>JAGFNQ010001202.1:647549-826617 GCA_024364735.1 Boesenbergia rotunda | reverse complement strand
GACACTCCGGGCGCCCTGGTCAGCGTTGCCTCTTCCTTTGAGGCATTCTGAGCTGCAGACACACGTTCCTTCGGTCCTGATCCAGGGTTAGTCCAAAACACAATAAAACAATACATAATAATTATATACCTCAGTCTGTCTTGGTTCTGACTTTGGTCTCCAAAATGGAGCCCTAGGTCGAACCGACGCCTAATGTTCCCTCAAGGGGAACGCGTCCTCACCTACTCCTCTCGGAGAATTTACCTGGTGCCAACCGGCTCCTCCAGTTGGACTTTTGCCCGGCAGTCCTTCGCCAGGTCTTGAGTGCCAAGCTGCCCTTCGCTTGGTGCCTAGCAGCCCTTCGCTAGGCTTTTTCTTCTGGCAGTCCTTCGCCAGTGCCTAGCATTCCTTCGCTAGGGCTTTTCCATTCTGGCAGTCCTTCGCCAGTGCCTAGCATTCCTTTCGCTAGGGCTTTTCCTGTCTGGCAGTCCTTCGCCAGTGCCTAGCATTCCTTCGCTAGGGTTTTTCCTGTACACTCAAGAAACTTGTTAGACAACAACTAACCCTTAACTTTTGAACCCTTTTGCCAATATCAAAACACAGGTTTGACTTGGGTGCATTCTGCACCAACAATCTCCCCCTTTTTGATATATGGCAACCTAGTTCAAAAAGTTAAGAAACAAATGTTGAAATTGAAATCCTAAGTTAGATTCCCTCCCCCTGGAAGAAATCTCCCCCTAGATTTTTCAAAAGTAGGTGGTTTGAGTTTAAATACTTAGAAAATTTTATTATAGAAAAACATTTTAAGTATTGGCTGAGTTTTTCAAAAAAAGATGTTCTAAGTTGAAGAAGTTTTCATATTTTAGCAAATTTTGAGTTTAGACTTAGACTTTTTCAGTTTTTTTGAAAACACTTGTTTTTAAGCACAAAAAAATTCATGCTTTAAAAATTCATACTTAGAAAGATTCGAGACTTGGAAACCTTTTTCAGACTTAGGTAAAAATTTCAGACTTAAAAAACAAAATTTCAGACTTTTAGAAAAAACTTTTCAAAGAATATTTTAAGCAAAAATTAATAGCAGTTCAGAGCAAAAAGGATTTTAAGCAAATAAATTAAGTTTAGAACTAATTCAGAGTTAGAAATTTTGGAAAAACATTTTTGTTCCCTGTTTCCTTTCCAACTCTCCCCCTTTGACATATATCAAAAAAATGCACAAAAAGATATTTGCAATAATTAAATTAAGCATTTGCTGTACTGAATCGAGCTAGGACCTAAGTCTGGTTAAATCTTTAGGGACCTGTCTAACCCAATTAGCTACTTACTAACTGTTATAAACAGTAGTTTTCGCTAGGGTTAGTCAAGTTAAGTGCATTGTGCAAGTTAGATTGTCTAAACTTGACACTTAACCTGATTGCTGTTTATTTAGTGCCCCAATTGCTGCCGATGCACTGACTTAAAGCATCTTGAATTGAGGCAAAGACCTAAGCATCTCAACCCTTTCTAGGTTATCAATCAAAAAGTATCCTTAGGTGCTTGTGAGATGCTGGCTTCTAAGTCTATAGGTGCATGCAGTTCTAGGGTTAGAGCCTAGGCTAAGTCCATTTTCGAAAAAAAACCCTAGTTTTGAAGGGGGTAGTTTTTTGAAATAAAACTAAGTCAAAAAAAATTTTAGAGCTGAAGAAAAAACTTTTTAAAGTCAAAGTAACATTTTTAACAAAAACATTTTAAAATCAATTAAGACATTTTAAGATTAATTTAAAACATTTTAAAATCAATTTAAAACATTTTAAGGTAAAAACCAAATGATTCTATTCTACTAAGCACAATCCTAACTTAATTAAGTCAAAAGTAAACAAGCCAAGCTAAGATTAGCATAGTTTAAGCAGGAGTCTAGTACAAGTCAACAGAAGTCAACCCTACTCAGTAGGGGTAGTCAAATAGGTACATGTCCAAGTCATCTAAGAAGAGGGACCAGGCTGATCAGGTGAGCCTGGATGCCAGGATCTAAGCATGGTCATCATCTCCTGATACTGGGCGTTTCTTTCCTCCCTCTCTGCTGCAAACGCACTCATGTACTCGGTATAGTAGCCTTGGTGAGTTTCCAGCTGCTCAATGTGGTAAGCCTCCGATTCCTCTCGGAGGGTCTGAACCTGTGTTTCGAGGAGTGATACTCGCTCGTAGAGTGTTGGAGGATCGGGCTGATCTAACTCTGCTGCTAAGTCGTCACCGTCGACCTCGACCTCCTCGTCGGCAATGTCCTGTGCGGCTGGTCGGCGTCTCCAAGTCAGAACCCCGGTGCCCGAGACATCTATACCGGCTAAGGAAAAGTTCCTAAATCCTATCTCGTCGAAGTCGGTCATCGTGGTAATCTCGCCGTCAGCGATGTTTCGGTCGTGGTGGTGGAGGATAGAGGTGATGACGTGGCAGAAGGGGGTGCGGACCCGCCCCTGAGTGGACACACTAGAGGCATGTAGGATACAGTGGAAAAGGTGAAGGCCTATATCTATGTCAAGATGGTGGATAAGGGCATAGAGAAGAAAGGTGTGAAAGGGTCTCATGGTGGCTATGTCCCTAGTGGACAGGGGAAGGATGCAACGGACAATTACTCTGTAGAGAGCGTAGTCCTGTATCGGGAGTCGGGTGGAGTGGAACTGCCCTCCTGCAGGGTCCATGGCCTCCCTAAAGAAATAGTTGTATAAGGTGTTCAGGTCAATATGAGAGTAGGGGGCATCGAAAGGTAGGTTCCTTGGAGGGTAGCAACAGAAGATGGACTGAGATGGTCGGAGTCCCAGAAATCGGTTCAGTAGGGTAGGAGTGATGCTCAAGGGCATTCCTTGTACGGTAGTGACGAAGCTCAAGTGGTCTTGCCTAACTATGTTGTTATAGAATTCTGCACATAGGGTGTTGTTGATCGAATGTGTGCAGAATACGAGGTTATCCAGTTGATAGAAGTTAATTACGGACATTGCGACTGGACAGGATTGGGAAAAGAAATGACGGTTAAGGTAACTTGTCTTAATCGGAACGTAGGTGGTTCGGGCGAATTTGTTACAAAGTTCTAGGTTAGGAAACCTAGGGTCGGGACTGGGCTCGTTACCGGGGTTCGACTGAACTGCTCGGCGTTTTCTAGTTGAGAAGTAAGCAACTTGAGAATAAGAACTTAGATTATAGGAAGATGCATGATTGACTTAAAATTTGCAATTAAGGGAAGAAAAATAACAAAAATTAAGTACCCAAAGTAAATTTCATACCTTGGAGGCATGGTTGGGGCAAGGGAAGCTTTTGGGTTACTTGATCCTCAAGAATGAATAGAGTGAGAAGAAGGATGTGTTTTTGGTGTGGGAAATGAGGGAGTCTCGGGTCCCTTTTATAGGGGTTTGATGGGGGGCGCCCGGGAGGTTCCGGGCGCCCTCAACAGGTCGGTTTGCCTAGGGCACTGAAAAAGGTCTGTGGGGGCGCCCGAGAAGTCACGGGCGCCCTGATCAAGACTGGTCAACTGCAGCTTTTGCTGCTTTGACTGGCGTGGACGACAGGTTTGTCGATGGGGGCGCCCGACAGGTCACGGGCGCCCTGGTCAAATGTGGTTGATTGCAGCCTTTTGGCTGCTTTAATCAGCGTGGGGGACAGAAGCGTATAGGGGCGCCCGACGGGTCACGGGCGCCTTGGTCAAATCGGTCAAATGCAGCTTTTGCTGCTTTGACTGGAGCAAGTACGTTGTCAGTGTTGTCGGGGGCGCCCGACAGGTTACAGGCGCCCTCATGGACTGCTTTCAGCAGCCTTTGACCTTGTGCATTTGGGGGTGCCCGGGACGGTCAGGGCGCCCTAGGTAGCAGCCTTTTGACTGTTTTGACCAGGTTTGACTGTTTGACTTCGTTTGACTGTGTTTGACCATGTTTGACTATGTTAATCATAGTTTGACTATGTTAACCACAGTTTGACCATGATTAAGAAAGCACAAGCAAGGTGGTTTAATTTGAGCTTAATTTTCTTATCTCACTGAATCTAGGGTTTTCAAACACGTTAACCTAAAGGTTTTTGTGAGACAGGTTTGAAGGTAAAAATTAATTTTGAAAAGGAATTTTCATTTATTTTGAAAAAAAGTTATTTAATTTTGAAAACAGATTTGAAAAAAAATAAGTTTAGAAAGCAGAAATTTTGAACACTGATTAAGTGATTTTTGAAACAGAATAAGTTTGAAAAATAGAAGTTTTGAAAACAGATTAGAATCTATAATTATTTGAAATTTGAGTTAGATTCGAATTTGACAAAAGATAATTTGAATTTGAATTTCAGAAATTGGCTTCTAGGTCTTGGCGAGGCACTAGGCCTTCTTTGGCCGTAGCCTTATGGGATCATCCACCCTTTCCTTGACAAAGTCTTTTAATGAATTTTCATTTTCAAATTAAAATAAGTCATTTTCTGGTCTAACTAGCTTGGGTCTTGGATCGGTAGCTTCGGCTGGTTTCACCAGTCTAAAGAGACCAAGTAGACTTGATCTTATTAGAGTTGGTTTCCCCAACGTACTATCATCTCACCTCCTCCCAATACTATGTTTTCAAGTTTCAAGTAATTTAGTCCTTAAATCTAAGTATTCCTTAAATCTAAGCATGGCAATTTGCAAAAAATTAAATAAACAAACAATCAATCAATTAAAAAAAATTATCTAATTATAAAAATTGTTTTGATTTTGGCTCCCCCTGGACTAAAGCCTCTGTATGGGTTAGGCAAGATGTGAATCTTGTCCTTGGGGATCCAAAATTGATTTGAACCAGTTGGTTTAGTCAGGCACAGTTTTGGCACCCATGCCTGAACCTTAGGTCTTGACTGGTTCAGTACAGCAAAGTAAGATCTTTGCCGAGATTTGGTTCTATAGCCAAGTCCGGATCGGTTTAGAACTGACTTCTGTTTTCCCAGAATCATATCAAGATTCTTGGAACCAGAAGTGAATCGTTCTAAAGCTGTTCTTAAGTCCTTAACTTGAGTTTTCAGGGAGGAATTCTCTGATTCAAGTTTTTCAACTTGGTCAGGGGTTCCTTCCTGAATTTTCTCAGTTAATGATTTAGAATCAGGTCCCTCTTTCAGGAGTTTTACTTCCTGTCGGAGGGACTCGATTCGGAGTTTGGCTTTCGCCAAATCTCGGGATAGATAGGAAATAAGCGAATTCAATTGCAATTTTGAAAAACCCGTTACCCTTATTTCGCCGTCGTCGGAGAATGTCAGCTTGCCGTCGTCTCGGTCCGAGTCTGAGTCAGTCTCGATTTGATCTGATGCTGTCAGGGCTAGAAGATTGGACTGGGGTGCTTCTTCTTCTTCTTCTGAGGAAGACTCGTCTCAGGTTGCTTGGAGTGCCTTCTTCTTTCTGGTCTTTTTGGACTCCTTTAGACTTGGACATTCAGTCTTGTAGTGGCCCTTCTTCTTGCATTCGTAGCAGGTTACGTTGGGCTTTTGTTTGTCAGTTGCCGGTTCAGCTTGTCCGTCCTTTCTTCGGCTTGTTCTCCGTGTGTTGGTTTGGTTCTTCAACTTTTTGTAGTAGCTTCGAACTAGTCGGAACAGTTCAGATTGATCTTCTTCTTGATCTTCTGTTTCTGAATCTGAGGTAGATTCAGGTTCAACTTGAGTTTTCTTCTTGGTCGTCTTTCCTGTTTTCCCTGCAAAGAAGGCTATACTTTTCTCGACCAAATTGCAGTTAGTCTGTTCATGCAGCTCAAGTTCAGAAAATAACTCATCTAACTTAATTTTTGAAAGATCCCTAGAGACCTTGTATGCATCTACCATAGATGCCCACAAGGTGGTCCTAGGGAACGCGTTTAGGGCATACCTTATAAGATCACGGTTTTGAACCTGGTGACCTATTGCGTGAAGACCGTTCATCAGTTCCTGGATTCTGGCGTGGAGCTGGGCTGCTGTCTCGTTATCTACCATTTTGATAGTGAAGAGCTTGTTCAGTAGCAGATCCCGTTTGCTGATCCTCGTATCTGAAGTTCCTTCGTGGAGCTCGATCAGTTTAGCCCATAGCTCCTTGGCACTGTTGAATGGGCCTACGCGGTTCAGCTCCTCTTTTGTCAGTCCGCATTGAAGGGTCTGAGTTGCTTTGGCGTCAGCTTCAATCTTGCGTTTAAGGGCAGTGTCCCACTCTGAGTAGTTTTGTGGTACGCCTTCAGCATTTGTGGGAATCATCAGTCCAGACTGGATGATTATCCACATGTCCACTTGAGTTTTCAGGTGGACCTCCATTCGACTTTTCCAGTAAGGAAAGTCTTCTCCACTGAAAAGTGGAGGCCTGGCGGTGCTAAAACCTTCTTGGATGGTCATTTGTTAACTGAAATAGCAAAAAAAAACAACGAAAATATTCCAAGAGTTGGTCTTGGATTAGTAGTGCGGGAAAAAAAAAGGAACAAATTTCAAGGGGTGTTGCACCAACCTTGAAAAAAAAACTCGAACGAAAATATTTAAAAAAAATGAGAGAGAAAACGAAAGAAATCCGAAAAATTTTCAAACTGGTGGTTGCACCAAGTTTGAATTCCCCGCTCTGATACCACTTGTTGGATCGAGAGATGCGATAGAGGGGGGGTGAATGTCGCAAATCGTTCGGATTTAAAAAGAGTAAGTGCGTAGCGGAAATAAGACACACAAACAATGCTAACACGGTCGTTTTACTTGGTTCGGAGCCTGTGTCGACTCCTACTCCAAGGCCCACGGTCGTTGACCGTTTTCTGCGGGCAATTCTATATGTTCGAGAAAGTTTACAATAAAAAGTATTACAGAATTAGCCTAGTAAACTTAATTAAGCTCTTCGTTACCGACGTCCGGTGTAGATCGAAGTGTTGGAGCAGCAGGACGTCGTCAGCTCGAGTTGGAAGAGTTCTGGAGCGTGTCGTGGAAGCAGAAGAGCGTGGAAGCGTCGCAGTAATTGATGCTCTGAAGAAGGAGGTCGAGGGCCCTTTATATAGGGCCTGGGGGCGCCCTGGTCGACGGGGGCACCCCCCCACGTGGCGCTTGATCCCCAAAAGGCGCGGTCAAGGGTTTATCCCTAAGAACTCGGGATAACCCTTTGACGGGGGCGCCCTGGACGCTGGGGGCGCCCTGGTTGACTCGGCCAGCTCTTATCCGCAGCGCTGAGGTCTCCTCGGCAAGTCTGGCTGGGGGCGCCCGGGACAGCGGGGGCGCCCTGGGCGTGTAGCGCAGACGCGGCAGAGTTGGTTTGCCATGGGGGCGCCCGGGACAGCGGGGGTGCCCTCAGAATGTACTGTCGAGGTTCTTCTGGTTGTGTTGTGTTTTGTGTTCACCTTAGGGGCGCCCGGGACACTCCGGGCGCCCTGGTCAGCGATCGCCTCTTTCCTTTGAGGCATTCTGAGCTGCAGACACACGTTCCTTTGGTCCTGCATCCAGGGTTAGTCCAAAACACAATAAACCAATAACATAATGAATTATACAACCTTGGTTGTCTTGGTTCTGACTTTGGTCTCCAAAATGGAGCCCTAGGTCGAACCGACGCCTAATGTTCCCTCAAGGGGAACGCGTCCTCACCTACTCCTCTCGGGAGAATTTACCTGGTGCCAACTGGCTCCTCCAGTTGGACTTTTGCCCGGCAGTCCTTCGCCAGGTCTTGAGTTGCCAAGCTGCCCTTCGCTTGGTGCCTAGCAGCCCTTCGCTAGGTCTTTTCTTCTGGCAGCCCTTCGCCAGTGCCTAGCATTCCTTCGCTAGGACTTGTCCATTCTAGCAGTCCTTCGCCAGAGCCTAGCAGTCCTTTGCTAGGGCTTTTCCTGTCTGGCAGTCCTTCGCCAGTGCCTAGCATTCCTTCGCTAGGGCTTTTCGTGTACACTCAAGAAACTTGTTAGACAACAACTAACCCTTAACTTTTGAACCCTTTTGCCAATATCAAAACACAGGTTTGACTTGGGTGCATTCTGCACCAACATCATATTCGAGTTCATCTCTAAACTCCATCTTGAACTTGAATTCCCTTGAATGATAAGTCTTTGACTTGTTGAAATTAGGGCTTCAACTTCTTCTTCTTCCTCTAGCTTATTGCTCTTTCGACTGTTAGTCCAAAGAAGAGCGGCCTTGCTCTAATACTGATTGTTAGAACACGTCGAGAGCTAGGGAAGGGGGGGGGGGTGAATAGCTCGTTTTTGCTTGTTGTAGATTTGTCGTGGCAGAAGGTTGAGAAATGCTAACACCTTTTTTGCGTGGTATCCATATTCTTGAGGTGACTAATCCAAATATCTACTCTCCTCACACTCACTACTCACTATGAATGTCTCATTTTTGGAGGCGGAGAAGCCTTGTACAAGCTCAAGAAGAAATACAACAAGAAACAAGCAAATACAAATACAATTTTATAAGATTTACAACAATAAACTCTTACTTATCTTACTTTCTTCTAGCTTGGATTCACCTCTTGTAGACTTGGAAATGCAACATCACCTCACTCTAAATTGTCCAAGAATAGGTGAAAAAATGCGGAGAAGAAGTGGCGGTTTAAATCTTCGTGTAACTCTTTAAATCTCGCTAATTAAGGTTCCCAATCGATTGGTCTTCACGTCAAATTTGATCAAATCCAACCATCCAACCTTCACAACAATCTTTTTCTCTTCTCCCAATCGATACCTAATCAATTAACAACCTCTGAATCGATCACCTGATTGATTCAAATAATTTCTATTTATAAGAAAAATTCTTCTCAATCAATTGCCCAATCAATCCAGGAAGCTACTGTTCGCTCGCAATTCTCCCCAAATGATTGATCATCCTGATCGATTAAGATATCTTCTATTATTGTAACATTAATTCCTGATCCATTATAATAAATCTATCACTCTCTAACCAACTGAGCACTCCTATAAAGATAAGATCAATTTGTACTAGATAGATGAGGAAGTCCTAGAGTTATAGTCTTTTGGCATGATAAAAATTTAACCTTGGTTGGAATTATAGTGTTAGCTAATTGATATAGAAATTCAATCGACTAATGGTCATGTCCACTAAGTAGTCAAGTCAGATTGATTAACTAATAAATAACATTTTCTATTTGATTTTTGATCTTGTGAGTCGGTTGGGTTACCGTCGGGGAGGATGCAAACTAATATAAGATTGTCGAGGCTATGATTCGACACTATCTCTGTAAAACGATATTACTCTACTATAGGTACTCACGGATAGCAGCAATTCATTTCCCAATATACAACGACAATGTCTCAAAATAGCAACACTTCAAATTTCGAGACTAGCGAACCTTCTAGTAGGCTTTTTGAACTCTGGATGCAGAATATGAGATGTATGCTAGATATGATTGAGTCTTATTTTCCGATGATTGAATGAATGATTCCAGCATCCAAAGGATTCTATTTATATAAGGAGAAGAGGTGAGGTACCCTTTGGTGAGTGGTTGTGACTTTTGGTTTAGGATTTATCTGGGTCGTTCGATCTAGAGGGTTGTAACCCTTCAAATAGTCATTTGATCTCAGCCGCCAGATCTGGATGGTTGTAACCCTTCAGATTCTCCTTTGATCTCAGCTGCCAGATTTGATCTGACGCTTCACATCAAGTCTCATCATCAACAGTCAGATCGTGACTCTTCACGATCAACGCTCCAGATCGCGTCACTTACGATCCAGCACCCTCTTCAATCCAATGGTTGACATTCGTTCGCCCAGTCAGCAGTCCAGTCATCTCTCTCTACCTACCCGAATGCCATATAGACACTGCCAAATCATATGTGAACATAACACATCACCCAAGTGCCACATAGGCACTGCCACGTCACCTAGAACATAAATTTAAGCTCCTCAATGCTCCTCTCAAAGTGCAAAGTGCGCCAACAAAGCGCTCATTGCGCGTTTGTGCTCGTGGCGGGTGGTGGGCTCGCAGGTGCGAGCACCTGCTCACCCGTGAGAAGAGAACACTTGTATTTTTCTTTTGTTAACTCGATTAACACAACAACACATATAAGGAAGCAAACACTCTTGGAATTTACAGATGTGAGACTATTTCCCATCTACTTCCTTCTATGCTATTTTTGGGCTCATTTTAAACAATTAATTTCTTATTCGCTCGTAATCAGTTTTGGGCAAATTAATAGTCTAGATTCATCTACGCGAACGTAGATTTCGTTTTTGAAATCAATTCTGACTTTCATTTATTGATGACACCCTAATTTTTTCTTACAAAATCGTATTTAGTCTTTTAAGACCCAATATCCAACAATCTCCCACATTAATGGAAATTAATGCGTGTATGCATGCTGACAGTTTACAAGAGTTCAATCGATAAGTCAATGCATCAAGAGAGGTAGCTTATGGCTTTGAACCATCTATAGTGGAATGCTATCGAGCATACTATGTTGCACAATGAACGTGATATCTTAAACTGTTCAGTTGTTTGTGTATACTAAGACAATAACACCCACACAGGGACTTATCTCACCTACTTTTGATTCTCATGGTTAGTTTTATTTTGGTTATAGACACCATCTTGGATTCATGAGTGTTTCATTGAAGTGGTCTGTCTTCACACTCACATAGGTGACACTTCTATCAAGAGTATCCTACCATACTCCACCTTATAAAAGTATAGAAATCATTAAAAGCATAAGTTTAACCTCACTACATATGGTAGGATAGCACATGTTCATCCTAGGATTAGGATAGAGATAATATATCTCGTATGTTGTAACACAACTTCTATAACTTTATTGTCCCATTGAACCAAGATCCTGAGATCTCTAGTCAACAAGGTTGGGTTACCACTACAGTCATTTTAGTTATAATTTTTAATCACATTCCTCTCGATGAGCAGTATACTTGATCTCGACTTAGCCCCTTTGAAAGAGGATCTGCCAAATTATTTTTGGACTTGACATACTCAATTAAAATCACTCCATTCAAGATCAACTGTCTAATGGTATTGTGTCTACGACGTATATGCCATGACTTACTATTATATATACTACTCTGTGCCCTTCCAATCGTCGATTGACTATCACAGTGTATAAGTACAGTGGGCACAGGTTTCGTCCAGCTCAGAATATCTTCTAAGAAATTCTGCAACCATTCAGCTTCTTCAACTGCTTTGTCTAGTGCTATAAACTCGAATTCCATAGTTGACTGAGCAATGCACGTTTGTTTAGTGGACTTCCAAGATACCACTCCCTCACCAATCGTGAATACATATTCACTAGTGGATTTCGAAGCTTTTGTTATCTAATATCTAATTAGCATTATAGTATCCCTCTAAGACAGCGGGATATTTTTTGTAATGTAATTCATAGATCATAGTATATTTCAAATATCTAAGAACTCATATCAGTGCTTTCCAATGGGTGTCGTTTGAATTACTTATAAAATGACTCAGCTTGTTAACCATACATGCAATATCCGAATGTGTGCAGTTTGTGAGATACATCAAGCTGCCTATTATCTGAGAATATTCCAATTGCGATATAGGCTTACCATGATTTTTCTCTAAGTGTTGATTTAGATTCATAGGTATTTTTACTGTAGAGAGATCGTACGTATTGAACTTTTTCAATACCGACTCTACATAGTGGGATTGTGTCAGAACTATCCCATCAGATATCCTGAGAATTTTAATTCTCAATATAACATCTGCTCGACCCATATCTTTTATATCAAAATTGTTGGTCAATATTCACTTGGTACTTATGATTATCTCATGATTACTGCCCATTATAAGTATGTCGTCTATGTATAAACAGATGATTACATGACCTTCAAGTGTGATTTTGACATAAATGTATTTGTCACATTCATTTATTTTGAATTCGTTTGACAGCATTATTTTGTCAAATTTTTAATGTCATTGTTTAGGTGCTTGTTTAAGTCCATATAATGACTTAACAAGTTGACATATTTTTTCCTCTTTTCCTAAAGCTATGAACCCCTTAGGTTGCTCCATATATATTTCTTCTTCTAACTCACCATCTAAGAATGCAGTCTTAACATCCATTTGATGTATTTCAAGATCATACAGTGCTGCGATGACTATCAACACTCGTATGGACGTAATTCTTATCACAGGTGAATATGTATCAAAGTAGTTAAGGCTTTTCTTTTGCCTGACCCTTTTGACTACAAGTCTAGTCTTATACTTGTCAATCGATCCATCAGTTTTATAGTTGCGTTTTAGTATCCACTTACAACCTAATGGTTTAGTACCAAAAGGAAGGTCCACTAATTTCTAAGTATGATTATTCATGATGGGCTCGATTTCATTATTGACAACTTCTTTCCACAATAGGGCATTGGGACTAGAGAGAGATTCGCTTAATGTTCTTGGGTTCATTTCTGACATAAAAGTCATGAAGTTTGGCCCGAATAATTTCTCAACTCTAGTCCATTTGCTCCGACGTGGCTCTGCACTTTGATCGTCAATAGTCCTTTTACGACAACTAAGTTCAGAAATGTCTTTTTCGTTAGAACTTTCGTTGCAATCACTTTGAACGCTTCTTTTCTTATTTGGGAATACGTTTTCAAAGAATATTGCATTCCGATATTCTATGGTTGTTCCCACATGAATATCAGGAATGTCTGACTTGTGAACTATAAAACGATATGCACTATTATTATGGGCATATCCGACAAATATCGCATCGAACGTTTTAAGTCTGATCTTTACATGCTTTGGCTTGGGTAGTTTAACCTTTGCCATGCACCCCCATACTTTCAAATATTTGTACGATAGCTCGCGACCTTTCCATAGTTCGTATGACGTTTTATCATTTTTCTTATGAGAGATTTTATTGAGAATGTGATTTGCTGATAATATAGCTTCCCCCAACAAGTTATGGGGTAAGCCTGAATTTATCACCAAGACTTTTATCATTTCCTTTAGTGTCCGATTTTTACGTTCGACAACACTATTTGATTGAGGCGAGTATGACGCCATTGTCTGATGGATAATACCAAATTTTGAACAAAACTCATCAAACAGTGCACCATATTCTCCACCTCTATCGCTACAAATTATTTTAATTCGTTTATCAAGTTAATTCTCAACTTCTATTTTATAGGTTCTGAAAGTCTCTAAGGTGTCATCTTTACTTCTTAAAAGAAAGATATAACAGAACCTTGTGCAGTCATCGATAAAAGTAATAAAATACTTTTTACCTCCTCTAGTTTGCATGAATTTTAAGTCGCATAAATCACAATATATCAACTCTAGAGGAGTTGTTGACCTTTCGACCGAATGAAAAGATAGTCTTGTCATCTTTACTTTGTGCGTTTCATCAACATTGACATTTGATAATAAATTTAATTTGACGAGACATTTCAGAGTATTATTATTGACATGTCCAAGTCGATCATGCCATAAAATACTCAATAACGTAGCTGGAAGCTTTTATTTTATTATCATCAAATTCATGGTGTACAATCATTAGAATCATTTTGAACAGATTCTGTTCTAAGTATCCCTTACTTACGAAATCACCATTCTTGATAAGTACAAAGTTATTTCACTGGAACACTAGTCTAAAGCTGGCCTTGGCAGGTGCCTATCCAGAAACTAGGTTCTTCCTGATATCGGGAACATAGAGCACATTAATGAGTGTTAACTCCTTCCCAAACATCATCTTCAAAATAACTTTCCCGAGTTCGACAATCGACGATGTAGTGGAATTACCCATATAGAGCTTTCTTCCACTTATCGGAGTATACTTATAGAATATCGCCTTATCAGAACAGATGTGACGTGTTATTCTAGTATCAATCCTGCTTTGTTCCTCTGGAGTCAGATAACTTTCGATTATCCTCCTCTATTCGTAGCCCAGGATCGGGTCTTCAAGTCTCATCTCCTTTTACTTGTGCTTAAGGTAATTTTTGAAATCCTTCCACGACGGAGGGAGTTTCTCGATTACCGCGGCTATTTTGAACAACTCATTCAGTTTCATGCCTCCGACATCTAGATTATATAGTATCAGTTGCATATCTTGAACTTGACGTCACACTCTTGGAATCCACCATCATGAAATCCAGAAACCGACCGACGATGAATTTCTTCAATTCGGCGCTTTCAGTTTTGTATTTCTTTTCTAGTTATTCCCACAGAGATTTTGTCATCTCCATCGGACTATACATGTTATACAACGTGCTGCCCAATCCGTTGAGAATGTAGTTGCGGCACAGGAAATCTTCTTGTGACCACGCATCGCATGCAACATTGCAGTTGGAATCACCTTCTGTAGTGGCTGGTGGATCTTCATGCAAAAATCGTACGAGGTTTAGCGTTGTCAAATAGAACGACATCTTTTGCTGCCATTATTTGAAGTCGGCTCCGTTGAACTTCTCTAGCTTCTCTCCGTGTGGAACGGTAGTTGGAGCGTCGTTGATCCATCGTTTGAAGTCGGCTCTGTTGAACTTCTCCGGCTTCTCTCCATGTGGAATGACGGTCGGAACATCGTTGATCAAGGTCATATCAGTTTGCATAATATTGTTGATCAGTTTGCATAATATCGTTTTACGATTGTGAGTCGGTTGGGTTGTCGCCGAGGTGGATGCAAACTGATATAAGATCGTCGAGGCTAGTGTTCGACACTATCTTCGTAAAACAATATTGCTCCACTATAGGTGCTCACGAATAGCAGCAATTCGTTCCCAAGATACAATGATGATGTCTCAAAATAGCAACATTTCAAATGTTAAATACCAGTTTTTTTAAAAAAGGGTTGAAAAGGTAATTTTTTTAAATAAAGGGCCTAGTTGCGAATAGCGAAAGTTGGAGGGTTTAATTGTAAAAGGCCAAAAATAAATATTTAAACCCTTAAAGCCTCTCCCCGATTCAGTTCCACCCCCTCTCTGCCTCGACGCCGCAGCCCTAGCCGCCAAGCCTTAGCCGTTCCTTCTCGCCCAACGCCGCCGCTGTCGCTTATCCCCGACGCCGCCGCCATCGCCTATCCTCGACGCCGCCGCCGTCGCCTCTTCTCCTTCTTCTCCAGTGCGCACGAGCAGAGCGCCGCCGCCTCACGCAGGTCGCTAATCAGCCACCGTAGGAAAACCCCCAGCCTACCTCTGTTCCTCGCCGTCCGGTTGCTTGCGTCGGCCATCCATCAGGTAAAAGAATTATAATTAGGTCTTTGATTAGGGATTGCCTTGTGCTAAGTTTGTGCCTCTAATTTCTGTCAAGAAGTTTGGTGGAGGTGCTGCGAGATTGCAGCCGTTGGTTCTCCTCTCTACCGAGATCCATAGCTGGCAAGCCTCTAGGGTTTCTGTGAGCATCCCGTAGGTGCGTGTGGATGTCGAATCTGAGTTAGAGGCAACCACGCTGGCACTGATCAACGAGTAATTTTGACCAGTGCATCACAGAGTTAGATTTATTGTTGTTCAGTGATCGTGTTTCAGATAGTTCTGTGCTCTTGAGAGTTGTTGGGAGTAATAGGAATATAGGTTCTTGGTATTGGCACTTGGTTTTTGGCACACTGCCGTAAGTCTTATTTTTAAGTTGGATTTGATTTTGGGATGAGTTGTTGAAGCTATGTTCTTGAATCAGAATGCTCTATTAGGTTGCTTTTTGATTTGATTGTGTCCTTGGTAGTTTAGATTTTGGATTTAGATTGTAGTCGGAGTAGAGTTCCTTTGATTAAAATGTAATGTTTAACCTAATCTTGATAAATTAGGTTAAGGAGTTTATCGTCGTTTAAGGTTTAATTAAACAGATGTAGTAACAAGAATTTATTCTAAATTGCTATTTAATCGCAGTTTAGCTAATTATATAATTCTATTAATAGCTAAACTTACACATTGATACAGGACCTTGATTCAGACTCGTTCAGTTGATCGTGGAAGGTCTTCCCGTTTACGTTCTACAATTATAAGACGGGTACTTCTCCTTTGTACTCGTGTAGATCTTTTACCTTAAAGCATGAATATTTTATGTCTACTAGATTGCTTGACCTTGTCCTTATTCCTTGTTGTTTGTTATTTTAACATCGCCATTGATACTTATTCTTCGTTGATCTTCGAGTATTCAAAAATTCGTATCCGTACAATCCCCTGTTGGTTTTCTGTTCTGTAAAGTGCCGCTTGTACGCGAGTACTTAGAAGTCCATTAAACACAATTAGGTTTATTTGACATTAGAAATATCCTACCTAGTAGTGTAGGTGCATAATTGTTGGTTTTCAGTTTTCGGTTGGTTGTATTGATGCATCGTTGACTTATTGGATTTTTGATGCATTGTTGTTTCCTCGGTTGTTCGTGCATCTTGTAGCATGCACCATATCTGCACGTTGCATACTAACGACTATTGGGCTTCCATATGGTTAAGCCGTCGTTAGTCATTTAGTTGCTCGGTTCACTCAACCACTTGTCGTCGTGGTAGTTGCTAGAGTGCGAGCAACCGTCCTGTTATGCCACACATGTTGCAGCTGTAGGCAAACAATGACACCCTCACCGTTGTTTTCGAGGGATATTAGAGCTGTTGGTGGCTCCCCCTATGTATCGGGGGTTTGGAGTGTTGGCTCCCCATCATCCTGTCCACTCGACCACACCTTTCTGTGGTATTTGTTGGAGTGCGTATAGTTGTCACAACCCTACCCACTCGGTCACATAGATGAGATGTGTTAGCGGCTTGACTGGAGTCAAGGGTGACACATGTCATTGCATCATATGCATACGTATTTCATTTATGTATTTTCCTGTGTTTGATGCATTTATATGAGCTATGATTGTTGCACTTGGTTGACATGCATGTATATGTTGGATTTATTGTTGTCGCATAGTTTTATACCTGCTTAGTGTTATTCGATTTTATAACATGTTGTTCTTTATATGTTATACATGTTTAGGTATTCCTATATTCCTTATGGACTGTACCCTGTTAGTTCTCTACTTATTATACCTTTTGTTATGCCATGCTTATTGTCTACTCATATACCCGCAGAGTCCGCCCGGACTCACCACCCCTGTTTTCTCTTTCTGTTTCAGATAGTAGGTAGTTGTGTTTCTTGGAGCCAGGAGAGGATCCAGTTGCCGTCCCTAGTGTTGAGTTTGTTTTTCGTATTTAGTTTTACTACCGTAGTACTTATTTCTGAAATTTCGTTATATTTGCATTTTCATTTCCAAGATCTGGATTTGTTTTAGTAGTCCGATATTGTTATATATTCATGTTTGGACTTTAGTCGGAGTTTCGTCAGTATTCGGATTTTCGTTGTTTTATTTTAGCTAAAAGCCAATAAAGGCTTTCCGATGTTTAAGTTTCAGTTATGATTACCAGTAGTATTGATTTAAACTGTGTGGTTGTGGATTATCCTTGTTTATGTAAACTGCGTGGTTGTAATTATATTTACTATATTAATGTCAGCCGTGTGTAGCTGAGTTATATGTATTGGTGAGATATTATGTATATTTGCCCCATCTTGTCCACCGTACAGGAGAGATGCTGCCTGATTTTCGAGTAAGCATGTTCCTCTGGGGTCGTGACATCAAATTTCGAGACTAGCGAACCTTTTCGTAAGTTTTTTGGACTCTGGATGCAGAAGATGAGATGCATGCTAGATATGATTGAGTCTTATTTTTCATGATTGAATGAATGATTCTAGCATACGATTTTATTTATAGAAGAAGAAGAGGTGAGGTAACCTTTCAGATAACCCTTTGATCTCAGCCGCCAGATTCGATCTGACGCTTCGGATTAAGTCTCATCACCAATGGTCAGATCATGACTCTTCGCGATCAATGCTCCAGATCACGTCACTTGTGATCCAACACCACTCTTCGATCCAACGATTGTCATTCGTTCGCTCAGTCAGTAGTCCAGTCATATCTCTGCCTACCCAAATGCCACATAGGCACTACCACATCACATCTGCTTGCCCGTGAGAAGATTACACCTGTGTTTTTCTTTTATTAATTCTATTAACACAACAATACATATAAGGAAGCAAATACTCTTGGAATTTATAGATGTGAGACTATTCCTCATTTACTTCCTTCTATATTATTTTTGGATTGATTTTATATAATTAATTTCTCATTCACCCTTAATCAATTTTGACCAAATTAATAGTCTAGATTTATCTACGCAAAACGTAAATTTCGTTTTTGATGTCAATTCTGACTTTCATAGATTAATGACACTTCAATTTTTTCTTACAAAATCATATTTGATCTTTTAAGATTTAATATCCAACCGATCTTCTATTGTAAATAATATATGAAATAAAATACAAAAGAAATAGAAAGAATAGCTTACAGAAGTTGAAGCCAAATCGTGAGAGCTTAGGGACTAAGAGAAACAAACACAGGATTTAAATATTCAAGTGGATCGCTTCTTTGTTCCAAAGTGATTATATAAAACCAAAATAAATTGAAAAATAAAAATCAATTGGAAAATTGAACCTTTATTCTAAATTGTGCAACAACTATGCTCGACTCCTATATTAAATTCACGCGGCGCAGGCTACGCATTGGGCTCGGAATACACATTTCATCTCTTCATATCGTTCACTATATCACTATTAGCAAAATGATGCAGGTTGAATTCATGATGACATTCAATATGATCCTTTCAATTTCAAAGGGGCTTAATTTTTGATTTGGAATTCAGAATCAGACTTGTCGGTGATTACATGCCCAAAATTTAAAAATCTACATTTGTTATCGGTGAAATCGTACCGTTGATTTTTGGCCCCAAGTTTCACTATTTAAACTCTTTTCAGAGTTTTTTTAAATTTTTTAGTAATTTTCATTTTTTAGGTATTTAGAGTAATTTAGGTATTTCTAATATTTATAGGGGAAATTTATTTTGATTCATGTCTTATTTTGTGTTAAGATTGTCAGTTAATTATTTTCTTTTCTGATTAAAAGATTTATTTTTTTTCTTATCATATTAGAATTAAGATTTTTAATTATAATATTTTTATTTTATTTGTGTTTTAGGTTGAAGGGGAGCTTTGGTGCAATGATAAAGTTGCCGATTTGTAACCTAAAATGTCACGGGTTTGAAACCTGAAAACATTTTCTTACAAAGTAGGATAATGCTACGTACAATAGACCCTTTCCTGGGCCACTTCATGCTTTAGACTGCCCTCTTGGGTCTTAGGTTGTGGTATAAATAAGAATCTTGTTTAGGTGTTGAGATTCATCCTCTATTCATAATAACATTTCTTATTGGGATAAAATTCAAAGAGCAGCGTATTTGTTTTCATTTTAGGATGATCATTTACTTATTTTTTTCTTTCATCTTTCTTTCTCGATGACCCGTAGAATAATCGCTATCCTATCTAGTGTCACGAAAAGGCTACGTTCAACCAACAAAAACTTTGCTTTTGACTCCTTCAAGCATAAGTTGAATCCAAGTTATCCAACTTTGGCTCTAACTAATTCAAACCTAATATTCCCACCAATTCAGAGTGAGTATACATGTCTTCTAATGAAGTACAAACAGAGCCAAATTAAAATACTAAAAACTCAAACCTTTCTAGGCTTGATTATCAAGATGAAAGATATAATTGCTAAAAGAATGCTGAGCACTATCAAAATCATTATAAACCATCAGCATTCTCATCGTCGATGCGATTAGGGCAACTCGTCATTCTTTAGTACTGAAGAATTGGAGGACAGTGGAGTGGAAGTGAGAACCATTCCCAGAATGTGCCAATTCTCTTGAATACTGGAATAGCTTCCCCATCTCTAAGCTATTTGGCCATGATATCAGTGCTGCAAGAATCTGATTCTCCACTTATACATCAAATTATTCCATTTTTTATTCTCTTTAATATTGTATTTTTAAAGTCACATTTCCATTTTTTTAATAATCCTTAATGTTTTTGTTTAAAGATCCTTCAGCTTCTTGTAAAAGTCTCAATTTGCAGTGACAGAACTCAGGAAAAACATTTGGCACCACCACACTTGATCAGAAAATAGGAAACACTTAACTATATATATATAGAAGTTTACTGTCTTTTTTTTTAATGTGAGAGATGAGAGATTATTTAACTTCTTTATTTTGGTTCCATTCAAATCCTCAAGGACCTTCAATCGTTCGCGACTACCTGTAAAATAATTTTGTCTCGTAATTTCTAGTGAAATAATATCAACTCGTGGGTCTAAATAATGCACGATTGACCTAAAAGACATCTTGAATTTTAAAGGGTCATTACTTTTTTACTCAAATATTTTAACGAGATGCCTTTTGACTTGAAATGAAGTTCGTTCAGAGACTTAAATTTGTTACCGAGTAACGAGATGTCTTTTGACTTGAATTGAAGTTCATTTAGAGACTTAAATTTGTTACCGACGAACTAGTAAACAATAATATTTCATGTTCGAAAAATATCATTTAGGACATTTTTAGAGGCTCTGGACATTTTCTTTATTATTTTTGATAATTTCTATATTTTTTTGTATTTAGGATATTTTTGACAATTTTGAGTTAAGATTTGTATATATAAGCCACAACAAAAATTCAAGCAAATAGCGACGGACATATTCCGTCGCTATTCCGTCGCTAAACACAAATAGTGACGGAATGAGCGTCGTCGGTTATTCTTCCGTCGCAACTAAGGGCTTACGACGGATACACAAATCCGTCGCTAATAGCGACGGACATTAAATAAATAATCCGTCGCTATTAGCGACGGATGCATACCCCCGTCGCAAATTACCAGCCGAAGAGTGGTGACATGTCTCGGATAAATTAGCGACTAAAAGTCAAATATCCGTTGCTAATAGCGATGGATAAGTCAATTATCCGTCGTCATTTTATCGTAATTGGCGACGGAAAGTCAAATATCCATCACTATTAGCGACGGATAAGTCAATTATCCGTCGCTATTCCTGGAAAATTTCCAGCAGGTTGTTTCTTCTTTTCCCCCTTCTCATATATACATTCAATATACACAATATCATTCAAACCACACCACACAAGGGTAGCCAAATAAAATACATACAAACCAATAAATTTCATATCCAAACACATACCAAACATGTATCAAATACATATATACAAAATCCAAAGCCAAACATATCATATAAGTATCGTAATCAACACAGAGTCAATATATAATACAAAAATTATAGTCTGGTAGAGAAACAATAAATACATGAACACAAAGTCAATACGTGAATCAAAAGGAACAATATTCCTGCACAATAGAAGAGAAACTATATAAATACAAGTCAAATACAATAATAAAATAATATTAGTAAAAACATAACTAATTAGCGTAACTGTAACTGATATAGAAAATGTAAATAACATTGAATAAAAGGTTAAAATCTCTAACAACATGTTTGGAAAGGAAGGAATTGGAATTCCTTTGGGAATTGGAATTCAATTCCATCCTTTGGTAGCAATTTTCATGAAGGAATTGCTAAGGAATTGAATTCCAATTCCTTTCAAACCCCTCAAAACAAATCACACTTAAATACATCTGATTTGCGAAAGGAATTCACTTGAACAAATTAAATTACCAAATCACCCCCTCACAAAACAAATTAAAGTTGCTCCGGCTCCATCCTCGCAGGATAAAATCGTAAAAGTATAACAATTGAATTCAATTTAATTCTATTTTTACAATTCATTCCAAACATGAGAATTGGAATTCAATTCCAGATGGACGGAATTGAATTCCAATTCCTTACTTCAAAGGTTTCCAAACAGGGTGTAATATACATACCTTTCAACTCAGCCAATATCTGAATTAAACTCTGACAATGTTCAATCTGTAAACAAAAATGAACAAATAAAAAATAATTACTGATGCATATAATAACAAACCAGATAGTTTAATAATTTGATTTTGTAAAATGTAGACAAAAAAATATAACATACCACAAAAACGTCTCTACTCATTTGGGGTATCCTCAGGATCCTGCGTCTCCTGAGACTCAAAATGAGGATAGGCGGGAGGGGTAGGCATCTGTGTCAGAGGCGATAGGGTCGTTGCAAACTCTTGCATGTGACGCACTAACTCCTCAGTGTGTGTCTGGCGGGCCCGCAAATCTCTCAACTCTGCATCCATCGTTGCATCCCTCTCGATCCACGCTGCGTCCCTCTCGGCCCACGTCGTCTCCATTGTCGTGAGTCGAGTCCGCAGGGCATCATTTTTCTCCCGTAATTGACGAACCTCACTAGAGGAAGAGGAGGAGGATCATGGGCGTCCCCTAACCCCTGGAGTTCTCATCTGATCATATGTGATTTTTGCCTGAGAGCCCAGGTCGTATAGGGCGGTCTTCCTCCTTCCACCGACGACATCATAATAAATCTTATTCACCTGGTCGGTGGAAAGAGACTGTGAATCCTCTCCCTCTGCAGCAGACTGAAACGCCTCTACCTCTGCAACTCTAGTGGTCATTGCTTCCTGTGAAATAATAATTAAATTAATGTATATAAAATGTCAAAACAAATAAACAATGATTAATTTACTTACATTGATTGCTAAGGAGTGTCAATCGACAAATGACCCATCTTTTTTCTTATGGGTCTTGCTGAATACCTCCCAACTAGTGGGAGGTCTCTGTAACTCAGCAGCTTGTTAAAATATAATGTTTAAACATATCCAAAAAAATGGTACAACCCATGGAAGGAAGAAGGTCTCTTAAGCTAGTAGGTTAAGAAGATGATAAGCCTCTCCGAAATTAGCCAAATCTGTTCAAAGGGGTATGTCCTAGATACGAAGGTTAGTATGCTTGATTCTGTCTAGGTCAGTAGTCTCTTAAAAACCATAGAGATGTGGACTAAGTAAAAGCCTAGTCTAAGCCATGTTCAGATTATGAATAGTTCAACACTTGTGCTGTAAAGAGACACCGACAAGTTGGAATCTAGTGCATATATTCGTAGGATATCCTAAGGGAATAATAAGGTGGTTTATTAGTCCTAAGGATCAGAGGATGTTCGTTGGGACAAATATCTGATTCTTAGGAAAAGGACTATGTAATAAACCACAAGACCAGGTGTAGAGTTACTCTGAGTAAATTAAATAGAGGGGCATTCCAATCTTAGTACCAACTGTACAAGAGGAGATGCCACAAGGTACTGCACCTCGTGTCACTAAAAATATGCAAAGGGTACCTTGTCGTAGTAGGAGGGTTGTTGTTCAACCTAGAAGTCTCATGTTCTTGGAGAGTTTGAGGACTGGGTCCTAAGTGAACATGAACCAGATCCCTAGACCTATGACAGGGATCATCGCTTTGAAGAGATAAATCCAATTGTATGGATTTGTTTAAAGGACGGATGATATTGTGTATATAAAACATGACAGAAACGAAGTGGTATTCTTGTACTACACGTAGATAATATTTTGTCAGTTGACAACAATGACGAAATATTGTCAGACGTAAGGTATGGTTGCCCGCACAATTATGAAGGACTTGAGAGAAGTAAGACACATCCTTGGGTATCAAAGATCTAAGGGACCTTCAGACAAGGATGATGTGCTTATCTCAAGCTTCATATAAAAAAATATTGTCCTAGCTCATTCTAGCATGGATACCTCCAAGGAAAGTTTTGTACTTTTCAGTTTTGGAGATACTATATCTAAGAGATATGTTTGGATTATCAAAGGTGATAGAGTAGGTAATGACGGTACCTCAAGCATCAGCTAGAGGAAGTCTCTTGTATGCTAGAAATGAGCCCAGATATCTGTTGTGCCATGGGCATGGGTAACAGATATCGGAGTAACCTAGGTCAAGTAAATTGGAATACGGTAAAAGCATGTATTAGTGCCTGAAAAGGACTAAGGACTATATGCTGATTTAACGGGCAGACAAATTTTCTGTAGGTTACATGGATACAGAATTCAAATCTAGATAGGGGCATATGTAAATATTCCTTGGGTTTTGTGTTTACTTTTAGGAAGTAGAACCATAGTATAGTAGAGTGTTGCGCAGTGTCTGCGTGATGGACCCTACTATGGATGCTGGGTATTTGGTAGTCTGAGAGGCAGCCAATATAGCTACATGGTTCAGGGACCTCAAGTTGGACTTCGGTGTGATTTCTGGTTTGCTCAGAACAATCACATATGATGTGATTAAAATGGTGCAGTTGCAAACTCGAAGGGATCACAAGTCCATAAGGCAAGTAAACACATAGAGCGCAAGTACCACTCAGAAGAGGAACAGCTGTTGTTGCCTAGATTGCATCAGAAAATGACCTAGGTAGATCATTTCACTAAGGCCTTGGTAGCGAGAGCATGAAGGCATGAGAAGGATCTAGAGGTCAGATGTATGGTATTTTGAAAATAGCAAAGTCTTTTAGTATAAGTAGGAGATTGTTAGGATGTATACTGAAAGCTTTGCTTTTAGTTAGGATACATCTACATTTTAAAAGAGAATCAGAAAATCACACAGTGCATGTTTATATTAGTATGTGCACAAACTGTCTGATGCTTGGCATTGTAGATAACATGGTGCGTGGTGTCGCACAGAAGATCATGTTATTAGGTTCCTTGCCGAAGCATAAGAAAGAAGCTCACAACCAAGATGGAGTTGGACAAGCCATTGGGATGGTTGTAGTGTAATTATGTGTGGTTTATCATAACCATAGAATTACACTAGTGTACTTTGTGTACATTGAGTAGGACCAAAAGAGAGGTCATCCAATTTTTGTACACACTTCGTAAATTGGATTTGACCTCGGATAATATTATAGAGTACGATCTCTTAATCCTGAAATAATGACGGACATATATTATTAATTATTATCTCTTTGATTTACCAATGGGTAAGATCTATTCTGTTAGATCGATAGCCCCGGTAAGTTGGGAAATAATATTAATAATATGATGTGTCGTTGATTATTGACGAAATTCGTGCCCTGGTGAGTCGGGTTGATGATGCCCCCTTGGTGAGCTCAAAAAGGTCATCATGTCAAATATTGCAAGTGGACTATGGTCCGGCATGATGAAAATGTTGAGTGGTACTAATCAAGGAACAAGAGGATAATTAATTTAATTATCAATAAATTAAATTAATTATTAGACATTCGATATATTAAACACGAGGAGATGGACGACTCGTAATAATGTGGAGCCCATATAAAAATATGGGGGTTGGTGAGGAAGTACAATGAGATCCTTTAGTGGAATGGATCTCCATTAATGATTGGGTTTGGATCCATTAGAGGGCCAAGAACCAACTCCTCCTCATGGTCCCTATCTTAGCCCAATAAACACCTCATAGGAGTCATGATACAAGGCTGATTAATTAAGGAATTAATCTCGGATTAATTAAGTTATTAATCTCGGATTAATTAAGGAATTAATCTCGGAGTAATTAGGGAATTAATCTTAGATTAATTAAGTTATTAATCTCTGATTAATTAAGAAATTATTCTCTGATAAATTTTGGAATCAATCCATAATTAATTGGAAAAATTTTCCAATTAATCCCATATATATAACCTCCCTCTCTCTCTCTCTCTCCCGAATTCTCTCTTCTCTCCAAACCTAGGGCGTCGGCGGCATTGGGAAGAAGAGGACCACCTCCTCTTATTCTCTTGTTTTTCTTTGCATCCTTAAGGTCGCAACCGATCACCGGACAAGGGAGAAGAAGACTTCGACCCTTGGTGGCGCAGGGAAGTAAGGAACCAGCGGCGCTAGGTGGAGAGGTGCGCCGGCGTAGGAGGAGAAGGGAGTTCTCTCTTCTCCTTCTTTCTCGCTCTTCCTCCGCTTCTGCTGTAGACGTACACGGAACAAGGAGGAACACTCTTCTCCTGTTGTGGCGTGCGGAAGCAAGGGAGGAAGGAGTTTGGTACGCCGGTGATAGTTGCTTTCTTCTTGGTGTTTGTCGCCGGAAAAGAAGGAGCCGTGAGGAGTTTCTCTTCCTTGTGGATCAGTGGCCGCAAGAAAGGAAGAGAATAGAGAGGTTGGCGTGGGCTGTGGTGAAGGAGAGGAACTCATCCTCTTGACTTCATCACCTCCTCTTTGAAGGGTAGCCGGCGGCAAGCTAAACCCTAACTCAAGGGTTTTATGTTCGGCGCTAAGTAAGGAGGAGAAGGAAGGATTGATTGCAGGCCTTGGTGACTCCGCGACTTGGAAGATCGTCGCCCACACGACGTCCAAGAGGGGAGGGACATAAGGTAGAAGACCACGAGGTAAACTGCGAGGTATAACTCTCCCGGGCTCCGTTTTCCTTATGTTATGTTTTAATTGTGCCATCTTGCTTTGTCTCGTCATTTCATGCATGTTAGTTAATTATTTTGATTCGTGATCATAGATAATAATTAATTAACTGGACGCTGAAGATAAACACAAAAACTGGCGATCCAAATCGTCGTCTTTTCCACGGTTAATTAATCCGAAAAGTTACAAGGCCTTAACCTTAGTTTTGGCTAAGTTGTAACTTGGATTAATTAACACGACGACGAGTCGGTCGTTAGTGGGACGGGTCTCTATTCGGATTAAAATTTTTAATCCGTGGCCATAGAGAGGTCTCTCATATACGACCACGTGGTTGTCTTGGAAACCGCCAAGCCATACCTAACAAGCGGGTCCCAAGAGCGTCGTCAGGAAGGCTCGACACTTCACACTCTCAGGGTATTGGTGCAGCAGGGCCACACTCTCGAACTTCATTAGATGCTCTTCGGGGTCGATCGTTCCCGCATACTCAGGTATGGTGAAGAATCGGAGATTCTTGGGAACCGGATCCTCCAGAATCCGCGAGGAAAAGGGGCTGCGTACCAGGGTAGCCGGAGATGAGTCGGCTGGGGCCTTTCCCTTATCCGATCATGGCCTGTGCGTCTGGCTGGATGTGGACGCCTCGGCCGGAATTGAATCAGCCTCGTCGTCCTGACCTCGATAGAAAGCAGCGGGGAAGGGGACCGAGCCCCCTTCGGGTCGGGCAACCTTCCCCTGACCTCCTAAGTTGTCGAGCGCTGACGACTCACGAAACCTGCTCGCCGAGCTACCGTCCTGCGAAGGCCTCTAAGAGGTTTTCTGGGCCCGGGCGGCCAGCAAGAGCTTGTACTCCTCGGGTGTAACGGTCATTATCACTCGGTTGGGATCTTCTATCGTGCACTCTCGATCAGGCAGAATGTCCCTCCTTCTAGCGCCAAATTTGATCCTGTCGCAGAGTGTGGTGGACTCCCAAGAGCGGAGTGGTCCCCCGAGTACCGCTGATGTTGGCTCCGACCTGGGAGAAAATGACCGTTAGCAAACCCGTCGGGAAAAGTCCCCGGCAAGGCCCTCCGACAGTCAAGTCAGTATCCGTAAGAATAGAGCAGAGTAATAGGACAATGGAACTATAGAACCAAAGACTCTTGCACGTACCCTCCGAAATGGGGGGGGGGGGGGGTGAGGGGCTTATATAGCCGAGGGAGCTGACAACTCCTGTCTGCGTCAATAGTCCTTCTGTACCTGGCTGAGACAGGAGCATGGACATTGTCAGCTCACAGGATGGCACCGACCGGCGTCGGTCAGTCTGACACAGTGAGGGGTGGCGTGGTGCGGGGTGCCAGGGTATGTCGAAGAAGTACAAAGTCAGCGGGATATCCGTGACGTGCGCTATAACTGAGTAAGGCCCGCGCCGACCCCCGTACCACGACCACGAGTACAATGTCAGAGGGTGGATGTCCTGAAGAAAAGGACGGATGCTGAGGTGGATCGCCGACCGACCGACCCGAGTGAAATCGGGTCGTGTGATTAGTATCTCCGAATGATGCAAGGTACTCCCCGAGTGAGGGGGTACTCGAGTGTGATCAGTCCGTGTAGTCTCGAGCTACACGGTTAAGGTGCTGAGGGAACGCCGATTGGAAATCTGCGAGGTGTGACCAAAAGGTCCTGGGCTCGGCAGTTGAGATCTAGCGCTGAGGACTAGTGCGGCAAGTGTCTCGTGTGTCAAACGGGGTCGGACACTCGGCGTCTTGCTCCGGGACTCGGGTCGAAGTACATCTTGCCACCAGATTAGTCGGATGCTACGGGCCGAGTGAACCTTGGGACCCTTACCTTGCCGGATGGACCAGTCCGCCCGTACATGATGGGTCTGACTTAGCCTTAGGTAGTGTCAGGCTGGCCGACCGAGCGGCACGTGAGTTAGTCTGGGATCAGACACAATAGAATAGAAAGTGAAGTTAAAGGCACTTAGGTTACGTTTGGTACGGGGTAATCAACCTTGTAATATAATGAGGATTACATTACAAGGTGATTGCTTTGTTTGGTATAATTTTAAAACTGTAATGTAATGTAATCTGCATTACAAAAGCTAGTTGAAGTGTTATAATCTGGATTACAAGGCCAACAACATGTAATCTGGATTATATTACAGGTTCAATTATATTACAATCTGTATTACATTATCCTTAACCAAACGTAACTTTAAAGGCTATTAAAAGAGAAGCCATATTCTAAATTCTTGCTTAATCCTAATCTTAATCTTCTTTGCTTCCATTGTTCATCATCTTGTAAAGAAGGTTGTAGGTCTTGAAAGAACTGAATGCAGGATAAAATCTTATAGGTCTTTTTTTTCAAGAGCTAAAATCATAAAGTTAGGCTATAAATTAGAAAGGTTCTGAATCATATTATAGTCTTTTTCTTTCCTTACTCATTTCAGCTGCATTAATTACATGTTTAGTTGGCCTTTCTAAGCTATTAATAAGAACATAAAGTAACTTAGTAAGAATGATTAGTCATCCTTAGTCATTGATCACCAACTCAAATGCCTTTTATATATATACCACAACACCGATTCAAGGCACCTGGTTTCATTCCAAGAGTAAATAATATTTTTTTTATTTTTTTATTATATTATATATATTTAAGGTTTAAAATTAAAAAATTTAGAGATTGGATTACTAGGATTCAAATTTTTCTCTTGAATTATAGTGTTCAAGATAAAAAAATTTTAGATACTCATATAATATATTATATATATTTAAGGTTTAAAATTTTAAAATTTAAAAATTGAGTTATAGTAAATTTAATCCAATAAAATTTTTCGAATTCAAATTGTTCTCCTGAGTCATGTGTAAGATAAAAATTTTAATTATTCAAATTTAAAATTTAATATTTAAGAAAATATTATTTTTTAAAAAAAATTGAATTCGTGTCGGATTTGATGGAGACGTCTGAAACATGAATTGAATATCTGGATTAAACATATACACGATCATCCTCACAGAGATGAGAATGCATCAGTTACGTAACTATTTCTAGTTATGTGCTGGGTATAATCGATCGAATAAACTCAAAAATGATAGAAAATTATAAAATTTTCTGGTATTAATCCTTGCTGTATATAAACGAGACCTCTACCCTCTCTTCTTCCACACACAACTCCCCTGGTCTCCGAATCAAGAGACCAGATGGCCGGAAACGAATGGATCAACGGGTACTTGGAAGCCATATTAGACGCGGGCACTAAGCAGCCTCTTCTCCACCGTGACCGCCGGTTGTCCTTCTCCGCCCTTACGCAATTGGTCGGTGAGCTACAAGACAAAGGCAGCGGACGCGGAGTCAAAGCCGCCGCCTCTGGGGAACGCTACAGCACCACCAAGTACTTCGTCGAGGAGGTCGTCAGCCGGTTCGACGACACCGACCTCCATAAGACGTGGGTTAAGGTACAGACCGAATAGATCTTCGTGAGTCTCTTCTTCCTGTTCGATTCTAATTGATTAGCCGATGGACACAACAGGTGGTGGCGACGAGGAACAGCCAAGAGAGGAACAGTCGGCTGGAGAACATGTGCTGGAGGATATGGCATCTGGCTCGCAAGAAGAAGCAGGTGAGTCGATTTGATCGAAGAAAAGAAGCAGAGATGGTTTCAGAACTCGAAAAAACTTTGAAAATTTTTTGAATTAGATCGAGTGGGAAGAAGCACGGCGCCTGGCAAAGAAGAAGAGAGAGTGGGAGCAGGGGAGCAGAGATGCAGCGGAGGACATATCGGAGCTGTCGGAGGGAGAAAAGACAGAGCTGCTGGCCGGAACTGCCAGAAGCATTCCCCCGCGCATCAACTCCGATATGCAAATGTGGACCGAGGAGGAGCACGGCAAGAGCAAGCATCTCTACATTGTCTTGATCAGGTATGATCGTCTGTGCTGTGTTCGGAGCTTGATCAGTCGCGATGATCTATTGATCTCCGAAGTGAGAAAACGGTTGCAGTTTGCACGGATTGGTGCGTGGGGAGAACATGGAATTGGGACGTGATTCCGACACCGGCGGCCAGGTTTGTATCGTTGGCTACGATAGATTGGTTGTTGTTGTGGCTCTGTTCCTTAATTTTGTGAGACGGTGGATTGGGTTGTGCTGGGCGGCGAGCAGGTGAAGTACGTGGTGGAGTTGGCTCGGGCGCTGGCGGCCACCAAGGGCGTCTACCGGGTCGACTTGTTGACTAGGCAGATCTCATCGCCGGAGGTGGATTCGACGTACGGCGAGCCGGTGGAGATGTTGACCCGTGCGGCCGACGCGGAGAGAGGTGCCGCTGCGGACGGCTGCGGAGCCTACGTTATTCGCCTTCCTTGTGGACCCCGCGACAGGCGAGCGCATCGTTTCTCTTAATTACTTTTTGTTATGAAAATAATATATCAGGATGATATAAAAATAATATGTTCAGTGAAAAATTTTATAAAAAAATTTAATAAATAATATAATATTTTATATATAGCGAAAAATTTTATAAAAAAATTTAGTAAATAATATAATATTTTATATATAACGATCTTCGACTGATTCATTGTGCTCCTTAAAATATAATTTGATTAGAGATAACAACCAGATACCGTCAATAATATCCAAATAATAATTAAATATATATATATATAAAATATTACGTCATTTATTTAGCGTTTCATTAAATTTTTTCATTGTAACTCTAAATAATATATTAAGCTGAACACAAAGGATGCCTTTGGATTAAAAAGTAGAGGTTTTTTTGCCTTGTTTTTTAATATTCAAATAGTATGTTTATTTGGCAGTTACATCCCGAAGGAATTTCTCTGGCCCCACATCCCCGAGTTCGTTGACCGAGCCTTGACTCACATAACTAACGTGGCCCGCGCGCTCTCCGAGCAAGTGGCCGAAGACGCCGGCGCCGCCAAGCCGCTCTGGCCCTACGTGATCCACGGCCACTATGCCGACGCCGGCGAGGTAGCGGCCCGGCTCGCCGGCGCGCTCAACGTACCGATGGTCATGACGGGCCACTCGCTGGGGCGGAACAAGCTAGAGCAGCTGCTGAAGCAGGGGCGACTCAGCCGGCAGGATATCAACTCCACCTACAGGATCATGAGGAGGATCGAGGGCGAGGAGACGGCGCTCGACGCCGCAGAGATGGTGGTCACCAGCACCCGCCAGGAAATCGAGGAGCAGTGGGGATCCTACGACGGATTCGATCTCAAACTAGAGAGGAAGCTCCGGGTGAGAAGGCGAAGAGGCGTCAGCTGCCTGGGACGGCACATGCCCAGGATGGTGGTCATTCCGCCGGGCATGGATTTCAGCTACGTGAACACGCAGGATCTGGCAGAAGGAGATGGAGACATCTCATCTTTGATCAGCTCCGACAGAGCTCAAACCAGAAGGGACCTGCCTCCCATCTGGTCAGAGGTAAGTAACCATCAAAAATGTTTTCGATAAGTTCGCTCACTTCTGATCGGTGAAATGAGAGAAAGCAGATCATGAGGTTCTTCACAAACCCTCACAAGCCGATGATCCTGGCGCTGTCTCGGCCGGATCCAAAGAAGAACGTGATGACTCTGTTGAAGGCATTCGGGGAGTGCCGCCGTCTACGAGAGCTCGCAAATCTGGTACACACAACGTGATTATATTTGTGAAATCCGGAAGCAAACGATCACTTTGTTTCTTTGTGGCAGACTCTGATACTCGGAAACAGAGACGATATCGAAGGGATGTCCGGCGGCGGTGCGGCTGTTCTGGCAATGGTGCTCAAGTCGATCGACAAGTATGATCTTTACGGGCAGGTGTCGTACCCAAAGCATCACAAACAATCCGACGTCCCCCAAATCTATCGCCTCGCCGCAGAGACTAAGGAATTGTCAAATTTCTTCTTCTTCTTCTTCTTCTTCCTCCTCCTCCTCCTGTTTCTTCATGTTTTCATAATTGTTGGAGCAGGGAGTCTTCATCAATCCAGCCCTCGTGGAACCTTTTGGCCTCACGCTCATAGAGGTACATAATGGAGGTTTAGTTTGTGTGTCTCTATGAACTTGAGATCACGATGGTTGTTCTTGTGCAGGCGGCGGCTTATGGATTACCAGTGGTGGCGACGAGGAACGGAGGTCCGGTCGACATTCTCAAGGTATTTTTGTTTTTGTTTTTGGTTTTGCGATCGAAGATTTTTCAGACAAAATGGCCAATTTGAGTTCAGGTATTGAACAATGGAGTGCTGGTGGATCCTCACGACCAAGGCGCGATCTCGGACGCACTGCTGAAGCTGGTGGCCGACAAATCGCTGTGGCTGGAGTGCCGGCGCAACGGACTCAAGAACATTCACTGTTTCTCTTGGCCGGAGCACTGCCGCGCCTACCTCTCCCACGTCGAGCACTGCCGGGCGCTGGGACAGCCGTCCTCTCATTGCTTCGATCTTCCACCGCCCGCGCCCGAACCCATGAGCGACTCACTCCGGGAGCTCGGCGACGACCTTTCCCTCCGTTTCTCCATCGATGATCCCACAGGAGAGCTCGGCTCCGCCGCTGTCCTCGACGACATCCGCCGCCGCCGGGAAACCCCTCACGCTGCCCCGACTGGCCCCGCACGCCGCCACCATGTCGTCGTCATCGCGGCCGACTGCTACGACGAGGACGGGCGGCCGGCGGTCTCCGATCTCAGGCGTCTTCTGCAGACTGCGGTGGCCGCCGGAAGCGACGCGGGGCGGGTGGCATACGCGCTGGCCACAGGGTCCACCGTCGAGGAGACCATGGAGGTTCTGCGATCCTGCCACGTGGACCCGGCGGCGACGTTCGACGCGCTCGTGTGCGGAAGCGGGAGCGAACTCTACTACCCATCTCGAGAAGCGCCGGAGGACGCGGACTACGGCAGCCACGTGGAGTACCGGTGGCCGGCGGAGAACGTGAAGTCCACGGTGCTCCAGCTTGCGCGGCTGGACGGCGCGAAGGAGGACGATCTGGCGGTCGACGAAGCGGCTTCCCGCCCCCGTTGCTACGCTTACTCAGTCAATGCAAGAGACAACGTGAGTTCCCCGCCATATTTCATTATTTCCGTCTTACCAAATATATATATATATATATATATATATATATATATATATATATTTCTGATTTGCGGAGCGGACCGCGTGTGAATCACAGCGCCAGACTAATCAGGCAACTGCCTGATCGGTCACGCAGAGCGCTGCGCCGATGGTGCCGATCGTCGATCGGATGCCGCCCGCACCCGAACAAAACTATTACTCTAAGGAGGTGCGGTAAACCCTAGGGGTAGCGGTGAACCCATCGAATACGGATAAATCCGTCAGGTAGCGGTGAAGTCGTCGGTATTGGGTAACGGCTGATCGGTCAGGTTGATCGATCAGCAAGTTCCTGATCGGTCAGGGAAGTCCCTGATCGATCAGGAGATCCCTAATCGGTCAGGGATTTCCTTGACCGATCAGGCAGGTCAAGGACTTCCTTGATCGATCAGGCAGGTTCCACGTATGAGGTTCGCACGTGATCCGCAGGCAGCGGTCCGCTCGCGGTCACAGGCAGCGATATATATATATATATATATATATATATATATATATATATATATATATATATAATATATATATATATATATATATATCAAATTTTCATCATATTTCCTAAAGAGCAATGATAGGGAGAATGAAAATGAGAGAATGAAAACCATAGTGAATGATGTGGCATGACACGACACTTTACATACACACGTCCGATTATCGCTTGGACACTATCGACGGCCGAAGGCCGCCGTCCCGAATCAAACTATACCCTGGGGGGCACGGTGAACCAGTCAGAGATCGTGCATGTAAGGTGTCACATCATTGACTATAATTTTCACTCTCTCATTTTCACTCTCCTAATCATTGTTCTTTCCTAAATACACATCTTCTTTGTCTATAGATTCATCAATAAATTTTATTCGAAATTAATTTATGAATCTAACAAACTCTAAATCACTTCAAAACAAAAATAATATACTTCTAAAAACCTCCTTAATATATTAATACCATCATATTTATATTTAACAATGTAAATTGAGAACAATCAATTAAATTGAGAATACATCTCTAAATTTTTACTTTATCAATTTAAAAATTCTCTAATTTTAATTTACGTTATCAAATTCAAATTCTAACATAAATAAATTAAAGAAATTTTTAGAAGTACAATTATTTTGATTTAAAATGTATTATTTAAAATTCTTTACATTCAACCATCAATTTCGGACGAATCTAAGTACACTGGATATTGAAATATTTTGTGTACCAGGTTCGAAAGATCGACGCCATAAGGCAAAGGCTGCGGATGCGGGGCTTTCGCTGCAACCTTGTTTACACACGAGCAGGCACACGGCTTAATGTCATTCCTCTCTTTGCCTCCAGGGCGTTTGCTTTGAGGTTTGTTGATGCATTATGCATAGTTAGGTTATTTCTTACATATTTGATTCACTAATGCCATTCATTACAGATACTTATCGATGCGTTGGAGCATTGATCTCTCGAAATTTTTGGTAATTATGGGTGAAAAAGGAGACACGGACTATGAACAGCTCCTGCCCGGGATACAGAAAACTGTAATGGTCGAAGGTTTGGTTGCTCGGGGCAGCGAAAGGCTTCTGCGCGACGAGGATAGCTACAAGAAAGAAGACGTAGTGCCTTCAGAAAGCCACACAGTTTCTCTATGTGAAAGCAATATCGAATCTGAAATCCTTTGCTTCATTCAACAAAGATAAATGACTCAAGGTGAATGTTACCAATGCAGGAAATATACAAATGCTAATAATAATAATAAATCATCACTTTAGTGATTGATGAGTTTTGTATTCATATTTCTCAAGAAACACAAACATTTGCCATAAAGGATGAAAATGTTCTGGGTTTTCTTCTTTTGAAAGTTTATTTTATCATGAGATTGATTGTCAGGAGAATCTTTTTGACGCCGGACAAAATATAGATTATTCTGAGGCGAGAAGTTTCAGAGGAATTTATGAAAAAAAAGGAAAGTAATAACGAGATAAGGAGTAGCCAAAACTGGACTTAAATCTTATTGAGAAAAACAAGAGCGAGAAGAGAAAAATAGAGATATAACCGTAACGTGGCTTAAGCGAAGCAAATTGATTCAATATCTAAATAATTTGTCGTAAACATCATCTAAGCATGAGTTTATATAGCACTCATATCTCTAAAAAAACTCTAAACCAACTAGACTGTCTTCTAAAATTTAGGAATAAATTTAACCAATAAAACTTAGTTTCCTAAGATTTAGGAACAAACTAAACAAAAATATATAACCAATTAAAAAAACCCAACAAGACTTTGTTTCTTAAGATTTAGGAACAAACTAAATAAAAATATATAACTAATTAAAAACCCCTAAATATATAAATCTGAATATTATTTTGGATCCCCTCCTACATCAGTCTCTCGGAGTTGAAGAGAACTCGTCCTCGAGTTCGGCGTCTCCCTGATTGATGCTTCAGTGTAAAGGTGAACTCCTGCAAGTAATTTACCCACTTAGCGTGTCGACTACTCAAACTTATGCTGACCGTTGATGTACTTCAAAGTGTCATGATTTGTAAATAAGATAAATTCCTTCTGCACGAGATAATGGCGTCAATGCTTTAAGGATTGCACAATAGCATAGAACTCCAGGTCATAGGTAGAATAATTTTTCTTGGCACCAGATAGTTTCTCACTGAAGAAGGCAATAGGGCGTCCTGATTGACTTAGAACACTGTCAATGCCAATGCTAGATGCGTCACAATTTACTTCGAACAGTTTGTCTAAATCTGGAAGTGCTAGAACAAGTGCTTCGGTCATCTTTTGTTTCACCAGCTGAAAACTAATCATAGCTGCTTCACTCCACTTGAACTCGCGCTCCTTGAGACACTCAGTTATAGGAGCAATTAAGATACTAAAGTTCTGAATGAACCAGCGATAGAAAGAGGCCAATCCATGGAAACTTCGGACGTTATGAATGGTTTTTGGCGATGGCCACTCTAAGATTGCCTCTATCTTTGATGGATCTGCACGGATACCCTCAGTAGACACTATAAATCCAAGAAAAGAAACTATAGTCGAGAAAAAAGAACACTCCCTTTTGTTGACGAACAAGGATTCCGCCTTTAGCTTCTCAAAAACAGTTCGGAGGTGATCAAGGTGTAAAGCCCTCGTCGGACTATAAATAAGGATGTCGTCAAAGTATACAACTACGAATCTTCTCAGGAAAGGCCGCAAGACCTGATACATGAATCTCATGAACGTGCTGGGGGCATTGGACAATCCAAAAGGCATGACCATCCACTCGTACAACCCATGTTGTGTCTTGAAGGTCGTCTTCCATTCATCTCCTGGCTTGATTCGAATCTGGTGGTATCCACTCTTCACTGTGATTTTGTTGATAGCTCGGCTATCAACACACATGCGCCAGGGGCTCATACTCTCGTGAATATAGCCTTGTCTCAATAGCTCCATAACTTGTCGTTGTAGCTCTTCGACATCCTTAGGGTTAAGGCGGTATGTCAGTCGGTTAGGCAAGCTTGACCCCGGGACGAGATCAATCTGGTGTTGAATATCCCTCATAGGGGGAAGTCCTGGAGGAAGGTCTTCTACCATCAACTCAGCGAAGTCTGATAAGAGTTGTTGCACTTCAGCTGGTAGATCCGAGTCCGGGTCTATTACATTGCTTTTGAAAGAAAGCAAAGCATAGACTACATCTCTGTGCTTCATTTCATTCAAAAATCTGGACATAGAAAGTAGTGTAGAATTATTGGTTACCAAATTTGAAGGGATTCCTTCTCGTCGGGGAGCCAATACGATGTTCCTCCCTTTGATGCTGAGGGTGTATGTGTTCTTCCGCCCATCATGAATGACGCTGCGATCATATTGTCATGGTCGTCCCAACAATACGTGACATGCATCCATTAATACAACATCACATCATATTCGATCATAATACTTGCTGCCAATAGAAAAAGATAAAAGACACCTCCTGTCTACGGTTACCTCACTTCCTTTACTTAGCCATGATAACTTGTAGGGTTTTGGATGACAATCTGTCTTCAAATGTAGCTTTTGAACAGCTTCTTCGGATACAATATTTTCACAGCTTCCACTATCAATGATCATCTTGCAAACTTTGTCTGCAACCGTGCACGTCGTGTGAAAGATGTTGGTTCTCAGCCAATCATCTTCAGATTCTTCCTTAGGGACCAGTAGGCTGTTGCGTACGACGAGAGTCTCATGACCATCGCCATAAAAAACCTCGTCATCAATATCGTCATCATAAATCGGCTCATCAATCTGTTCGAGTTCATCCTCTATGTCTTCCTCAACTAGCAGAGTCTTATTTTTTTTATCTAGGGATCTTTTACACTCCAAAGCTCGATGCCCCTGTTCACCACATCGAAAACACTTGATAGTGGTCTTAGGGTTACCTTGTGGTGGCTGCTGAGAAGGGCGCGGCTCTTGAGAGTAAACAACTTGAGTGTTTTGATCGCTCCTAGTCGTCGGTCTTCGGTTTAGTTGTTTTTCAACTGTCAAGGCTCGCTGATAGGCCTCTGAAATGGTCCAAAGTGAGTGAAGGCTCAGGGTGTCTTGTAAGGGTTGACGTAATCCCCCTAAATATCGCGCTACCATCTGCTCCTCGGTCTCGGACAAATCATTCCGAGCAATAAGCTGATAAAATTCCTCTGTATAGTCGTCAACGGTTCTAGCTCCTTGCCTCAAGGTATGGAGTCGTTGATACAATGTTTGGGTGTAGCCGAAGGGAAGAAATTGCGTTCTCATTAGTTTCTTCATTTTTTCCCAATCAGTGATTTTGAATTTACCTTGTCTCTCCCGTGATCGTCGAAGTTGCTCCCACTATGCTGAAGCTCGACCTTTTAACTTGATAACGATCAACTTTACTTTGATGTGATCAGGTACTTCTTTATATTCAAAAATCCTCTCTACTTCGTTGATCCAATCAACGAAGCCTTCCGCTTGTAATGTGCCAAAAAAAATCAGGAAGATCCACTCGGAAACCAAAGTCCCCAAATCGTTCCTCTCGACCATGGTGTTCCCGATATGTAGCACGACGATGATACGAGTTTTTGAAAGGAGACTTAGAGTTACCATCACAGATCTCACGATCTTCAAGATCCCGCGCTGCCAAACGCTGAGTTAATTCCACAACTTGCTTTTGTAAATCCTCAATCATCATTATATCTTGGATACTACGATCACGGTGCTGGGCTTCCTCAATCGGAACCTGCCTGTTGTGACCACGACCACGTCCATGATGACCCTCTATTGGATCTTAATGAGCTCTGATACCAACTGACGCCAGGCAGAATATAGATTATTCTGGGGTGAAAAGTTTCAAAGGGATTTACGAGAAAGAAATAAGAAAGTAATAACGAGATAAGGAATAGCCAAAACTGGGCTAAACCTTATTGAGAAAAACAAGAGCAAGAAGAGAAAAATAGAGATATAGCCGTAACGTGGCTTAAGCGAAGCAAATTGATTCAATATCTAAATAACTTGTCCTAAACACCATCTAAGCATGAATTTATATAGCACTCATATCCCTAAAAAAACTCTAAACCAACCAGACTTGGTCTCCTAAAATTTAGGAACAAATTTAACCAACAAAACTTAGTTTCCTAAGATTTAGGAACAAACTAAACAAAAATATATAACCAATTAAAAAAAACTCAACAAGACTTGGTTTTCTAAGATTTAGGAACAAACTAAATAAAAATATATAACTAATTAAAAAAACCCCTAAATATATAAATCTGAATATTATTTTGAATCCCCTCCTGCATCACTTTTCTAGTTAAAATAACATGATTTGGTATAACATGATTTGGTATTTGGTCAATCAACAAGTTCTTGTCTAAACTACCTTAATGATTTGTTTAACTTCAAAGCAAAGGAACAATTCACTTAGCATCCCTAAAATTCATAGTCTAACAACTGGGCCATCAAAGAGATTCTAAAATATATATATCCTTACGGTCAATTTTACTAAAGAAAAACAGGTATTTACTTATATTTTTAATTTTATGAAAAACAGAAAATTTGATCACTAAAATAAGAAAGGACCAAAATAAGATATGATGCATTTTCATTGGGGCATTTTAATTAATAGATGTCAGCACCAGATAAACAAGCCAGGCAAGGGCTTTTAGCTGATTTCAATGGGGCATTCCTGTTCATATCCGACATAACAATCTGATACCAAAAACAATTTGGTTTCCTGAACAAAAATAACACAATATTAGTAAGCTTATTAACTAGGCAAGAAAGCACAGGAAAAGGAATTCCACACGGTGGAATGTCAGCTATCCTTCCGAGTCTCACCTGAAAGTTGATTTTAGACGGAGGCAACTCCATACGAGTAAAAGTCTGGCCTGAGAAACTCACTCTTTTCAAAGCATATAATTCAGAGGATGTAACGTTGCCCAGAACTAACCACCATGCTTCATTTTTTACCTGAAAGGCAAAATGTCAACAAGACAATTTAAGACGCTAAAATGAAATTAGCAAGCAGGGTAGATATGGCGCACAAATAAATGCTTGGAGCAGTGGGGACTGCAAACAATCTAAAACAAACAAATAGGCACACGTGCTGGAGGAGCAGTGTGGAGTGTAAACAATCTCAAACAGCCAAGCATGCACAAATGCTGGAGGAGCAGTGTAGAGTGCAAACAATCTAATGCTTCGCATTATCTAGTGCAAAATATTACAAGTATGTCGAAAATTGATTAACTGCTGTAACATGATGAAGATAATATAATATTAAAGATTTGATGGAGACAAGTGAGTCTTCTCTAAAAATACAGAAATAAGGATTCCAAAGCTCAATTTTTAATTTAACATTCTAATAATGATGAGCCTATTGGGGAAAATAATGTTCTTTCTTGTTTTCTTGTTTGTTAAAGAATTTTTAATTTAGTCAAGTGCCTATTGTTAGTAAGAAATCCTAAGAATCAATCAACAGTATATTATAAGTTTTTATGTCCTGTTTATGTTCTAGAAGTCCATCTGCTAGTATAAATATGTGTATTCTATACTGTTGCAGTATTGTTGAGTACAAAATAGTAAAAGCGAAGTTTAATTTTTTTTTTTTTTTCAAATTGTATGATAAATCTGCCTACGGTGTGATGCCTAGGATTCTTTGGGTTTGATGCCAAGTTACTATTGTCCTCAAATACATTTTAAAATAAATTTTAGATACCTACTCCACATAACTTCAAACAATCAAATCCTCTTCTTGTGTTGCATCAAGATTACACTAGTATTAAACAATAAATAAAAAGTTCAGTAAAAATTATTGAAATTGACGACCATAAAATATCATGGATATAACAAAAATTTTAACAATATGAAAACCATTTCAATCTTCTTTCATAAAAAACTTAATTTAGTGAATCAGTAAATTTGGTTCTCATTTCTGTCAAAAACTGAATTCACATACAGGATTATTTTGAATTATCCGGAAAGTATAATTCTAGTTTTCTTTTCATTTTGAAATTCTCTGTTGTCTTGTAAAAATATAAATTAAAAGACTTTCAAAATAAGATTAACTATTTTCTAAGGAGCTATATCCAGCATCTGGGAAAGTGTATCACTTATTCATTTGGATGAGCATTTCGGTTCACTATATTAATGCAAGGATAATCAACACCTTTTTTTTAAAGATCACATCAAACAGAAAGATGTCTTGGAAACCTTTTGGGTTATATAAACAAATAAATCTCAAAGGAATCAAATAAACATTCACCTTAGGATATCTAGGCACAAAGGCTCGCGAATGCTTAGAATTTGTCTTCTCAAGTCTGATATTAAGTGCATCAGGTTCTGATGCTTTGCCATCTCTATATTGTAGCTTTACTATTACTCTGATGCGAGGAAAATGCTGTAGATCCTGCAGCCAACAATCAGAAGGTTAACCGTAGCTTCCAGTTTTTTAATGTCAGATTCCTTTAAGATTGAACTGCATCTATATAGAAAACCAGATCAACAGTATGAGCCTATGAGAAAAGTTAAAACAATATTTCTTACACATTTTCCCCCAAATTACACAGTTGATTGGTCAAAAATTAGCAGTTGAGAATGCTTATTATACAGCTATTTGGGAATATGGATCTTTGTTGTCTCACCAAAACAAAGGAAAGATCTCAAAGAAAATATAATTATTTGCTAATTGATGGATAATCTGTAAGTAGCAACTGAAGTTCTCGAACTCAAATCTTACAGGCGTGAAAAATGAAACAACAGTTAATAACAAAGAACTATCAGAAAGTGTAAAAATAATACAACCGGTCAGAAAAAGGGTATATGAGAGGGATAGCTAATTGGTAGACTTATTTACTTGATCTACTTAATGGTTAGTGTATCCAAGGTTTAAAATCTCGACCCGTGCCGAAGTTTCGGTCCCAGACCGGAACGATACGATTTCGGTATCGTATCGTGCCGTGCCGGTATGGTTTCAGTATTTTTTATTTATATATATTAATTATTAGATAAATATATTTATTGTGTATTAGATAAATACGGTTTCGAATTAAAATTGAAACATTATAATATGCTATAATAACTAATAAGTATATAAATTAACTAAAATACTACATTATATATAATAATTATATAAATAAATAAATTAATTATTAATTTAAATAATATATATAATGATAAAAAATATTAGAATATTAATTAATTACTAAAACAGTAAAATTAAAAAATAATAAAAAATATCAAAATATAAAATTGAATTGTTACAATTTTTTTAGATTTTTTAATTTTTTTTAGAATTTTTAAAATTTCAGAAAATTAATTAATAAAAATTATCAAACTTATTTTTTTAATTTTATTGTGATAATATTTATTTAGGGAAATGTTAGATTTAAATAAATAATTTTATTATTTTTCTTATTTAATTTGTATTTAAAGTGGGAAATGTTGAAGTTAATTATTTTTTTCGTTGTCCACTGGCGCTGGCGGAGGCGGACGCGAAGGCGGAGGCGGAGAGCGCGAGCCTGCGACGGCGTCCTGCGGGTGTAGCGCCATCTGACGGCACTTCCGGCGAAGCCGGAGGCGTCCCGCGACGCCTCCAGCGAAGCCGGAGCAATCCCGCAATGTCTCCGGCCTGCGCTGCGTTTTGCCCTACCGCGGAGGAGGAGCCGCGAGCCCACGAGGACGTTTTGCGCTACTCGTCGTCGCCGATTGCCGCTCGCCGCTCGCCGCTCGCCGCTCGCCGCTCGCCGCTCGCCGCTCGACGCTGTCGGCGCACCGTGCCGATTTCGGTGCCCGAGCGGAACGATATGTTTCGTCGGGCGAAACCTCAATCCTTGAGTGTATCCCATTCTTCGGATATGTAACAATAACACTCAGATTACCTTTTTGAGGAACTTATTCATCAGAATAGTTTCTCTCCAAAGGCGAAACATGGTATCTCCCAGTTTTGTTGTACATCAGGAAATTGTTGTAGTAGTCGTAAAATGATGAACAAACGAGAGAGACCACAACATGGTTTCAGTAGCAATAGATTAGTCTTTGTTTACTCAATTTCATTGCTATCATCTTCTTCACGTCTCTCAAAGTACTATCAGAGTTTACTAAAACTCCCTGTAAATCCTAGCTAGGCAATTACCTTAACTGTTATCAACTTCATCTTTTAAATATCACTCTTGAAGATTGTCATCAACTTCACTCCAATTGACAACTCTTTAGAAGATCAAGTATTTCAATTATTGTACAAGTATTGCATTTATCATCTTTGAGTGACTTCTCATTACTCCAAAGAATTTCATGTAACAAGGTGCACAAAGATCAAATATATTCTACAACTTGAGGTGGAGTGGGAAATACAATGCATGCTACAATTAATATTGTTTTGAGTCTCACTGTGGGCCCGAAGCTACTTTTTTATAGTAGTACTGAATAAGTAAGTCAATCTATTAAATGGCTAACCAGAGCCCAATTCGGTCCAGTTTGATATGTAAATCAGGTTTGAAAGAAAAATAAACTTGATAAAGACAAGAACTGCCTAAAAAATTAGGAATTTGTATAACCTATTTTTTTGCAAAATAAAAAAAAAATAAAACCAATATATACGTAACCCAGTCGATCATGAAGTGGGTGGAGGACATACTTTGAAGAAACTGATCCAGGCTTGAATCCAAGTTATTGTTATCTAATTATATACTTCTATATAACAGCTTATATACTGACATATACAAGTTTTATTATAAGCATTTTGTATATGCATTAAATATATATATTGTATATATTTTAATACATATAAGTTTTTTATATCCTGAATAATTTATTTTTATATTAAGTTAATATAATATTTATAAAAGACAATTATTTTATAAAATCATTTTTCATGTTTGTCATGGCTAGCAAGGATCAACCCATTGAACCATCAAATTGCTGAACTTGGTATAATATCTTGTCCAGTTTTGAGAAGATTGCTCAAAACAACTTGTGTCAGCCATCTAATGCGATAGAAAACAAAAGTTTAATCATGAATAATATGTTGAATTAGGAGCAGTCTGGAAGATGATTGACTAGTCTTTGAGGGAGCAAAAAGTTAAACAACTAGAATTAAAGGGACAAGGCATAGTCCTTGATGTCTCATATTTGCATTTCTTATAAAGTCCATAAATACATCAATCCCAATTTCAACATATATTGTAGGGGCGGGGGCAGGCCAAATTCTAAGAAACCCAAACCCTACATAAATTGAATAATAATAATAATAACATAAGCATCTATCTATATCTAGGGATAGATCCAGGAATTAGAGTTGAGAGGGGCTTGAACTCAATGAGACGGGCTGGACTTTGAGTGTGGAAGAAGTAAGCTTTAGTGGGGTAAATAAAAAATTTACATAGGTAATTAAAAAAAAATTGAGCTGGGCTTGAGTCTAGGACAACCCTAAGCAAGATTTGTCTCTGTCTATATCAATATATATAAAACTCAAAAAAGGATAACCTGGTGCATGAAGCTCTCGCCATGTGGGGTCCCAAGGAAGGGTCTATTGTATGCAGCCTTACCCTATTTTGTAAGAGACTGTTTCTAGAACTCGAACCCGTGACCTTTTAGGTCACAAAGCGGCAACTTTACCATTGCACCAAGGCTCCCCTTCATATATAAAACTCAGGTTTTGGGATGATTTCTAGGGCATCGTAGGACTTGTCAAGTTTTTTGAGAACATTGGTTCCTTTAAAATTTCAAGACTTCACAAGTTTTCCCATAGATATTATAACTTTCTATTTAGTGTATTACTTGTTATAGTAATATAACATTACTTAACATTATCTATGGAAATCGGTTCGTGTTGGGTTTTTTGGGCTATTTAACAAAATCCAAAAACTAGACCGACCTAGAGATCCCCGATATCTAGCATCTAACCCTAGACCATGATTTTTGTCTTGGGTTGGATATGCCAACTTTTAGCACACCCCAACTCCCAAGTATGTTGTGAAGCAACAAACGAAAATGAGATTCAAAATCAAATACTATAAAAAATAGAGAATGATAGAAGCTGAATTCTAAAACATCCATAAATATTATACATGAAAAACTCACCTTATACAAGTCAACAGCAAACTTTTGAAGCTTTTGATTGAACTTTTCTTTAGGAAGTTCCAACAGGTCTTGCAATGAAGTGATGCCAATGTTCTTCAGGTGACTTAGAAGATCCTTATTCATACATGGTAACATCCACAATGATGATTCAGCACCATACCACAAGCCCTGAATTAAATGGGTAAGAAATTAGATCCTTTACATCCGTACAATATTGGAACAATCATACAGAAAAGCTTCAGGAAACCGACATGAAGAAGAAAAATGATACGAGAGAGAGAGAGAAACAAGCTTCGCTTTAATGACATAATCATAACAGACAACAGCCAACGAATTCCGTATATTTGGGTTTTAGCTACATGGATCTTACAAAACCATCCAAAGAAGCAAAATAAATAAATAAATAAAAAATAAAGGAAGATTGTTTAAGGGTGGATAATGTAAATTCTGTAACATATAAATTTGTATATGGCCATTAACTTGTACATATTGATAATTGCTGTTAGAATAAATAATAGAATCATGGTCTTGTACACCCCTGCTTGAACCACTTAGTGGCTGCCTAAACGGATTTTGAAGAGACTGCACAATCCCCATATATGGCATATGCTTATCCTAGTGAGAACTTAATCACATGGGAAGCAAAAACAATATGTTCTTGCCTCTTCCAATCCATGGCTAACATCAAGTGAGGTAATGTATCTAGGTACAAGTTGGAGTTTCAATTCAACGATGTTCCTATGACTAACAAGCTAATATCTACATCAATAACACCCTTATTTTGACAAGTGAAAAAACATATTCATGCTAAATTTCCATTTAGTCCATGTCATTGTGATGACTAATTGTTATATAATAAATTATATCACATTTAATTTATTATTTTCATAATTTAATTTCAAATTTTAACAACTAATTGAGCTAAACCGAATAAATATTTTTGGGGTAGCTCATCAAATGGACATGGTGATTAGGTTCAAATTAATTCATATTAAGCTGAATTTAGACTTAATTTGGTCAATTTAGAACATTTAGGGCTGAACCAAATTTATTCTTTAGATAGACTGATCCTATCATATATGGTCGGATTTAGTAGGGTTTTTGAGATCTTATGGTGCATTTGGTTCAAGGTTGTTATTGATAACCTTGGTTATCTATCCAAGATTATCAACAAAAATCTTGTTTGGTTTAGTTAATGAGGGATTCCTAAGAAATGACACATGCCCGACAAGTCAAGAAACGAGACATGCAACTTGGAATCGGAATACCTCAAAGCGTAAGGTTTTCCATGATTCTGGGGTTAACAAAATTTATTTTCCAAAATTATCCTCTGATATTTACACTTTACGACAAAAATAACCCTAAAGATTTATAAAATCTCAATCTGCCTTAGACATAACCAAACCCAGCGGCATTCCCAACTAGCAAAGAACCCAGCAGTGTGCCAGGTTTGGGTGAGGAGGGAGACGGTGAGGCGTGCATGGCGGAAGGTGTAGCCGGGGAGGTCGAAGGGGATGACCATGAGGGTGAGGCTAACGTTGAAGAGTTGTAGTCGCGGTTGAACTACTCGCGCGCGCGCGGGGTGAGGTAGGGTCGTTCGAAGCTAGTCTGCGAGGTCTGGAGGTTGAGATCACGACAGAGGATGCAGAGCGGGACAAGTTTGAGTGAGGAGTCAGAGAGGGCGAGCCCCCTGTGGATATGAACGACGATGTTTCTCTGCTGATGTTGATGTAGGTGGAAAGGGCACGAGCGTGAAATTGGGAGCGATGAGGCAACGGAGGTCCTTGTGCTTTTGACCGTCGAAGAGCTTCTTATCAAAGGGGTGGTCGATGAAGTGGAAGGTGTTGGGGCGGACGTTGGTGAACACCTTGTGGGATAGCTCGGTGGAGCACACGAAGATGATGAAGCACCCCTCAAGGAAGTTGGCGGAGACGCCGCAACGAGGGTGGCTTGCTGTGATCAGAATCCCGTCGGGTTCAGAATCATTGGCAGTGCGCTGCCAAGGAAAGGGACAACGAATAATGATGCCAACATGCAAAGGAGATAAGGCCGAATACTAATGCCACCCTACAAACTCTCTCGATCTCTTCTATCCTGGCTCTCTCCTGAATGCTACTCCAACCCACTTCTGCTTCCTGAAAGATGGGAGTTTTTGCGATGACAGAGGAGGACTTCTCGTCAACATCAACCACCTTCTTCCCCGAGCACAGGCAGCTTCAAATCTATACATTTTCAGCTATTATGTGAATCAATCAAAATATTTATGTATTGGTGTTCTTATGAAGTGTTGGCTGGGAAAACTCTTTCATTGTCACATTAACTTAATTACTTGTTCAGTTTCATATTCAACATTTCAGTAAACTCTTCTAACTACAAATTGTAATCTAGTTTGTTATATTATTCCTAGTATTCACTGATCAGTTTAAATTTTCTTTAGCTTTGCAACATTAATCAGCTACTTGATTTTTCTCTTTGCCGGATATCATGTAGTTGGAGAATTATCAAGAAGAGCTTGAAGAAATGAAGAACATGAGCAGGCATGAGCATGTTGCACACTTAAGAAGGTAAATCTCCTTTTTATCCATTCACTACTCGTTAGCTGGTATTTCCTGAATTTTGCTTCGATTATTTACAGGAGAAGCAGTGGGTTTTCTCAAGGGGCTTCAATGTACCATACAGTCACCAGGTTGCTTCAACTCGGAGTGATCTACTGCCATAAACCCCTACCTCCACATTATGTTTGCTGATTAATTTGATATTTCTTTACAGGCATCACCAGCATGGACGGTTGCGAGCCCGAATTGGTAGGGTTGCTGGAAACAAAGATTTCTACCTTTTGATCTACTGCTAGTTCTTGGGTCCCATCAGTTTAGCTCAGCTCAGGCCAACAAGCATTTCTTATGTCTCCTCAATTTGGAAAAATTGTTAGCCTCTTCGAGCAGAATTCTATTGTGGATCTCTGACAACCATGTGCAAACATTTGACCATCCTCTTGATTGTCGCTGACGATTGCAACAGTTTGTTGACCAATGGAGCTCTTAAACTATTGTGGTAAAACTAGAGTACATCCCTTCCCTTCCCTCATCTTCCTCAGTAGTAAACACTAAACGGAGACTCCATGAACTAAATTGAGTCAAGCCCATGATAGAGGGTAATACAGTAAATGATAAACTAGGTTATACACCAAAACCTCCAAACAAATAAGTTTTTGTTGCATTACCAAGGGGGACGATTGCAACAGATTTTTGACCATTGGAGCTCTTAAACTATTGTGGTAAAACTAGAGTACATCCTTTCCCTTCCCTTCCCTTATCTTCCTCCCTCAGTAGTAAACACTAAACGGAGTCTCCATGAACTAAATTGAGTCGAGCTCATGAAAATGGGTAATACAGTAAATGTTAAACTAGGTTATACACTAAAACCTCCAAACAAAGAAGTTTTTGTGCATTACCTAGGGTTGAACCAAATAATATTAGGTTATGTTTTATTCCCCATAACCTTGGTTATGTGATTACCTAGTAATCACATAATCAAGGTTATGCATGACAACTTGAACCAAACGCGGTTATGTATATTTTTTTCTCTCCACTTCCCACATAATATTCTTCCTCCTAAACCTGCTCTCTTCTTTCACTTCTCATTGCCAACCGCCTGGACCCCACTCTACACATACATGATATCGATCAAAGCCAATAGCAAGCAATTTCTCTTCCTCCCTTCTCACGCAAGTCAATATAGGGTTTTCTTTCCCCTAATTTTTGTCTCTCCCTTCTTCCTTTTTCCTTATCTCTCACATGCTCTCTCCAGGTGTTGCATCGCCCAGCCTGAGTGGGAAACCATTAGCGAGCACTAGCCCTTTTCCCTTTTAGTGCCCATCCTTCCCTTTGCTGCAGCCTGATTTTGTGACCCCCTAGTCTCCCCTCTTGCAGGTGTTGGTGATCAACTGTCCCTTCATGGCATCATAGAGGAAGGGGTTCTCCTCCACTTTTTATTCCAAATTGAGTAAGCAGATCCAATCTTCTGGATCAGAGAACAGACGAGTTTGTTTTGATTCTATAAGTGAATTTTGGATTCATCTGTTTGAGTGTGATTCCCTATCTTATGAGTTGTGAACTTCCTTCTTCTTTGGGTTGATTTCAGTGGTAGACATTGTTCTTTGCTTCCAATTTGGATCCATTTGCATATCAAACTATGTCCAATTTTATTGTGGTGAGAGAGAGTTGAGCGATTTTGTTACTTATATTGTTCAATGATTGTCTACCCAACATCTACATCGAATGGCTGTTGATAGTTCATACTAGAAATCCAAGTTGTTACTCTTCACCATACCCTCTTTCCCCTCAGTTGGGGAGTAGTTGGGTAAGTGGATTTTTTTATATGCCTATCTTATGGTTGTTTTGGTTTTAGTATCGATGTATTTCATTGTAGAAGGGAGTGTAAGAATTCTTTTGTTATAGTTGTTCTATATTACTTTAATTTGGGTTATGATATAGTAATCAAATCAAGATTAGATCCAATGGTCTTGATTATTAGTAGATCCCTAAATTCATTGTCATGTTTAGTATCATCTTGAACCTTTCTAATTTGTTCTTGTATGTATATTTGTATATAATCCTTCAAAATGCGCACACTGACCTTGTAGACTTCTAGTCTTCCTCAGTTCCTCCAATACATATTTGAGGTGTATAAATACACTTTTTGATAAATCCTTGTGCATAAATTAAAATAAAAGAGTATAACAATATGGTATAATAACATGTTACAAATGTTTTTAAGAAAAGGATTAAAGGATGCTTAACTCATGATATAAGTTAGTTTCTCAAACTAACAATATTATGTGAAATTTACAATATAATGTGCAAACTCAAAGTGGCATAACACTTGAATGTAAAAACTCTAAAGAGGGTAAATGCCTATTACAAATGGTGAAATAAACACTAAGATATGAAAATCTTAAACCTGGACATTTTATAGTGCCTGACTGCCCATAGCATGGACACGTACAATCAATATTCATTTTTACATATTCTGCTACATTGATTTACTTGTTGTAAGCAAAAATGAGATAACTAAATGTACATACAAATATGTGCACCATTATTAATAAGTAATACTTAACTAAAAAGTCTATATTATTCATTTGGATTTTTGGATTTCTAATTAAGATTACAATTCTTGCACATCTTTATTATTTACCTACTTAGCAATTTGTGGCTCCTTTGCATTTTTTTCTGCCTCCAACTTCACAATTTTCAAGTTCTATTTAAGAAATTCTCTGACGTGTTGAAAATTCAGTTTAGGTTTAACTCTTCATGTTTTGCTTATCATTCTTTTTGTTTAACATTTTGTCATTGTACATTTTGTTGTATTGTCTCCAGTGTTGAAAACTCAATTTAGGTTTCAGGGACATGTTCTACTTATCGTTCTTTCTGTTTAACAATTTGTTATTGTACATCTTGTTGTACTTTCTTTTAGTGAAAGAGTTACTTTTATTTAGCACCTTTCTTATACAAGATAATTTTGTTTACATTTTGTAAATTTCCTCTGCTACATAGAAAGTAATAATATATATACCTTGCAAAATGGTATCTACTTGTATTTGTTGTCAATTGGATTTGTATATTTTCTAACAAATTGTTATTAGGTGGGGTATCTCCTACTACATGGAAGAATGCCCTGATGTTGTGACACTATAACCTTCCATTACCAAATTCAAAAATCAACTTTATATTCTATGATAGACAACAATAGGGAATGCTAGAGCAGATAATAGAATACTGGCATTTGTCCAGTGGGGATTTTGTATATATAAAAATTTATTGCTGCATATATAAGGCGCATAGCACTCTAACACCTCAAATTTGAATAATAATATTTTCCCTTGCCAGTCTTAAGAGCCTCTGGGCTTGTATGAACGATATCAATTAAACTTATAGGAAAATGCAATGTTAGATACGTCAGCATAAAATTTCAGGCTATGAAACTACTCATGTATATTAGCTAGGTGTCTTACAAAATTTGAGTGAATATCAAGGTATAAATTGATGGAAAAATTAGAAATTCTACCTGCATAATCATTTGTAGAAGATGCATACAAGTCATCGTGCTTGAAAGCCATCCACTATTAGCAGATATATCTATCATTGCTTGGATGATGCGTATACTCTGGTCAAGAACAGATTTTAAGTCTGTAACATAGTCAGTGATTGGCAATTCGATGCGAGAGAAATGTGCCTGCATGCAGCAAGAGCAAACAAACACAAGCTAGTAATTAAATCATAGAATGCCTATACAAGATTAAATCACTTCATTCCAATCTAAATAATTCCACTTACCTGGAAGAGTAAATTTGCTTTGACATGTGGATCATCCAAGCGCCGCTCATCCACCATGCATGGCACTTTTTCAGATAGTGCTTTATTGTGATTTTCCTAGAATTGTAGTGGAAGTAGAAAGGTCAAATATTCATATCCTTAGAAGATGAAGATGGATGAAATGTTGCTGCAATTACATGGATATGACCTAATCATGACACCAAAAATCAACAGACGTGTAAATTACCCAAGCCCATGACCATTAGCAAAGTTGTGACATATTGCGTATACTACTAAATACCAAGGCCACAAAGAATTAACATAAACATACTGATCTTGCATGGAAATAGAAAGAAAAGTTACTCTAGATGCTAGTAAGCTTCTATCTTCACGTACTCATCTCCCCCTCTCTCCCTGTGGTACCTCTCCTGCCAGATCCATCTCAGCCAATCGCCAGCTATCACACCCACCATGTGTCTTTCTTGAAGGATCTCTCTCGCTCTCTCTCTCTGTCTCTGGAATCATTCCTCCAATATTGGCGCCAAAGCGTGTTGATGTCGATTGACGGGTGGAACTATAAATTTCACCTGTGTCGATTGGCACAGCTCGACACCTTAATCTTTGGCTCAAGCTATTAGGAAAAGGATCAGTCCATATACTTTTATCCTTAATAACTCGATATGTAATCATTTTATTTAAAATGATTGAAATAATTTACCAAATGAGAACAGCATGTATTCAACTAAACTAGCTAATAGATTGTTGCGCCTATTTGCTTCATCCGATAGTGTTGTCATTCTAAGAAATTGTAATTTATCTTAAGAATTCATACAAAGAGAAATGAGAAAGTGTCGCGTTAATGAATACCTCCAAAGGAGTCACTCCCACAAAAAAATTTTATAGCATTGTACCTATGTTAAGAGCATCTGCATCTTTTTAAGGGTGGCCATGAAGGAGCATGGAATTGCAAAGTGCGGACACATCGTGCATGAAAATTTCAACATTGACGTGAGGAAATTAAATGGCAACCCATATGGAAGTGTTAAAATCAATAAAAAAGACAAAGACCACGATACATTAAGTTCACACTAACTTAGTGGAATTTTGTAGGAAAATATAAAGTTACCACATTTATCAAAAACTTCAAAAGGATAAAGTTGTCAAGGACACTATCTTTATATTCACTACCCAGGGTTAATTAGAAAAGGGTTGATATTTTCCCATCAAAAGAAATCCATTATTGGATATTCCAATGAAAAGGAATCAGTGGTGCATATTAGGGCCATGTTAGATGGTTAAATTTTAGGGAAAGTGCAACTAGAAACCTTTTGTTGACAAAAAAATTGTTTGCTTAAAAGAAAATTTTCACATTCAACATAGATGTTCCAAAATTACCTATGAATTGTTCATCTTAATGTGAATAGTTCATCTTAATCTAGTCACAATTTTCTATTAACCACATGTGGTTTAAGGTTTAAAATATTGAATTGTGCTAGAGTTTGAGTCTAGTTGGAACAATATGATTTTGTAATCCTATCATGCTATGTCAGTACAATTTTTATACTAATTTAATTGAATTACTAATAATAACATGATCAACTTTACATAATATAAGTTGCAATTTTTGATTAACTTTTTAATATATTAGATTGCTAATACATAATACGTGCTTACATTTATTGATTAATTAGATAATTAGATCACCTCTATTTTTAGAGTGAAATTTTTAAAATTTTTAACTTTAAACGCTTGTAAAATATAAACTTCTTTCGTTTGATTTGCACAAATAATTTTGCAGATAGAACGTTGGAATGAGCAAAAAGAAAATGAGACTCTACTTTGATTTTAAATTCAAAACCTTGGAGAAATTTTACATTTGAAGGCGTGAGAGACTTTTATTATTGGATGTAATTTTGTTCTAAATGAATGAATATTTTTATAGGTTTATATAGTTGTATTTGAAATTTCTTCATAAGCATTTAATAAAAATTGTGATCATTCAATATCCCTTTGTTCCTTGTATTTTATTTGAAAAAACATAAAAAGCCTCTTGGATATACTAAAATAATTCAAAATTATGTAATCTAGTTCAATCGTATTTAATTGGGATAGAGTTATTTTTCAGAGGTTAAGAATTATATTTAATTCCCTAAGCTTTTTCCTCTCTTCCAATGCTTAATTTCTCTCGTCTGCCCGAATCTCTCTCACTTATCTACAACCTCCTCCTCTTGCTTCCTGTCATCCTTGCAGCACCCATCACCAATTCTCTTCCTCTAAAGTATTCTTCTTCCCTTCAATGCTTCTCCCTCTCCTTCACTTTGTTAGTGTATCTTTTCCGGTTTCCCGCTCTCTATCCCTTGTGTTTCCATGGTGGCTTCTCTTCCTTGGCCTCTCTTCTCTCTCCCTCTTTCTTTCAGTTGTGAACTACTGCTCCAGTGTTGGAGTTGCTGCTGAAGAATCTCATTACCAACCTATAGGCCAAGCGAAATATTCCACCCATGCCAGCACAAATAGCTTGGCAACTCAATCCATGGTATGGTTCTTAATCATACTGGAATAAAAGAGATTGCAAGTGCATAAAGGCTTCTCATGAAGAAGATAATTTCTGGGTTAAAAAAAATAATCATTATCATTTTAATAAACACTGACATATTTCTAATAATATTCTCAAAGATTATGAACTTCAAAATTATTGTTTGATTGATTATTCTTCGAGTATCTTATTTTATATTTTTAAAACTAAATTAATTGTCAGCTTCACAACCATTGATCGTAATTCTTTTTTCCACTAGAATAATATGCAAGAATGAAGAATCATTGTAAGCATCTTAGCATCAAACAGGTAAGCCGTAAAAAAAAAAGGTGATAAATGCTTGAAGCTACGGATGAGTGGCCTTTGTACAGCACACCAATGCACAAATAGGAAATTAAGAGTGGTTCAAAGCACCAATAGTTCAAGACTGCTGTGTCAGAATATTTCACATTTTATGTATCTATTCAACAAAAGAAACTAGCTAGGGGAAAAGATAACAGAAATTTCTAGACAAGATCTACGAAAAAAGAGTGATGAAGATGCAGGGCAGACCTCATTATGACGGACAGGAAGCTCGTCAAATTCAGATGCTGCAGAAAGAATATCCAGAAATGTCTAGAAATTTTTTTGTCAGCAGCAGGTAAATATTAAAATTTCTCCAATTACAAGGAAAATGTAAATAAGATCATCATGTAATAGTTTCCTTACTTCAAGTGAAGTATCAGGGCCTATGTTTGCTCCAAACATAGAAACTGTTCTGTAACTTAGATAATATTGAGATGCAATGGAACCCAACATCAAAGGCTCCACCGAATCTTCGTTTATCTTGATGCAACCACTATCCTCAAGAACTTCAAATGTATTTAATACTAGGCTGTGGGATAAAGTTATAAACAAGTTGAATGCTAAAAAAATGGAAAATAAAACAGATTGTGGCATTTAGCTATTGATGGATACCTTGAGAGAAAAGAATTCAAAGTATTTTCTTCAGTATCTTCCAATCCATAGTAAGAAGGATTCAAAACCTGTCATGGGAGTTTAGGTATTTTTAATGAGTTGGAAAAACAAAACAAGCATAATTTAAGTAAATTCAGTTAATGTTGATTTTTTTCATCACAAAGTTCAACATAAATGAGCCCTAAACACATTCGTAGTATCCGAGTCGAGTAGTGTTATCTTGACCTCTCCAATTTACAATTTGCTATTCTTCTATGAAGAAATGTCCAAGGTTTAAAATCTCAACCCGTATCAAGGTTTTAGTCTCAAACCGAAACAATACGATTTTGGTATCATATTGTGTCGTGCCGATGCGATTTCGGTATTTTTTTATTTATATATAGTAATTATTAGATAAATATGTTTATTGTATATAATTTGAAAATAAGTTGTATATTGATTTTATATAAGTTCTCCATTATTAAACAACTTAATATTGTTAGAAAAAATAATTAAATATAGTTTTCTTTAAAGAAAATCGATCTATGAGTTATTAAAATTAATACATCATAATATGTTACCTTACTAATACCAAAATGAGTGACGTGAATCAGATGGAAGCATTAATGCTTAGATTAAATAATCATAATTATATAAATTAATACAAAGATGTTATTTTATATATAGTAATTATATAAATTAAATATTTATTCATTTAGTTAATTATTAATTTAAATAATATATATTTAAAATAATAAAAAAATATCAAAATATCAATTAAACATTAAAACAGTAAAAAATACAAAAATATTTTTAAAATAACAGAATATAAATCTGATATATTAGATTTTTTTTATAGAATTTCTAAATAAAATTTAAAACAGTAAAAAAGTTCAGAATATCAATTAATAAAATGTATTAATTTTTTAGAAATTTTAAATATGTTTTTTATATATTTTATTGGGATAATTTAATTAGGGTTTATAACAGTCTCTTTAAAATATCACATTTGAGTTGGGAATTGTTTTAAATAAATCCAATTTTAATTTTCTTCGACAGAACAGTAGCATCGGGACGCAGCCGGTGGCATCGTGCGTTGCGGGACGCTGTTGGCGGCGTCGGAGATGTCCTGCCACGCCTTAGGGATGTCTTTAACCAACCTTCTGTCTGTGACGCGCACGACCCACATGATGACGCATGCGAAATTGTCGCACGCACGATATCGATTTCGTTCTCGCGTTGGAACAGCAAAAACCGTCCGTGCCGGCACGGACATCCGGCACAGAACGATATTTCAATCACTGGAAATGTCCACCATCAATAAGGTGTTAAAAAGTGTAATTCTGGAACTTTTGACTGTCCACTTCCCACTATATTTATTTATTTCATTGCTAAAGTACTAAATTCAAGTTATAATAAAATAATATATAATGCTAACTTAATGGGGGAACTTGTGTTTAGGGATACTATGACTAACAGATTAGAATATTAAATTTTTAAACAAAAAAATGATTGATTAAATTAGTTGATCACTTATCTGAAAATATTAAATATAAGGTAACGGTTAGGTCTAATCTAGAGCTATATTCTTGCACTGAGCTCAATCTGAGGAGAAGTTTAAACAAACACAACTGATGGTGATGATTATGAATATTAAGGTTAATTGTAGATTGAGCATGGAGTGAACTAGCCCAAGACCATATTGAATAAATTAACCTAATGGTGCTATATTTAACTGCAGGCAGTAACAAGATATAAATACAATGTGACATGGCTAGTGGTTAACTTTGATGAAGCACCCCATGATGAATTTGTTCGCATGAGCAGATTAGATTCTGACGGTCACTACCTTTAAACTAAATATCAAGATGTAAGATTACTAAAAGGGAGCATAAGTGACACACTGTACAATACGATGGGATATATGGGGTCAAGCTCCCAGTTGAGCTCATTGAGTTGCAGGGAACACAACCTAGCTATGCTTTAGGGACAATCTGACCACAAAAGTGATTTTCAATTAGAGCTTCATAGGGGTTTCCCTGCCCCCAACTGATTTCACAACCCCAGCCCATCTGTTAAGGCCTAAGCTTCTTGAACAATGAGAAGAGCAAATCATAGTATATACTATTGAGTTATAGGATAACATAGGAAGTTATCTAGTCTTAACATTTCATTTAGGATGGGTAATTTCTTAATAGTTTATCATTTCCTTTCAAAATGATAGTTTGTGTGTTTACTTGGCTCACACGCTAGATTAAAGCCAAAAATATAGATATTTTCATAACATAATCAAACGGATTAATCTGATTGATTTTCAGTTCAAAACTACACCTTTTGGCCAAATTAGTACTCAAGTGCGTGAAGTCATTGCTTAAAAATCTACTTCTCAACTTAACCACCAGATTTTGTTTCTGGCTCTTCCATGAGTGCAGTTGGCATCAAGAAATATACCAGTAGATTTCTAAATCTGAATAACCTAAACATTTATACTAGACCTTTGTCTTGATAAAAAAATTTCTTCCTAAAGCTCTATTAAATTGACTTGGATGCATAGATATGACTTTCAAAGAGGTCTCAGTAAAAGTCTAAAATCAACAAGCATGCAGAGACGAAGATGCATGCAGAGTGTTCGACAAGAAAGGCCAGGTCCTGAGATGAGTCTCTCGAACAACTTGAAGCGCATTACGATGGCTCTAATACCATGAAAGGAAACCCAGCTAGTCCCCTCTACCTATACTTATAATTCATCTTTTCTAACTTTTTCACCCTATACTATATGGTATTTGTAATCAGATCAAAAATAATCAGCATTTGATGAAATGTAAAAAATCGAAAACTTAAAAAAAAAAAGGGGAAAAAAGAGGCTGTTGAACCAAGATCCATACCCTAACAAACACTTGTACCGAAGTTGAATTAACTATTTGCAAAATTGTTTGTTACCTGTAACTGAGTCCCAGCAATTAATGTTTTCAAAGTAGGTTGATTTTCATATGGATCAATTGAGTTGGATGGACAGCAGTTAAGGCCAATTCTATTTAATCTAAAAATCAGAAATCAATTGATGTCTTATTCCCTAGATATAGGATTTTAACGAAGTCAAAGAACAATGTTTAAAATCTCGACCCCATTCAGAGTTTTGGCCAAAGACCAGAACCATATTGTTTATTGTTCCAAAACATTATTGTTCTGTAAGGCAGAAGGAGCTCACGGACTTAGGCAAGGGTTGTAGATGACGTTTGGATTTGGGAGGAGGGTTACAAAATAACAACGAAAGGCGCTTGGGATAAGTAAAGAATCACATCCGAAAGGTGGAAGATACTTGGGCTTGGGGAAGGGCCACAGATACATGACAGAAGACAATACAGGGTCAAGGAACAGTGATTGATACTATCCTTGTGGAAGGGTCACAAACCACAAAGGAAGAAGCTCAAGCTCGTGTTAAGGGTCACGTAAGGGGCTTGGATTCGTAAAAGATGCTTGTGATGATGGCGGAACGACATAAGGTGTTCTAGCACAAGTATTGGGGTATTAGAGCTTCTTGCATGTCAGTTGGTAAGCGAAATGAAAATTTTGGCTTGTCTCAACCAACACAGCTAGAGATTTGAAACACCGCCATTAACTTTACTAAATTCATGCAATTTTTGACTTGGCATCATCTAACTGAAAAACAAGTGCAAGAAAAAAAAAGTCTAGTTCCCAACTTGGATATACAAATTCATATCAGATCCAATCAACCAAGTAAAAAACACAAGAAAAAATTCATATTTGAACAGATGATCACAGATAAAGGCTAGAGTACAAATAAGTATAAAATACTGAAATAATTTCGAAATGAATTGTTACCATATGTCAGCACAGGTCATCATAGCATCTTACTTTTAAAACACAAGCAATAGATGAAAAGGCACAATCAACTGGTAAAATTGATAATTCTAGTGCAAATTTAAAACACTTCTCCCAAATTCATGTTCCAGATACAAATTGGTGAAATGCATGCAAAATAAAAAGATCAATATGGTAGAAAATAATAAAGCAAGAAGAAATGGAAAAATAGTAGACATACCCTAAGCAGTCTAGTTGACGGTTTAGCTATTTAATGAGAGGAGTCAAATTACATAGAAGATTCATTGCTGATTACTACTGATAACAACATGCATTCTATCTTTTTTTTTTTCTGTGTGTATGTATTCCAAAGAGAATATGAGCAAAGTTCTATATGTTAAAGAAAAAACAAGTAGAATGATACAAACAAAGAATGCATGCAATTCTTTTCAGAGCTTCTAGAAACAGAAAGTTATACCAGTCTACGAAATAGAAAAGTCCAAGTGAGATAATGAACTGCATCCTCTTTATGGGTGATTGTACCCGAAACAACCTCTGCATTAATATGGTCAGGCAAATGTTCCCGCAGATTACTTTCAACAGGGAATGGTTCATAAAGAAACTGCCGCAATAAAACAAAATGTCATATCTGAACTTTTAACAATGTTCATCAGATTTGAAAAGTAACAAAATTAACCTTCTTATAGAAGCTTTTCTTTGGTTCATGGACAAGGATTACAGCCTTTCCATGCTGATCATATTGTGGACGACCAGCACGGCCCATCATTTGTAATATATCAGTTATAGGGAAATCAACATATCTCTTGGCTTTTCCATCATAGTATTCAGTCCCCTGTGACGAACACAAATGTAATGAGCAAAGGCTGTGTGTATACAGTTCATATACACAGTCAAAAAACAGAACTTTTCTAAAACAAAAATAACCTAACCTTTATGATAACCAGATGAGCAGGCAAATTAACACCCCATGCTAATGTGCTCGTACATACAAGAATCTGTGAATGTGTAAACATAAGTTTTTGTGGATTTAGCTAGAGCAGTGTGGAGCTCAGCATCAAAATTATTGAACACAATATTACCTGAATCTTGTTATTAGAAAAGAGTTCTTCGACCAATGATCTGTCTCGATCATTCAGGCCAGCATGATGCAATCCAATTCCAAACTGTAATGTATGTCTCAAGTTGTTGTCAGTAATTTGCGAGAGAATCATTTCAAGTGATTCTTCTAGCATGTTAAGAAATTTCCTTGGACTTTCATCTGATGCAGCAAGCTGGGGTTGAAAATATAGCAAGTGAATGACTGGTAAAAAACATGAAAAACTACCTAAGTGGAAATAAACATATGTCCTACCTGAATGAGATCAAGGGCAGTAAGTCTTGTCTGGCGACGAGAAGAGACAAAAATAAGAACTGGTTTTGTAGGTGAATGGGTGCATATTGCAGCATATGCTGGTTTGTTCATGCTGTTCATCCTGGGACAGTAAAACTTCCCAGGGTATCCCTGTTTGTGGAGCCATACTAAAATTATTAATCAACAAATTGGATTTAAACATAAAACTCCCATACCAGACCACATTAATGCTGTTCATTTCAGTTCAAACAGGGGGTCAGTTTTGAGCAGAGTCTAAAATATCAATCTCTTCTGATCAAGATGGGGAAAAACTTTTCATTCAGCCAACAGACTGGCATACGAGATTGACGATATGGCGAGGCGGCAAGTAGTCATGAGCACAGCTTCCTTCATCAACACACTTTTCTTTGTGGCTTCCTCCTCCACATTGAGGAATCTTCTCCACATTGTGCGTCCTCCTGCTTGACAGAAGTCGCAAAGCAAACTCTTTGCCGACTCTATCTAAGCTGAACCCTTCTCCTCCATGTTGAAACAAACCCTAGCAGTCTAGCTTCCTCCTCCAGCATCAACTAGCTTCCTCCACTCTAGATAAGCTCATCTCCTGCTCCTCTTCTTCCTCTTCCTCTTCCTCTAACACCGTCATTTCTTCCTCCTCTTCTTCCTATTCCTCTAACACCACTATTTCTACCTCATCCTCTTCCTCTTCCTCTTCCTCTTCCTCTAACACCGGCACCCTCTTCTCCTTTGCCACACCTCTGACACCAATACTTGCTCCTACTGTTTTTCTTCCTCCAACACCAGCACCTCTTTCTCCTACAGCACACCTCCAATATTGATAGTGACATATGTGGCACCATCTCCAGTTGGTCAGGGACTAAAACTCTAGTTCATTAGAGATTTCAATCCTTGGTTTGGAGACTTCGCATGTTAAAAAAATGAACATCAGTTGGAAAACATAAGTGCATTCAATTATACCTTCATAACCTAGCAATATGAATGATAAAACTAGAAGAAAAATAAACTTCACACAATTATGAGGTAAAGAGATAACTAAGATACAATGAAGTAATCTGAGAGCATGGAATCAATTGATGACCCATGTAAGAGGCAAAGTAAAAAAGCTACTGAAGCAATTAGGAGGTCTTGCCTGTATGTGGACTTCAAGAGGTACAGGTCGAACACTAGGTTTGAAATTGAATAGACCATTCTCTTCAACACCCAACCAGCTAGCTAAATCACTGCCAAAAAAAGAAAAGAAACTCATCTGAGAAAATTCTAAGACCAAAAAGTTGCGCAGAAAGGTATCATACATTTAGCTGACCTATTCTCATCGATCAGGTTATTCGAACAAAAGAATGCCCTACAATTTATGCAACAAACTACTAAGTGAGTTGCCTTAGAGATGGAAGATGTGGATACAGTTAAGGCTGTAGTTGGTGATTGCTTGCTTGGTTGTTTGTTGGACGTTTTCCTGGTTGGCGGGCCATTAACGCCATGGCAAAGAGGTGGAAAGTAGAGTATGATGTTCAGGCTCATAAGATGATGCGGCTCCTATTCAAATTCAAAAACGCTGAGGACTGTGAGAAAATCTTGCATGGTGGTCCGTATATTGCACTCGGATGCCTCCTATACCTTAAGCACTTGCCGAAGGAGTTCTTCTTTCAAAGGGAGGAGCTACAACGTCTGCCAGTCTAGGTGCAAATTTCTAATCTCCCTCTAGAGTGTTGGACGGTTCGTGAGTTGAGCAAGCTAGCCTCACTGATTGGTCGACCACTATACATTGATCAACTAACTAGAAAGTGGGAGCGCATCAACTATGCAAAAGTTCTTGTAGAGGTGGACGTTACAAAGGAACCATCGGTTGTCATCCCTACAACTCTTCCTTAAGGCATGGAGGTAGATCTTCCACTTCACTATGAATCTAAATTCAAACTTGTTTGACCTGTTAGCGCATGGGGCACTATCATTCGCACTGTAAGGCCAAAGATAATCAACAACCGGGGAAAAATCTCAACTCTTGGTCCAGCAACCAATGTCAGTAGGATCATAGTTTAGAGATGTTGGATGGGGCTGAATTAGCCACTTATAGCGAACCATCATGTGAAGATGCAACTGATGTTGAATTGCTGCATACTGGAAAATGGCAACCGACCATTGAGGTGGAGGGAGTAAACGTCTATCTTGGTGGGGATGTTGCTGTGGCCATTTTCTACTCAACCGGGGGAGAAGGCATCGTTAGCTAATGAACAGCGGGACTCACCACATAGTGGGTGTGACCTCAGTGAAGATGGAGTGACAAAGTAATGGACTGTCCACACTCGAAAAAGGGCTCAAGAAGGCAATAGCTAGAGGTCAACCAAATAGAGATAGTTCATCCGCAGTCTACACAGATCATCACTGCTTTGCCAGCACAGGATTGGCCACAGCAGGCATTCACTCAAAGGACCAGAAAGTCAGAAACAAAGGCAAAGTTGTCCAAGAGGAGGGTTTCCACCATAAAGTGGAAATTAGTATCATCCTCTAGGGAAGATGAGGATATCGCACCAGTGCGAGGATGGAAGAAGCTAATCACTTCTGGGCGGCCCAGGCCATCTCAGGCTTGATGAAGATTGGCTCATGGAATATTCGAGGCCTCAACAAAGGCCTCAAACAGAAGGGGTAGAAAGTCTCTTTCGGAACCACAAACTGTGAGTGTTATGGGTGCTGGAGACAAAGCTTTCAGTCTTGAGTTTTCAAAATTTGAAGACGCAAAGGTTTCAACAATTTCAGGTGGCACAACAAGACAATCCTGAAGGTAGAAGCAGGAAAGTGTTAGTTTGGGATGATCAAAAGGTCAATCTAGTGGTGTGTGAATGGCATGATCCATGTGCACAATGCATGGTGACTTGCAAGATACCCCACCGGCTATTTGCAATCACGTTTGTATAAGGACAATTAAACATATAGTTGAAAGGAAGCAACTGTAGTAAGGGCTACAAAGAATAGCTATTGATATAGAACATCCTTGGCTCGTTTTGGGTGAGTTTAACACATTCCTCTCAATTGATGATATTAGCTATATAAATATATATCCTAATTTGTATTTTACCTAAAATACAAATTACTCTCTAGAATAGAATCCTAATTTATTTCCTAGAATAGACCCCTAACATTGTATATAAATAGGCTTATTTATATCCTAAAATAGATCCCTAACTTTGTATAAATAAGCCTTACATCTTGTAACTTTTGTGTATTGAGAATTCTCTTATTGTAACATGGTATCAAAGCATTAAGTTTCCACCGCCGCTTCTCCTCTCTCTTTTCCTTTTTTTTTTCTTTCGACGCTTTGCACAATTTCTTTTCTCCCCTTCTCTTTCGACACTTCACCTCTTCGTGCGAACCCATCACCAGGATTTGCTTCATTGTCAATAGCTGCTTCTCGCCGCAAGCAGTCCGTGATTGCTCCCTCTTCGCAGATACTTCCTAAAACAGTCTTCTTCTGCTTATCCACTTGATAGCAATAGGGCGACTTCCTCCCAGAGCTTGGTTCATGCCCTGTTGCTGTGTTTTCTCGTGTCCTGCTTCGTTGTTGTTAGCGTATGCATCATAGTTGTGCTCTCTTCTGTTGAAGTGTTTATGTTTGTCTTGTTGTTCCGTTTTGTCTTTCTAGCACAAGTTTCAGATCTGGTGTTGTTCTTCTTTCCTTCTCTGTTCACCTCCCTATTTGCAAAGTAAGTTGTTGTCGTGTTTGGTTTGAATCTTCCTTTGGATTCTTCTTTTGCTTCATTTTTATAGCTGAAAATAAGACTTCCTTTATAACGGATGTGGTGCCTATAATATCTAAGATCACGGATTATAAGTTAAATGGTTCAAACTATTTGGATTGGAGTAAGACCGTTCGTCTTTATCTACGGAGTATTGATAAAGATGATCATTTGACCGATGACCCTCCTCAAGATGATTTAAAGCAGAAATGACTTAAAGAGGATGCTCGCTTGTTTCTTTAGATTCGGAATTGTATTGATAATGAGGTAATTGGTTTAATCAATCACTGTGAATTTGTTAAAAAATTGATGGATTATCTAGAATTTCTGTATTCTGGAAAAGAGAATCTCACCCGCATATAAGAGGTTTGCAAAGCTTTTTACTGTGTGGAAAAACAAAATCAACCTCTAATTAATTATTTTATGGCTTTCAAAAAGACATATGAAGAGTTTAATATGTTGCTGCCCTTTAGTCCTGATGTAAAGGTTCAACGCCAACGAGAGCAGATGGCTGTCATGAGCTTCCTTACTGGCTTATCTCCTGACTTCGAGACCGCTAAATCACAAGTTCTCTCTAGATCTAAGATCACCTCATTACAAGATCTGTTTAGCCGCATTCTCTGTACAAAAAATACCACACCTGTTCCACTTAGTGGTGCTTTGGTGAGTCGCAATACTAATTATGTGCCAAAAAAATCAACTATTCACAGTGGAAACAAAGGAGGCTCGCAAGATTTTGAAACTCGGACGTCAAATTCTAATGGTATTATATGCAACTATTGTCATAAATCGGGTCATACAAAGTTTGAGTGCAGAAAACTTCAGTATAAGAATCAGCAAAAACACTTGACTCATATTGCATCTACTAATGATACCTCTGATAAATCAATTCTTATCTCTGCAGATGAATTTGTCAAGTTCTCTCAATATCAGGAATCACTTAAGTATTATCTTCCTCTGTCACTGCTATTATTGATTCAGGTAATCACAACACATGTCTTGTTTCATCATCCTTAAAGTGGGTCATTGATTCTGGTGCCACGGATCATATGACAGGTAATTCTAGTCTTTTTTTTACTTTTTCACACAAATCTAACACTCCTATCGTTCCTTTGGCTGATGGATCTTCATCTTATGTTTGTGGGTCTGGCACTATCAATCCTACTCCTTTGCTTTACTTATCCTCTGTCTTACATTTACCTAATTTATCTTTTAATTTGATCTCTGTTAGTCAATTAACTCGTAATCTTAATTGTTGCATCTCATTTTTTCACGATCATTGTTTATTTCAGGATCTTTTGACGAAGATGATTATTGGTAAAGAACATGAGTCTGAAAGTCTCTATATTCTTGATCCACCTGTCTCAAGATCCTTCGCTTGCTCGAGTGTAACTACTCCTTTCGAAGCTCATTGTAGGTTAGGTCATGTATCTCTTCCTTTGCTCAAGAAGCTTTGCCCACAATATAGTAGAGTGTATTCATTAGATTATGAGTCATGTCAATTTGCAAAGCATCACCGTCTTAGTTCTAGTCCAAGAATAAATAAACGTGTTATTATACCTTTTGAGTTGGTCCATTCCAATATTTAAAGTCCTAGTCCTATTTTGTCTAAACCTAGTTTTAGGTATTTTGTCACTTTTGTGGATGATTATTCTCGTGTAACCTGGTTATATTTAATGAAAAATCGTTCTGAGTTATTTTCTCTATTTTGTGCATTTTGTGCCAAGATTAAGACTCAAATCAATACGTTCATCCGTACTTTGCGAAGTGATAATGCCAAGGAATATACATATAGTCTATTTCAAACTTATATAAGTCAGAATGGTATACTTCATGAAACCTCTTGTGTTGATACTCCATCCCAAAATGGTGTGGCTGAGCGTAAGAACAGACATCTTCTTGAGACTGCACGGGCCCTTTTATTTCAAATGAATGTTCCCAAGCTTTTTTGGACAGATGCGATTTCTACGGCATGTTTTCACATTATCCGCATGCCGTCATCTGTTCTTTATGATGAGATTCCTTACAAAATTTTGTTTCCCAATAAGTTGTTGTATCCTGTCAATCCTAGGATATTTGTTAGTATTTGTTTTGTTCGGAATGTTCGTTCACATGTCACTAAATTAGATCCCAAGTCTTTAAAATGTATCTTCCTTAGTTATTCTCATTTTCAGAAAGGTTATAGGTGTTATTGTCCCAGTATTAACAAATATCTTGTCTCAATTGATGTTACCTTCATGGAAGACACACCTTATTTCCCATCCTCACTTATCCCGACTTCTCAAAGAGAAGATGATAATTTATTGGTATATTCTATCACAACCTCTACACCTGTTTCGGAACCAGCTCTGGTCAAACCTTCTATTATTTAAGTATATTCCAGGCATTAACCTCTTGATTCATGTCCTGCACCTACTACTTCGTCGTCAAATCCAACTTCAAGTGATGATCTTCCTATTGCATTACGTAAAGGTAAACGCCAGTGTACTTACCCTATTTCTTCTTTTGTTTCTTATAACGGCTTGACGTCTTCTTTTTGCTCTTTTATTGCTTCACTTGACTCTATTTCTATTCCTAAAAATGTTCGTGAGTCCTTATCTCATCCTGGTTAGAGAGATGCAATGATAAAGAAAATGAAAGCCTTGGATGATAATGATACTTATGACTTGGTTGATCTACCTTCAGGAAAACGAGCTATTAATGCAAATGGGTATTTACAGTTAAAGTCAATCCAAATGGGTCAGTTGCAAGACTAAAACTCGTCTTGTTGCTAAGGGTTATGCTCAAACATATGGTGTGGATTATTCTGAAACTTTTTCTCTTGTTGCAAAGTTGACATCTATTCGATTATTTATTTCATTGGTTGCTACTCATCATTGGCATTTACATCAACTCGATATCAAGAATATTTTCTTCATGGTGATATTTAAGAGGTGTATATGAAGCAACCTCCTGGTTTTGTTGCTTAGGGGGAGATGGGCGAGTTTGTCATCTTCAAAAATCTTTGTATGGTTTGAAACAGAGTCCTCGTGCTTGGTTTGGAAAATTTAGTCAAGTTATTGAAAATTTGGTATGACGAAAAGCAAGTCCGATCATTCTATTCTACAGCAGTCAGGAGCGAGTATTATTCTGTTAGTTGTGTATGTGGATGATGTTGTTATTACTGGAAGTGATACTACGATAATTTCATCTCTCAAATCTTTCATTCTTAGTTAGTTTCATACAAAAGACTTAGGGGTGCTAAAGTATTTCTTAGGTGTTAAAGTTATGAGAAGTAAAAAAGGTATATTTCTATCTCAAAGAAAATATGTTCTTGACTTATTAACTGAGACAGGAAAATTAGGGGCAAAGCCTTGTAGTACTCCAATAACTCAAAATGTGGACCACACAGTAGATGGAGAACTATTTGAACATTCAGAGAGATATAGAAGGTTAGTTAGGAAGTTGAATTATTTTACTGACACATCCAGATATTGCATATTCGGTTAGTGTCATTAGTGAGTTTATGTCATCTCCAACAGTTTATCATTGGGCAGCGCTAGAGCAAATTTTGTGTTACTTGAAAGGAGCACTCGGACGAGGTATCGTATATATAAAAATCATCGGCAAACTCATATTGAATGTTTTTCAGATGCAGATTGGGCAGGTTCTAAAATGGATAGAAGATCTACTTCAGGTTATTATATTTTCATTGGAAGAAATTTAGTTTAATGGAAGAGTAAAAAGCAAAACGTTGTATCACGGTCCAGTGCAGAGTCAGAATATAGGGCTATGACACAGTCTGTGTGTGAAATAATGTAAATATATCAACTATTGACTGAAGTAGGACTTAAAATTTCAGTACCAGCAAAACTATGGTGTGATAATTAAGTTTCTATTCACATTGCATCAAATCCTGTATTTCATGAGCGAACTAAGCACATTGAAATTGATTGTCATTTTGTTCATGAAAAAATTCAACGAGGCTTGATCACTACAGGATATGTAAAAACTGAAGAACAACTAGGGGATATCTTCAGAAAAACTTTAAATGAGGTCCGGATTGATTATCGTTGTAACAAGTTGGGCATGATTAATATCTATGCCCTAACATAAGGGGGAATATTAGCTATATAAATATATATCGTAATTTGTATTTTACCTAAAATATAAATTACTCCCTAGAATAGAATCCTAATTTATTTCCTATAATAGACCCTAACTTTGTATATAAATAGACCTATTTATTTACTAGAATAGATCCCTAACTTTGTATATAAATAGGTCTTACATCTTGTAACTTTTGTGTATTGAAAATTCTCTTATTGTAACAGATGACAAAGGTGGTGGAACCTTGGTCACGTCGCTATAATATATATGATTTGCAGACTCTTGTGTCTTCAGTCAATTTGGATGATCTGACCTACATGGGTTGTAGGTACACTTGCGATAAATAGGTATATCTGTAGCAATTAGATCAGGTTATTATCAATACACGTTGGTTGGAAGCCGAGCTACATAGTTTTGCAAACTTCACTCCTCCGAGCTGCCTCTCTGACCATTCGGCCTGTATATTTACCATTCTAGTCTCTAGATGGCGACAATCATTTTCCTAAACCTTTCAAGTTGTTTAATATGTGTGTCAAGCATGACACTTTTCATGGCTTGTTGAAACAAAATGGGCAGCATACAATCGGCAGATTTATAGAGGTGCCGTTCAGTTTCACATCGTGCGGATTTTGAAGCTGCTGAAGCCGGATATGAAGCAATTGAATGTTGAACATTTTCAGCACATTTCAGCAAGGGTGGCTGCTGCACATCAGCGACTAGATGAGGTACAGGATGCTGGTTTGACTCTTGGTGCAATGCCTGACAACTACAAGGAGATACAACACTTGGCAACCCATTTAAATGCCGCTGAACATACCTTCTGCATGCAACGTGCTAAGCTGGGATACTTCCAAGCAAGTGGTCTGCAATTCCTCTTATTTTCATGCACTTGTAAAAAGAAATGAGGTCACAATTATGGAGAAGGAAGATGGCAGCCTTATGGAGTTGTTTACGTAGCTGGTGCAGGCATTCATAGCATACTTCCAAGGCCTCTCGATACAACAAGAAACCGAACAACATTTACATATGATTGCCTACAGTTTGGATGGAAGTTGGGTTCTGCCCACAGCTGAAGAAATCAAGGCAGCACTTTTTGATATAGGGGATCAGAGGGCTGGGATCCGATGGCTATGGTTCAAAATTTCTTATTTGGGACACAGTTGGAGGGGACTTTACTGCTGTTGTACTGTTGTTTTCTAACAGAGGTAAATTGCTTAAAAGATGGAGTCATACCTTGATATCTGTCCCAAAGTCAGCCCATGCGGACAAAGTGACATATTACAGGCCGATCTGCTCCTATTGTATAATTTTCTACAAGGTTATTTCCAAAACTTAGCGAGCAGAATGTATGCCGTATTGGATCAGATATCACATCAATCCCAAGCAACTTTTGTGCAAGGCAATATTCACATGGCTTAGGAGCTTTTTAGAGGGTACTAGGAAGCGGATTTCTCCAAGGTGCGTAATGAAGATCGATCTTCAAAAGACTTTTGACTGGTACATTGGGACTTCCTACATGAGGCTCTTATTGGACTACACTTCCCGAAAAAAATTGTTGCATGGATCATGGAGTGTGTGACTACCACAACCTTCTCAGTAGCCATTAATTGGTGACCCTTTGTCACCGTATCTTTTTGGTATTTGTGTGAAAATATTTGACAGACAAATACAATAGTGCATAGGCCGTCCTAGTTTTAGTTTCCATCCCAAGTGTGCCCAACTCAGGCTAGCACACTTGGTCTACGCAGATGATCTACTTCTTTCCAGTAGAGACAATGCAGTTCAGTTGGTGCACTGACTACTTTCTTAAAAGAGTTTGGTGCAACATCTGATCAAGTATCTATCCAGCTAGGGTTGATAGCATGACACATATGCAACTGTTTTCCATTACAGGCTTTCAGGAGGGATCCATGTCATTCAAGTATTTTGGAATTCCTCTGGCTACAATGCGGCTACGGATTTCTATTTACAACCCACTATTGGATTCGCTAGTCCTACTTATCAATGCTTGGCCTCAAAAAACACTATCTTATGTAGGCAAGGCACAACTCATTACCTCTATACTCCTGGGAGTGGAGTGTTTCAGGTTATCTATTTTACCACTTCCTATAGATATTATAGATCATATTTACAGCATATGCAAATCTTTCATGTGGGCATCTAAACATTCACTAGTCTCTTGTACAGGTATGTGCAGACTAAGGATGAAGGCGGTTTGAGGCTTCGGGACTTGCGTGCTTGGAACTAAGTTGACTAAAGTGTTATAGCAGATATAGGCAAAGGAGGACACACTTTGGATAAGTGGGTGCATCACATTTACTTGAGGCACACTGATCTATAATCTTGAGAGGTTGTCCACTTAGATTCCCCACTGATTAAGTGGTTGCTTCAGATAAGAGACATGGTCCTGTTGGCAGCTAGAACACCAGAGATTGCTGGATAGATACTGACAAATTGGTTTACTCGGGATGATAGAGTGGTTCGGGCTTATGATTTCTTTAAGCATTCTAGTCCTAAGAAAACTTGGGTCTGGACAGTGTGGAAGACATATATTCAGCTGATTTACATTTTGGATTTGGCGTAATGACGTCCCCCACTAGAGATAGATAAGAGTACTTGGAGAATCGACAATGCATCTTCTGTCGTCAAGTGCTAGTCCCAAGAGCATCTTTTCTTTGGGTGCCTCCTATTACAGAGCTTTGGAGGAAGATCAAGGAATGACTTCATATGCGACAAGATGTCTACGTACAGGCGGATGATGCGAGTCTTTGGGAGATACTACCGAGGGAGTAGGGTTGCAACAAAGGCGGCTTGTCTTCCATGATTCATTATGTTTAGCGAGTGAATAATAATTTCTTTAGAGATAGACAGTTAGATATTGAGAAAATCTTCAGGAGTGTACCAATCTTTAGGAGTATACTCTGATCTGACATTGCGTTAGACATAAGTATCTCACAGGGACTAGTGTTTGATTGAGGTGAGTGTCTGATAGTTTCCCATTAGCTATATGGGATGGGTGATCTTGATGATTGAGCTTGCCTAATCCACTTTGTACACCCTTTTTCTTTAGATTTAATATATTTGTATTTATCCAAAAAAAAAAAAGATGCAAATCTATTAGAAGATAGATTCAAGATAGAGAGCCAGAACTTGTGCTGTAAGAAATTTGTGCCTGCTGAAACTATATAGACTCTATTGAAATAGTGTGAGACAAACTGTGTTGCGAGAAGTAGAATTCACAAAAGAGAAAATGGCTATTGGAGTGGGTGCAAGAATTTTACCACTTGGATCCCATACTTCATGACACATGAACACTTAACATTGAGAACCTAATGCTAGTGGACAATGCAGCATCGTACACAGGGAATAAGATGGATACAAAAAAAAAAAAAAAAACAGATGGAGAAACCGAGAGGACATATGTTGGTGAAAAGATGTAGGTATTGAAGTTGTTTTGTGCGGAACCTGGAAGTGGATTAAACTACATGAGAGGAACAGGACTCATGGCCCAGAGGAATCCACAGCTTTGCATAATGTGGGAAATGGAGGTAGACTTATCAAGGCCACTCGAAACTAGAAAACTCAATTTGCGGCTAAGAGGAATCAACAAGAGACTGAGGGATTCTCCTTTATGCCTGTAGTGACATAGAAGGAATCACCACGATCCAATCTTGATGTCTGAAGATATGTTTAACTGATGGCATTAAAACGTAGTTCTAGGTGGTAGGTGGTCGACATTTCCCTAAACTTTCAATCTGCAATGTTATGTTATTTGAGATATTATCTGAGAAAAGGATGTCATGAGAAATATTGCAATGCACGAATTGATGCTTGATTTTTGAATAGTTTGTACAAACTGTTTTAGTATAGAGTATAGCAACCTACCCATATTGACACCGACAAAGATCAGCATGATGGCAATTTAACCATATTACTCCTAACATATATTTCAATTAGTTTGCAGAATCTTTTGATCCTTTAGTTTGATTCTTGGGTATGCTACTTGGGATCTTGATCCTGATAGCTTTGCAAACATGGCCTTTTTCACCCATCAAGATTGAATTGTTAAAAATGTCACAACCAATTAAGTCAATATAAATCCATTTTGGCTAGAGATGCTGAGGTGATTCAATCTCAATCTGCCATCAGAGGAACATGAATCACTCTGATTGTGGATCAGAAACAAAGATTTAAAAACTAGTCAGGAATAACATAAATAACAAATTTTTATTCACAGTAGATATTTTTAAAATGAAAAAAAAAAATTATGAATAAACTTGTCAAATAGATCAAAGGTGATTACACTCACCCTAGGTGCCCCTCACAGCTCATTCCCAGGTTATGTGAAGAGAGGTAAATCACGGGTTAGCTTATAGCTGACTGCCAAGTGGCTAGGGGGTGGGAGGAGTTTTCTCCCCGAGGGCACGCACCCGCTGGTAATTGATCCATGCCCCATTGTAGGAAATCTGTCACCCTCTAGCCAACTAGGCACCCCCACATGGACTTGTCAAATAAATCAAAGCAAGGTAGGTTAGTGGCAAGGTTTCCTTTATTTCTTGAGGTCATGAATTCAAAGACTTGCCTAACAAATAATGAAACAGAACATTACATTGAAATAAGGAATTAGCAGATCATCAAACAGAAGCATCCATAAAACCTACCAGGCATTTGCTAAAGCTGTTGAAAGACCTACAAAGCGGATTGAACGTGATGTCTGTGATGAAATGTATCGCATCCTAGATACTATAACCTGAAAGTGATGTAAAAATAAATTGAGCACTTCAAGTCAATCTTGACAGCACAATCATATAGTTATATGGTCAACAAGAGTCTCATATTAGAGCAACATAGCATGAGTAGGATTTTTGATGTCCTATAGCAAATAAAATTATCTATAAGCACTCAACAGAGATATAGGTAAGATACTCAAATGTAAGCTTCTCAATGCAATGTTATTTTGAACATAATGATAAGTTAAAAAACATAAAGGTAGGATTGGAAACCTGCTCAATGTATACTTTGTGTTTCATATTGACAAAAGAAGAAATATAGAGAAAAAAACAGAAATATTATGAAAAGTAAAAACATATAAGCAATGTTAACATGCAATAGCTGTTGATAAATGGAAATCATGCACTGATTAATATGATACCAAAATAGAGTCAAGCAACCCTTCATTGCCACATCTTATCAGGCAGTGTGATTCCTGCAATTACTAATGTGAAATGGCTATTTAAGTAATATTAGTATAGGTAGACAACAAAAAACACTTGGACAATTGGAAGAAAAAAAAATAAGACAATTGTGTGACTAAACAAGTTTCCATCTTGTTATCTATATATTAACAAATCAAATAATATTCAAGTTTCAGCTGCTGTGTCTATCTAAATCCTTTATTCATTCTTTGTTCACTCTATGCCAACTTTTCAAAAATAAAAAATAAAAGAGCTCCTAAGAGTGAGATTGCAAAATAAAGAAGCTTCACCAAGTGCATAGAGAAAAATTGGGATGTAGATCACATCCTGAAAGGATTACCATGATTCTTCAAGGCAAATGGTTTATTGTCAGTGAAGAATCATAATGTAGTCAGTCATCAGTGAGCAAGGAAAAATTCAATTCAACATGTGATTTGTCAGAAATATTTTGTAAGCAAACCTGTTCACACCACTGAGTTGCATGAGCTCTCAGTGTCACATTTCAAATATTTCTCAGGTTATGTGCAATACTAATAAACAATTCCCACACTTAAGCAACTTGAGACCCACGATAAAGCTAAGAAAGGTAACAGTGTAGACCAAGTTTTTAGATCTCCTCCCATATTGGTTAGAAGAGAATCTTAGGCAATGATCGTCCTGAAGGAACATCACGACAGTGCTAGCTTACTAAATCAGCGACCAGAAAACAGAAGATCCTACACTAGTTGCAACAAATGGTGGCAGTTGTTCATTTTCCATCTCTTCTTTTTTGCATTTGTCATCTTCTTGTTCTTTCGCTTCCCCTCCTGATTGGTGTCAACCAAAATCAACATATACCATTCAGATATTAAAATATTGGTAGAATGCTGATTTAGAACCATATTGTATTGGCAAATGGTACAATCAGGCACATTGTCAAGCTGGTTCATTGCCTGTCAACCAGTGTATTTCCCTTCAATTCCATTTCAAATACCTATTTTTTTATATTCTATATGCCAATAAACAATTTAATGTTATATGTATTGAGATAAGCTCTAGAATAGATTTAAGTTATGTAGCAAATATGAAATTGTAGACCAACTTTACATAACTGAGCCTGTTATTATTACTATGTCATATAAACTTGTGGCCCTATTAATCTGTTTTGGGAATAGATAGTCCAACATGGCAGACATCAATTATCTACAAATTGACTAATTCATCCACAATGAAATAGAATTCTAATGGATTGAATTCTCAAAATTATCACAATTTCCAAACATCATCTTAGTATGGGGGATGTTTTTAGACATAGGATGATGTCCTACCTTGGGAAGGAATAGGACTGACAAATATTTCTCGCTTGCTATATTTGTTCTGATGGTTTCTTTTTGTAGGTCTCTCTGCCTGCCCATCATTGTAATCCACAACAAAAAATCACCATCATAAAATTCTAAATGTTGTAGAAAAGGTCAATTGGATGAATTCTGAGCTTGTTGGCATCCTCCTAGAGAGTATGTCAGCATAAACACATAATATCATAGTGCCCCAACAGGGTGCTTGTGAAAGTATATTTATGGAGACCACTTGGTTATATTATCAGTAAAAAAAAGTTAATATTCTTGAAGAAAAGAATAATCATAACTGTAGCTGAAAATAAGATTTGGTTATTTAGTTGAATCCATACTAATAGAAACATGTGATTTTCAAAATACCAATTAAAATATCAAAAGCCACCCTAGACTTCGAAGTTTCACCTGCGTCTTACATTGTCGAATCAAATGTTAATTGCTTTGTTCCGTGTTGTTCATTCAAGCCATATTGTAATTGTTGGTACAGTTGGGTCATTTGTAATCAGACCAATCATTGGGTTTTGATATTTGGGAAAATAGTTTATGTTAGAATATATTTGTATTTAATATGTGTATGAAATTTATTTAAATATAAATGATGATATAATAGGGGACCGAGCTCAATGGCGTAGAATAATTCATATAACCTACCCCACCTAGTAGAATAAGGCTTGGTTGTTGTTGTTGTTGTTGTTAATATGTGTATGAAGTTGTGCAAGACTTGATCGAGATACACATGAAGACATGGCATGGCCAAGTATATTGATGAATTGATGGCTCAAAATTCATGAAGATCGAGCCAAGGGCCTGAGGAACAAGTAGCTTGACGAAAGATGACTTCAAATCAAAGGTATAACTTTTGGTGAGTCGAGTGTTGAAAGACCATGTACCTAGGAGAGGGTAGATCTAGGCAGACTCGACCATTAGAATGGTCATAGTCGACATATCAATCTACTGAAGGGTGCCTTTAGTCAATACGTAATTGAGCCAATTGAGCAGTCGACTCAAGGGTTTCAGTCGGTGAACAAAATGTTTCTGTTTGGGGCTATAGGTGGTGTCATTCAACAAATGATGCAGGTCTATCGATTTATGAGGGTTGAGTTGACTAGGCAATCAACTCAAGTTAATCAATTGGCCAGTAGAATTTTTCTTTTTGTGATTGAGTTGAGTAAACAGTTGACTAATGATCAGATCTAGTCAACTGCTACTACTGTAAAAAAGTTAGAGAGAATCGTTAATGAGAAAAAGTTACACAACAATAGTCAAATCAGCCAATGACTACAATACATCAATCGGCTGATGGGGCATTCAAGTCGATTGATCGGCATCAACATAGCAAACGGTCAAGAACAAAGTGAAGCTAGTTGAAGGCTAATATACGGAGGTCTTGAGGAGATTTGAAGGCTAACATTCCTAGATATCAGTATTAAAACTTATTGACTAAATGATATTTTTCTAACGTTATTTGAGTACTCCGGAAATATAGAGTACTTCCACATAAGAAGAGATGAAGAGATGGCACAACACTATATTTTCAACTCACATAATGTAAAAATATTCTTCAATTTTATTATAAAAGTAACACTAAAACATGCTTGTAGATTTTCAGGTGTTTTTGTTATTTTCTTTGTGGGCTCAACCTTGAGAGATTCACATGAAAAATGTTGTTTAGAATTAACCATTACAATATAAATAAATTGTATTATATATGTACCTTCAAAAGTCATTGTTTGGGTCATTTCACATGCTACACATGGAGGCATCAAGAGAGAATGCTTGGATTCACCATCCTCCATTCAATTTGATTGATCTACCCAATCGGGCAACAATCGAAGGCAATACATGGGTCCGTCATCCTTAATCTATTCATTCTATGTTATTGGACAAGCAAAAAAGATGGCATCCTTCATCCACGTGACATTCAATCTGTGTACAAGTTTCAACTTAGTTTGATCACATCCTCCATCAGCTTTGTCCTAATATTTGTGAGGTACACACCAATCTCTACCGCCAACTCTATTTGATTTGATGCATTTGTCTCATGTTACATCCATTTCTTCTTGCGAGCCCATTAATTTGAACATTATTCTTAACAATTCATTTTTTTTAAGTATTATTAGATAAGTGGAAAAGTTTTGTGTACATGTGGATAGTATAGTATAACAGTGTTAATAGTTGTACAGATTTCTATCCAAATTGAAGTCTATTGTTTCCTTGCATTTGTGCGGGTCATTCTGCTAGTTTAAAAAATCCAACATCCAACAACTTTATTAATTGGTAGTGAGTACCACTTGGTACTAAATGGCATATCTCTTCATGCAAGGAAAAATGTTGCATGCCATTTGAAATACAGTACATTTTCTCATGCTGATCCAAAATTGGGTGGTTTGGTACCAATTTCTCGTGAAGCAAACAATTACAGAGCGTGGTAAGAAATCCAGATCAGTATTTCAAATTCTAGTACTAACCCATGGAACATGAGTTGGCAGTTGGCTCAAAGACAGAACCCTTGTGGGCAAAAAACCAGACACTGGAACAAGACTTCAATCCTTGATGTAGAGATTAAAGATATTAGAATCTAGATGCTCCTAAAATCATGCACTGCTCTGGTGTAACTACAATGTATTACTTTTACATTGATAAAATAACAGATTTATTTGTATTAAGACGGAAACTTGAAAAATAGGAATGCTACAAATTGCAAATGAAATAATGCATTGAAGCAAAATGAAATGGTAATTGTGCACCAATGGGATGATTGTTTCAAAAAGTACCTCAAGAATTGGTCCTCGATCAGCTCCTAGGAGATGTATCTCATCCAATATCATCAGCCCGACCTGTTAGTTAGCTAAAGGTCTAAGTAGCAAGATTTAACAGGATGACAAAGTAGCACTGGGTAAAAATAAATACCTTCATCACATAGCTGCGGTTTTTCCAGCTACGACTGATACCATCCCATTTTTCAGGAGTAGAAATAATAATATCAGCTGACAATAATGCCATAAGATCAGGAGTAAAGTCGCCAGTCATCTCAACCTAAAATAGAACCATTAGAGCACACAAAATTATAAGAATTTAACAACCCAAAAATACAATACCATTTTCTTCCCAAGTGGACAAACAAGACGCCTTTTCCAGTCATTCATTCTTTCTCGAACAATTGCTTTGAGAGGAGCTATGTATACAACCTAGAGTATAAAAGTATTCAAAAACGATACTGAGTCAAGTAAAAATAATAAGTCACGGATGATTATTCACACGGGCATACAAAGTGTAACAGAAAAATAAGCTATAAAAGGCATGCAGATGGGTACAAACTATGGTTCCATCAAGCCAGATAAAAAAGATGGAACATAAAGAAAGTTCGAGTTTTTTTCTGCAATTGGAATGTAGTGAACCTTCATATCTGGCTGAGTGTCAAATAGATGCAACATAGCTAACTCAGCTGATATTGTCTTGCCGCTGCCTGTTGGAGCTCCCAAAAGTACATTGTTATCCAAGTGATATAGGACATGAAAAGCCTGAAATATTACATATTATTACTATCATAGAGTAACTAGAGAACAAAGAGTAATAAAACATATTGGTTGAGAAATAGAACCTGTGTTTGTATAGGATTGAAGTGAGAAAATTTATAGAGATTTTGGTAAGTCTTGTTGCCAAGTGAACCAACAGGAAGAGGTTTCAGATCAAGAAGTTCTGTGTGTGATATTTGCATCTACAAGTGACAACCTTCACAGTATCACCAGTAACCCATGACTAGTTCTTAATGAATGTGAGTAATTTCATAACTCATACCTCTGGCAATGTGAGATTGTGGAAGGACACAGTATAGAGTGATTCAGCGTGCAACCAAGAATCAGAAACAGCACGTATGTAGTACTGTGGAGGATGTGGTTCAAATATTGGAACAGTAAATGAAATCTTCTGTGGTTCAGGCCTTGCCATTCGTTTAGTCAATGTGAAAAGCTCTGAATGGTAAATGTGATCATTCTCTGAATCCTGATAATAAATGGAAAGTTAATTTGCTTCTGGGTTGTATATGATTGTTACTATAATGGTTATACATGTTACTATAAATTTTTAAAAGCATAAAGAAGGGAGAATGCAGACTTATTACACACATTTAAAACTGAACAAAAACAATTGCCTACAATATTAACAGGGACACAGCACCGGAACATGCTAAATTGTAACTAAATATATTTTGTTAAATATTACAATAAAGAGTAGATAAAGACAAAGTTATTTAATATAAGCCACTAACTGTTGGCAACATTGTTAAGTTACAAATGTGAACTTGGATAGGACATATCATAATAATAATTCAAATGTTATGCCAAAAACTCCAGAACATCATTGAGCTTCTACAGCTATGTGACATCCAACCATTAGCACTTGTGATTAGGACAATTGATATCATTATTACACACATACAGATTGTTTATCTTTTTATGAAAAAACACTAAGTGAGATCGGTTATATGGATCCTCTTAAGTTCAGTAGTTTGAGTAAATTGTATAACTGATATATGCACCTCAACAAGAATCCACCAGCGTTTGGAAGTACCATGAAACCGATCCTTCCAATTAAATTCTGGAGTTATAAGAAGATCAACCTGGAGATATGAAATAACAAGATAATAGTGTTACACTTCTAGCAAGTGTAGGCAGTGGAACAGGTTACAGAAATAAATTTTACCTTTAAAACGGTTCTGGTAATTGGGCTAACCGTAGCAGATAAGTTAATATTTGGAAAGTAACTCAGATACTGCTTGACCAACTACAACAGCAAAAGAAATCCAATGTATGCTAAACATGGTATCAAATGAAGAGCATCAGCATTAACAAATTTCACTAACAATAAACCTTTCCTCCAGGAGCATAGCGTATCAAAGCACTTATATCTTTCTCTTCCATCTCAAATAGATGGTCCAAATCTGTGCCTCTTTCTTCAAGTTTTTTCAGAACCTAAAAAAGCAGGACTCATGATACATCCAACTTATTTAATATCATATGAGATATTTAAAAAGATCATCAAACTAACTGCTGCTGTGAGGTCTCGGTCAAATTGTCTAAGAGGATGCTGATGAGGCCAAATTTGCAGATCAACAGCCTTGCAATATTGCAACATTAAAGCAGACATTTCACACCAGCCTCTACGCAAACAAATCTCAAATAGAGCGCGCATAATACGAGCCAAGCTTGCACTAATATATGCAGCATCTGAAATAAGAGAGAAGCTCTCAATTGAACCACGTGAAATGTACACCTACAGAATGCCAGCATTGACTTAAAAAGAAGGTTTCGGCTCACTCGTAAAAGAATTAAGTAATCACACTAAAGTTAGGCACCTGAATAAGGATTGCAATTTTTCCATGCTTGTCTGTTGGTCCACCTTTAACTTCTAAGGGACATAACATTTTAAACAAATTTTCCAGCTCATCCTGCTCTTCCTCTCTAACAACAATGTTCTCAAACTCAGAAGAATGAGCAACCATGTTAATCACCTGCAAAGAAATGAGAAGGTTCTAAATAATACATACATTAGAAAGAAGAAAAATTCAGAGAAAAAAAAAATCCCAACATGAAATTATCATACTTCACTGTCACTCATGTGCCGTCGAAGCATCTCATTGTAAGTTTCAACACTAGAGTACTGAAGATAAAAGTGGCTGGCTATACGGCCAAGCTCTGTGCAGTAGAAATTGCCACTTTTCTCATCAAAACGCATCATTTTTGCCTTGTCCAGAGCACGTGCAGCATCAGTTATAAGAGATCTTTGCTTGGAAACCAAGGATGGATCAGCAATCACCTACAAAAGAGAAGGTGTTATATCAACAGGACCATGAGAAACTGATGTTGCAACATCATAAATTCTCTCTTGAGACCTATTTTCCATAAACTAGGATCGGGAGTTAAAATTGTTACTTGATTTTGAATATTTTGCTTATAGGTTTATCATCTTATTTCTTTTTCTATTTCTTTATTTTTATAAATAACTGTTGATTACAACAGTTTGTATGTGATTTTCTAATTCCTTTCTCTCCCCCTCCTCTCCTCTCCAATTAATCACTAAATTAAACAATCAATAAAACTTTGCATTTATTTAGAAAACAAGAAGCCATTGTAAAGGGTATACAAGAAACAGTTTGAAATCTAAGAAGAACAATATATTTAATACCTCATCCCATGGTATTCCATACACCAGAGGGTTAGTCTTCATTCTTATAAACAAATATGTGTAACCAAGCCAAGCACAAGCCTCTTTGATGTTTGTGACAGTCCCCAACACCACCTCAGCATTCAAGTTATCCTTCATTGAGTTAATAAACTGCAAAAGAGAACCAACAAAGTTAATGCTAAAAACACACACCACCAATAAGTATGTGGTGGCTAAAACAAGAAACTGATAACATGAGATAGTTCAGAAGAAACAATAATACCCTTGTTACACGTACTCAATTAATAGCTAATTATATTATGACATCTATATTTTAATTCCATTAAATATCTAAGAGCAAATTGGGATATCCCTAGTTTCAATCACTAATTTTAAAAATATATAACCAGTAGTAGCGAACAATATGCAGTTGACAAGGTTAAACTAATGATCAATTCCATCCAAGCTTGGCATTTGTTAGCTAATTAATAGCAACAGGCAGAATTCACATACTGCTAAGAATATGGAGTGATTTCAAAAGGTGAATTTCGATTATGTAGCAATACTCTCTATATTTGCAAGTTGGTTTCACTTTTATTTTTAGAACTAACAGAGTATTTTCCAATTGCATCATCAATACAACAGAAACCCAGTGAATCCATTAACAAATTGCCACAAATTGCACTTGCAAGTTGCAACATCCAGAAATCTTCTTTTATAGCCAGCTGCCATGACCGGCCACAACAATGGGCCAAGAATGCATCCCTGCCAACTACAAGGCATTGCTCCACAAGGCAGTGCCCACCACAGTCAATGTTGATGGCAATTGATGACGCAGGCTGCCTTCCAGTACTTTCCTTTATCCATCAGAAACATCTTATCTCAAATCTTTTTTAGAGTTTTGTAGGTTTATTTTTTCTCATTCCATCTCACTTATTTTGCTCAACCAAGCTGAGAAAGCAAGATCATAGCCCATGGCAATAGCTCCTAAAGAAAAGTGAAGAACATTTGATTTCTCACAGAGTTTTGATTTTTAGATTGGTAAGCATAACCAATTCCTCTCAATAAATCAATTCATGTTCAACGGTAAGACTACTTCAGTCTTTTCCATCTTACTGAGATTAAAATTAGTTTTTCAAATTTTCAGGTTGAATTTGTTGATAGCCAAAATACACTTTAGGAAATCTACAAAACAGGTTTTTGTCCTAATCATGGAAGCTGTGATGATAATCCTTGAAACTGAGGTAATTTATTGCAATGATTCTACTAGTAAAAATTTAAATTTCTAATTAATTGATGATACATAAAATTACTACAATTTCACTTCTCTATTTCTTATTGTACCAATTTTATTCAAAAATCTTTAGAATTTTTAGTAATTTATTATATATAAAAAAATTAAGATTACACTTCACTGTATCTTTGCAAATTGGATTCATACTATTCCATGGTATATCATGATTTCATGACAAGCCTGGAAATCATGATTACAACTTATTTTGCATACTGAAACTCTTATATACTTATTTTATATTTGTACATATATTATCTAATATTAACATATTTTCACAATGTGAGGGTAACAGAGTTCTAATGAAAAGAAGTGTGCAAAGAACAAAAAAAAACAAATTAGAGCAAATGAGGAATTTACCTGACTTTCTATAGGTAGTTGACTAGTAAGCAGCCTCAAATAATATGCCAGTTTGTCATGAGTTGTAAGTATAATGCCTTCACCGCTCTTGTCAAACTGTGGTCTCCCAGCGCGACCAAAGATCTAGCATAAGATGCAACGGAATATATCAAAAAAGTCAGATCAACAAAATATCTTGAAGGATTGCTTTAATGTGAAACTGCAGTAAATACTACCTGCATGACATCAAGCATACCCAAGTCTCGCCATCCACCAGCCTTAGGGTCATAAAGTTGTGTGCCCTGTAGTCAGAGTGTCAGATCAATTCAAAACACCGACAAATTCTAAAAACACATGTTGAGGACCAATGTTAAGTATTGAATTTTATAAAAAAAATAAATTTTAAATATGTAGAATTTTGAATAGACAAAATAAATAAATGGAATTGTAAAATAGAAATTTGGTTGTCGAGTTGAAACCGAATTAAGTTTGGATAAAATCCAATAGTAGGCATGGAGGTAGACGCAGAGATTAAGATTGTGTGGGTTTAAACTAGGTTTGATTTGACCAAATCATAACTGAACCAAATTTTAAATGGGTTAAACCAATTGAATAGGTTTAAAATGAATTTACGAATTTTAAGAAACTTTTTTCTCTCCTCTGTTTCTCTTTTTCTGTTCCACGCATGCTGGCCACCACCTCCTCTTCTTCTTTCCACGCACCAACTCTTCCCTTCCTCCTTATCTTCTTCTCTTTATATTTTTCCAACGCCTGCAGCCCTAATCCTTATTTACTCTTCTTTTCTTCGAGCAGACAAACTGCAGCTCTCCCTCTTCTCCAAAAATCCAGCAAGGGCTGATTCAAGCCACCAACAGTAATATTTTTTTTTCCTCTCCTTTCAGCTGTTTCCCAGCCACAGTAGTCCCTTCTCCTTCCTCTTTTCCCAGCAAACAACAGGCACAGCAGCTTCCCATCTCCTCCTCTTCACGGAAGCATCAGCAATTTAATTGCTGCCTTTTCCGGCAACAGCAAGTACGTTCTTTTTCCTTCTTCATTTTCTTCAGTAAATCCAGCCACCCAATAACAGCAGCAATAATAACATTAAGGACTGGTTTCAGCCGCTAACAGCAGCTTCTCTTCCTTAATTCCAGCCCACAGTGACACATCTTATTGCTGTTGTTTTTTTCCATCAGCAAGGCCAGTATTCCAGCACCACCTCCACGGTATTTCTTCTTTCTTCATCCAGCCAGCAATAGCAAATACTGTTACCACTGTTTAACGCACCAAATGCCACTGTTTACTACAGTGTTGGCTGATTAAGGGATCGATCGTCGAGCAATTCATATCAACAAAACACCAACCTTGTTTCATTGATTGAGGGGAAGGTATATATATTATCTATTAGATTTCTGTTTAGGTTGAAGGGAAGTTTGGCGCAATAGTAAAGTTGTTGTCATGTGACCTAGAAATAACGGGTTCGAATCTCAAAAACAGTTTCTTGCAAAAGGGTAAGACTATGTACAATAAACTCTTCCCCGAGACCCTTTATTGGCGGAAGCTTCGTGCACCGGACTATTCTTTATTTTTGTTTAGGTTGGGTTGTAAAGTTTAGAATAGAAAATAAAATTTGTTAGCAATAGATGTATAGGAATTGGGAGTATTTTGTGGTAGTGAGCTAAAATTTGATCTACCAACTTTGAAGTTTAATATTTTCATATTCTTTTGTTATTATCATCATTGAATATCATTTAGAGTTCTCTGTGTAATTTTCATATTATACCTGTAGATACAAGTTCGAGTGAAGCTCAGTGACTTGCTAACATTTGAAATTTTTTGTTGTATATAGAAGTGGGTAAATCTATCCACTGACTCATTATGCATTTCATTGTGCATGAATAAATAAATAAAATGGATTATATATGTCTTTGGAGGAAGCCTAGATTTGGAACTCTTAGGCTTTGAAATAGACAACACATTGGTCCCTGGTCCTATAGAAGTGGGTAAATCTATCCTCTGACTCATTATGCATTTCCTTGTGCATGAATACATAGATAAATGGATTATATATGCCTATATAATTGTTTTAGAAAAGGAGATTAAAAATAATATTTAAAATAGTGGAATGGGATTTTAAAAATTAAATTGTTAGGGGGAAATAATTCATGTTCACATTTGGGATTCATATGGTAATTAAAATGGGAAGGTTATTTTAAAAAATTAAAATAAATTATTGTAAATTACTCTTCATATGATACCTATCTTTAGACTGTTTGACCTTCTTGTACTTTCATTTTATATTGCTCTTATCTACAAAACCTATGATGATTCCTAATTAAATGAACATGATTTATGTTAAAACGTTGATTTAGGTTGGTCGATTAACTAACTAACCAAGATTTATTTGCACGATGGTGCTTTATTGTCATATTCCATCAGTGAGGGGGCTTTTAGCCCATATGATGTTATTACACTCCACGACAGTGGCTCCAATGGTTCACTTCTTAGTTGATTTACTAATTTCATATCATTGTTGGCATTCATACATGTTGATGCTTATATCATTGTGTTTTTTAGTTGACACCAGGTATTCAGCTTATGTCGACTAATCCTAGGGGTGACCAACCCAGCCCCACAGAAATTTTCTACCGTCCATCAAGATAAATCGGAAAGGGCTCACAACGTGCGGCCCATTAGCCCAGGGCTCTTAGGTCATCCACACATTAAGGAAAATTCATCCGCTAATTCGCCGAAGCTGGGACTCGATCCTTAGATGTATGAGAAACTGAGAAGACACTCTGCCACTGCACCATTGCCTCAGGGGTGATACTTACATCATTGTTGATATATATACATGTTGATATTTATACCATTGATGTCATGTATAATAATAATAATAACTAATAATTATCTTAATTGGTAATAATAAAAGGTGATAATTTAGTATAATAGTAGTAACTCTAGATATTGATAAACAACCAAAATAAAAGTAGAAAATGACTAGATATAGTTATATGTATTCATAAATGTATAAGCTAAAAAACTTAAAGAACAATTTAAAGTTTGTAATATGAAATTATGACATGCTTTAGTTCTTTGACCTCCTAAATAAGATTAAATACATGCACATCTTTTTGAAATACTCACTTAGTAATTTGTGTCTACTGTCTGACCCCTTAACCTCAAGTTTTGTAGGCAGAAACACTCTTCTGATAACTGATATTATAGTTAGTTTCAGGTTTTCAACTTGTACATAGAGTTGCTCATAGATCCACAACATGCTAATTCTTGGTTTGGATTTTATTTCGATGCATTTCCATTCTGTTCATTTGATCTTTTGTTTATATGAATTTGTTGTTTCGGGGGGAACCAACTTGAGAATGGATCACCTCAGTCTGCATCATCCACGATTGATGGAAGTAATCCTACGGCAAATATGGCACACATCACACTGCCAACATGCCATCGCTAAGCAAACACTTGGTTACTAGATACACTAGTAGCATTTCCCTTTTCTCTGGCCTTAGACACTATCTAATCCTACCCATCTGCCCTAACAGATGCATCGCTCCCATCTCATATGTAAATGAGTGTATTGGTCAGGTCATTCCTATATCTTTAACACTTTCTTGAATTTTCTATATAATCAAATTTTCTATAAGCCTACCTGTGAGCAAAACTCACTAAGTTGCTAAATAGTTGATAGCCTAACTCTATCAATTGGCAACCACTATTTGTCGCATCTTAGCTTGCAGAATCAATAAAAGATGATTCCTATCCTATCAACCAAACAGTCTTGGGTGTGAATCTTATCAACGGAGTCACACTTCTGGACCTCATTAATTACAAACCATTCATCAGCGCCTTTTTCTTTGGTCCATTTTGATGTTTGGTGTCCTAGCAAAATTCCTCATGGGTTTTTGCAATATTTGTTACTTTTGCTCATGCCTACTCACGCATGATATTTTTTAGTGAAAGAACAATATGAAAATTTATATTTTCTTTACCTTTAGTACGAAAATTAAAACACAATTTTCAACTCCTATTCATGTACTCAGATTCTGAGAAGTGAAAAAGCCAAAATCTACGGTACCTTTCAGTCTTTCCATTATAATCAAAGCCAGCATTGAATTCAGGAAAATGTTCAATGAATGAATCATCAAGCCAACGGATAAGAGGCAGGCATATTATAATCAGAGCAGTCACTGTCAATAGTTTGCCTCATATACACCTCAAAATAATGGCATTAAAGATAGGAAAAATAGGTATTTGGAAAACACTACAATAACCCTTCTACATATAATGAAGAATGGATCCACTGCAAGTTTGGGATAATGTGATTCTCACAAATCATTTTACTTATCAGTTGCATTCTTTTTTTCATTCTTTATGGTAAGATCCATTCTCTATTATCTTTCCTTATGTTGAATTATATAGCCCTAAACGACATCTATTTGGGTTTACACTTTCATCTGTATCTATTTGGGATATGATTTGTATCTCTTGAGTTGCATCGAGCCTTTGTTTTGATTTGTGTGATGTCCTTCAAATCTACTTTTTTCTCCTGAGGAACTTCCACGTCTACTTCATTGCCCTCCTCAAAGTCTCAATCACTAGAGGCATGCAGCAAATGTCCAAGTTCTGAGCCAATTGCAGTAGCTTCATCAATTTTTCCCTATCAGAACTTTCTGTGGTCTCAGATTCCATAGTGAACCTATCCTTCCTATTGTTATAAAGATAGGTACTTATAAGTGGAACACCTTAACTTTCTCATTACATCTCTTATGTTTCCCGACTCCATTGTCTACATTTTTTGGCATATTGGATTCTACCAGTGCTCCCCAAAATATCTCAGAGGTTCAATTTGATCAAAGGTGAAATGGACTATAATGAATGAGATTATAATACAAGACTCTTAATGGTTGCAAATAAGTGTTTACTATCAAAACTTACCCTAACGGCTCCATTGACAGACTTAAAGCATAATTAGTGCCAAAAGGATGTACAAAGACATAGAGAGTTGAGTGCATAGATACATTCTATGATGTGACTAAGATTTGCCTTAGTTTGTCTTTTTTTCATATATTGGCAGATATATCTAAATGGCCAATATACCAACTAGAATCAAGAATGTTTTCTAGTAAACATTTTGAATGACATTTCAAATTTGGAAAAAAGGGGCTTATTTGGCATTTTTTGCAAAGAAGACCTTCGCGAGGTAGTAATGAAAAATAGACGTCTTCTTGGGAATTTGCCCAATAAATCATCCATTAACAAAATAAATAAATATATATATATAAAGAACAATAAAATGACTTTGTGTTTAGATAGAGCTACCTAAAATTCGGTAGAACATTAAAGAGAAATATGTTTGTGCACAAGAACTATACACAATAATATCATAAATTACTCAGACTTGACATTTTCCCTTCTCATACATGTGGCAATACAACATGTATGAGTACCCGACAAACCAAACTCATATATTTCCTCAAGTAGAAATGGTGCAGTGGAAAAAATGAAGCAGGAGATGAAAACAACCTCGATGTAGTAGGAACAAAGGAATGAGCAGGAGGAGAAGAAAAAGAATAGGAAGAGCAAGGAAAAAACATAGATTGAGGAGCTAGAAGGGAAAAACAGGAAGAAGAAGAAACAGAGGGGAAGAAAAGAGGAAGAACTGGAGATGAGATTTACCTTTCTATTGTGCAACAAAGAAGCAGCCCAACACTGCTCTGTCTTGACAAGCAAGAAGCGGCGAGGTCACGACATAAAGACGATGTGATGTTGTGGAAAAGAGGAAGACAAGATGCCAGAAGAGAGTTATAATTTTACGATTGTAGAGGAAGAGATGAAAAAAAAATGTTGAAGCAAAAAAAAATACTTTAATGAATTAAGGGACCAATAAAAGCTCACTCCATAATCCACACAAAAAAAAACAATCTTCAAAGGGAAATGAGCAAAAGGGTTTAGCTTGCAAATGCTGGCAAAAAAGATTTATTGTCATTCCAAAAGCCCCTGCTTGTATTAATTCCTCTCTTCATATGTCCCTAATCTGTATAAAATTTGGACGCTTTTCTACTAGGCCTTCGTGTCCCCGCATTGAGGAAAAACAATCAGATGTTTGAGATCTAGATCCATTTCTATGTTGACTATTTGTACCTGAGTTAGAGTTACATAATCCGGAAAAGCTAAAGTCTTAAGGTAAAATTTAAAAAAAAATTATGAGGATTGACAGAATAATTTTGAGTTCTTCCAAGTAAGAAGCAAATCCACCTATATCTAGAATAGATCTCCAGCCTGCTGACCTGCTATTCCTTTTTCTTTAACAAATAGGCAAAAGGACAACCAAGTATAAAGATTTATTTGACAAGTTCTTCAGTATGTATAAGCTGAGAAACATAAACTAGTGCATGGTAGATCAGTTCAATTATATTTTTGCTCAAGTGTTCAGTTCCATTTTCATAAGGCCATGATAATCTGAGAGCCACTGACCTTGATGATAACTGTATGTGCTGGTAAATTCACTCCCCATGCCAAAGTTGCAGTACACACAAGGACCTGAAGCACAAAAGTTAGCATGCATAGTTCAATTTTAACCAAAGACTATAACTGTAAGCTGTACTTACTTTAAGTAATCCATCAGAAAATAGACGTTCTGTGAGAGCTCTATCAGAACGAAGCATTCCGGCATGGTGAATGCCGAAACCAGATTCAAATAACTCAACAAGTTCCCGGTTTCTGGATTTACTAACCTCTTTCTAATGCAAGAAAGTCCAATGAATAATCAGAGTAGAACTATAAATTAATGTATATATATGAAATTTTACCTTGATCAAAGCAAATTGAGGATGTGTATCGTTCCCAAATAACTCCAGCTCACCAGAATTTAGTGCTAAGTCATGCTGCATTACACAGCTCGGTCAAAAAGAAATAAACCAAGGGGACATCACCAAGTCATTACAGTTTTAAACAATTAAATCCACCAAAATATTCTTCTTTTTTGAACAATAACAATATTCTTCTCGAGAGTTCCTTATAGAGTTGTTAGAAAAGGAAAAGGGAAAAAATCAAAAGGGCGTCCTTTTTTTTTTTTGAATCATCAAAGGGGCATCCCTTTTTTTATTTTTAATCAAAAGGGCGACCTCCCCCCACCCCCCAATGTAAAATGCAATGATTGCCCTCAAATACAATGTTTGGTATTATTATCTCCTACCACATGCATTAATACAGTTTCAAGATTTGATATGTTCAACAACATTCACATTGTAACAGCTACGATTCTATAGTTTTTTTTATAAGTAAAAATTTAGTATAGCTCAAACCAAGATTACAATAACCGGTCGTTTAGGAGTTACTTATGTCGGACAAATTATCATATGATCAATATACACAAAGTTGCACATTCCTGAAGATCCTCTTTATAGCTAATGACCCTCACTAAAGAAGCTACTGTTTCTATCGACCCTCACCAAAGAAGCTATTGTTTCTATCCCTCCAAACAAAATGAATCATAGATGACAAGGCAAGATGACGAGCCTTTGTCAATAATTGACTCCCACCATAGAGTCTCCCAAAGACTCTCATCATCCGCTCCGATAGGTGGACATCTCTGGTCGCATATGAAGTCAGACTTCTTTTGTTTCCATAACTCCGCAATAGGAGGGCATCCGAAGAATATATGTTCTTGTGTCTCCTGTAACTATCCACAAAAAGTGCATTATCAATCCACAATATGTGTCACCGTTCTATAGTTGTTACAACACAAACTTGTCTTGTTCAACAACATTTACGTTGTAGTAGCTAAAGATTCGTAACTGCACAATGTTGTAACTACTTACTACTACAGTTTTATAGCTGCTACAACATAGATTTGTCTAGTTCAACAATATTCATCTTGTAGTAGCTATGAACTATGACTACTATACTATAACTACCTTACAAGCTATGAACTATACATATCTAAAATAGATTACCTATAATTAGTATGTTAGTTGCATATATTTTTTTAATCAAGATAGATTGTATAGCAATTATATTTAAGGTAAAGATCATGGAGAGGAAGGCATTCGGCCATTTATTTCAAACTTGACAAGCAGCTACGAAACCGCAACTACTATAACATTGTAACAGCCACATAGCTGCTACAATGCAAACTTGTCTTGTTCACACAACTGGCTGATGGGGCTAGGTGGTAGCAGATAATAATGTGGGAACAATGTACTGTCTACATGGGTGGTTGGTGGGGTGGGGCGCCCTTTTGATTAAAAACGAAAGAGGAGCACCCCTTTGATGATTCCGAAAAAATGGGACACTCTTTTGATTTTTGCCCAAAGGAAAAATTATATAAGTCATTAAGCACAATAGTGAATAGAGAGATCAGATGATTGCAGCTGTATACAAAAGTTTTAATATTGTATACAAACTGATGAATGCATAAGATAATTTAATATGAGAGAAAAGTTTAAAATCTCAAACAGTGTCGTCAACTACCTGCCCCTCTCTCTCCATAGTAAAAATTTGTCTTTAGTTCCTTCTCTCCTCTCCTTCCTTCTCTCTTCTCTCCCTCAGTCTCTCTTTGTTTTCCTGAGCTATGCCAATCTAGTGTTGAAGTAATTTCCGCCACGCAGCACTGCTCCAGTTTGAAACCATCTCACATGCCAGTCTGTGAGCAGAATGGTAAATTCTACTTGTCTCTGAGTAGAATGGTAAATTCTGTTGTGCTGATTGGCACAGCTCATCACTTCAACCATTGGAATTAACATAAACTTTATCATATCAATCAATAGCCCAATACTTAAGCTCAAGTTATTAATAATTCCCTTGTTCAAGCCAATAGCTTTTGTTCTTAGCCCAAAATTCTACATGGGAGACAAAACTAGGGTGGCATTGGGCAATTGTAAGAGAGATGTTGAGTAATTAGTCGAAGGATTATTGCACATGCTTTGGACAAATTGTAAGGCATATTTCATTGGGCCAATAATAATAACTAACATTAGCTACAACAATACAAAGAAAGTGTCAAAACCAACAAGATGAAGGTGAGAGCACCAAAGGCAACCAAAGATTCACGATTCATCTCATTAGAATCATTCCAATGAAAATAGACAAACAAACAAAGGCCAATTTTTAGACTAAATTTGCATAATGATGGACGGAGGGAGGTAAGAAAATACTTTCAAGTTATGTTTGGGAGGATAGTATAGACTATAGCTGTCAATTATCAAAAAATCAATTAATATAGTATAATGCAAAGATGGCATATGCAACAAACATTGTATGTATTATGCCAACCAACCACTTTATTATATAAGGATTTAAATTTTATTCTGTATCGGCCTACACAAGTGAAACTTCTTGTTCCGCTGGTCAACCGGCATGCAAGGCAAGCTTGTAACAACAAAACCCTACCAAGCAACACCTTGAAATGTGGTGACTACTGACTACTTTGCAAGACTCTTGAGATAACGGCAAAGTTTCTACACTGCAACAATGCTTTTGTGAACCTTCCACGGCGATTTTGTTAAATGTTAGCAAAGAAATCATGAGTTCTTGAAGACTTCCAGTAACTGTCATAAGTTTCCAAGATGTAAGTGACCACTCAACAACCACTCCGTAAGCTCTCAAGAAGCACATGGCCATTCCTACCACCCTCATCAACTTTGTTGCCACCTGAAACAACCCCTAGATCTTCCTCCTTTTGGTGTTCAAAAAACTGACTGTTCTGCATGTATTCCTCCTTCGCTCATCTCATCTTCTAGTATTCAGTTTTGGCACACCTTCAGGATTCGACAAGAGCAGCATGTCTCATGCAACCTAGGAGTGAAACTTTGGCTCAACTCAAGATTAAAAACCTTATATATATTCCTTGTCAATCAAGTAGACATCCTATCACCTCATTTTTTTTTTGAAAAAAAAAATGAGAAAAAACATATAAATTGATGATTAACGAGGTTTTTCCAACCTCGGGCGACCGGCCCGATCCCACGGAAGTTTTCCACCGGCCGCCAGGATAAATCGAGAAGTGCTCGCGGCGGGCGGTCCAGAAGCCCAGCGTCCCAGGGTTTGCGCCCCATTTGAAGAAAAAATTCCTGCAAAATACGCCATAGCTAGGGATCGAACCGCGGATGCCTGGGATGACAACTAGTCGTCCTTCCACTGCACCATAGCCCCGAGGCGAGAAAAAGCATATAAGATGGATACAAGGGATGTTCAGAAGGTAAATCCCTTCAGCTGATATAGATGTCATTGAGCCAATTTATGTACGATTATGAAAAGTTGATGTGGGAAACAAATAGATGGATTATGTCGACCATTCAATTCATGACCAGAAAACATTGAAAAAAATACTCCTATCTTTCCAAGTTCAAGTCCTACATCAACATCATTTTGGAAAAATGAAAAACCAAAATGTGTCCAATACTCTTTGAGTAAACATTTGGTTAGTAAAATTTTTAATATCCCTTTTTTTCTTTAATCACATTTAAAATCTCTTTCATTTTTCTACAATGCTATACTAAACCTGCTGATCACACACAACAATAACTAAGATATTCTAGGACAAAAAGGGCAATCACTAAAAAGTATTACAAATTGAAAATGTTTTTTAAACAAAAACAATAATTCAATCTTATTTTCAATGTGATAAAGATGATTACCAAAGTTCTTGCAGTTTTCCCAGTGTCTTTACGTGAATGGACAAATACCATTGCTTGATGGCCTTGCTTTATTGAATCCAAAACCTGATACGAATAAGCCACAGTGAATGCCCTGATAACATTATTAGTAAAGTAAATTATCATTATAAAAGTCCAAGTAAAACCTTTTCATAACAAATCGAGTTAAATAAAGCATTCTTTTTATGGAAATCTTTCTCGGTGATCCCAATGTATTGTTGAGCTAGGGGAACTGGACGATAGCTTGAATCAAAAAAGAACAGTCCACTGTCTGGATTAACATGTAAAAATTGTCCGACCTAGTAATTGTAGATCAAGATGTTATATAAGAAACAAGAGAGAAACTATATAAGTTGAGGATTCAACCATCCATATGGTGATATTGCAAAAAGTACCTCTAAGTAATTTGGTAAGGTGGCAGATAATCCCACAATTCTTATCATTGATTGTGTTGACTCAACCTGTCGAAAGTAGTAAATGTTTAACAGTGATAACTGAATCCAGATACCTAATACAATTCAAACATAGATGTTGCATAAATGAGATGCAAAGAATAAAAATATTGCACAATATCAATTATTTAAACATGCCAACTAACATTGAACAAACAAGTTATATGAGTTAGCATCAGATAATTAAGGTGGCAATAGTTTCATTCAGGATTTTGAATGGTACTATTTCAGTACCATGCCAGTATTTTAACGTATAATGGTGGTGGAGAATAGGAGGGGAAGGAGGATGGAGATGAAGAAAAAAAAACACAATTATATCTCTACTTTGCATCACATTTGTATAATTTTGACATTGTATTGAACAGATACAAGTTAAAATAAATAACAAACACTATTTTAATTTATCTAGACACATTGGTAGTATGTTGAGGTATGTCAAATGTCAATATAACACAATCATCATCAACATGATTAACATAATGATATAAAATAAATTAATTGTGCCGAATAGTATCAAGTTTCGGTAATTTCCAACCATGGTTTATGAAAACCAAAATTATATTTTGTTCTTAAAAATTATTCATTTTCCATTTTGTGAATAAAATTTTTACTTGACTTGAGGGAGCATCAAGCAGCCTATGAATAGGGGAAAAAAACTTCCTAGAAAATTAAAGAAAATGATATTAAATTTTCTTTCAATTTTAAAAAATTCTTATTTGCTAAAAAATGAATATTCAAGATAAAAAAATTGTGAAACAATTTTCATAAACAAACACACAAAGTCTTACCAATGAAACAAACAAGCTACAAATACAATAAGCAATGAATACAAAGATAAGTGGGTCATAATGTGCATTTTAAGTCTCCAGAATTCTTAATGAACATAATGAAAAATCAAAACAGCATGAGTGTTTGTAAGACAGACAATAGAATTAGACGTTGATATAGAGTTCAAAAATGTAAGACAGAAGATACTGTGTTTATTGACTGCAGTAGTAGGAGTTTAGATATTATAGTCTCTTTTCACTAGCACTAGATTTTGGATGTTATACACAATAGAGGATTTGAGCAAAAAGGTTAAACCTCACCCAACAATATTATTATACAGATTTGAACCTCTAGACACTGACCTCCGAATCCATCTCACCATAGGCCAAACAATTGTTCGTAACTCTATATTTAGATATCTAAGACCTACATGTCCTGTCTCAAGCTTTTGAGTACTCGTCAGAAAATATCAGGATAAACACAATATCACTATATAACGTGTCGAACTAAACAATACAAAAAAGGGAAATATTAATGTCATGTTTCCTTCGAAGGAAGGGTTTGGCAGGAATTTTGGTGAAAGATATGGCTTTGGTATTGTGCCTCTATTTTGATGCATGGTCCTAGAGACGGATTAGAGATCGAAAGAGGAAGGAGATATTATTTGTGCCAAGTGGCAACGAATTTTGATAATTTATCGGAACGATAGGGTACGAGATTTTAAACCATGATATCAACCCCTAATTGGAATGAGATATAGCAGTTTTGTGTCAGCACTATTGAATCCGTCATTGATTCTTGTTTGAGCCTAACTATTGTAGAAATATAAGATGAAGATAATAATGAAGAGGTTTTAGCCAACTCTTGTAGCAAAAGGTGATAACCCTCACCACGAGGGCAACTCCAGGGAAGGGAGGTAAATCACGAGGGGCTTGGCCTAACACAGGGGCTCTTTGCATGGGGGGTCAGGTTACAGGCATTGCACACACGTTGGGATCGACCCCGTGACCTATTGCAGCAACACTAGTACCAACTGTACCAGCCCGTGGGGGCAGTTTTAGCCAAATCTTGACTATAGAAGAGAAGGAGCGGGGAGAAACACTTAATTATCACCTTGCAATACCAAACATATTGTTGCTGTCCATTGCAGAAGCTTGTTGCTCGTAATGTCAATGCACTCCAGAGTCTCACAAGCTGGCCTCGTGAGAAGCCAAAGCACTTTGGAGTCGTGGAAGCTCACCTAGCATGGAGCCTCATATTGTCGGTGCTGAAGATTTTCTCAAAAGAAGCCTGTGTCTACATTTAAAGCATGAGTCTTGAATCATTCTACATGCTGATTGGAGCAAAGTGATAAGTTTTGCCTAGTCGAATGGTACAGAATGGTTATTTAAAACATGTTTGCACCTACTCAAACAAGTGCATTGTCTATGGATAACTATCCAAGTACACTTTAAAACTTCGAACCATGATGGAGTTTTAGACTGACTAAAAGGATGCTGATTAGGTACCATGTCAGTGTTTCAATGTATGGTGTCAATGGAGAATTGGAGGGGTAGGAGGAAGAAAATGAAAATTAAATAAATAAATAAATAATAAAGCACAACTATACCTAAGTTCAAGCTTTGTTTCTCATCTAAAATGATACAAATTTTAACATTGTATTATAGGGGCACAAGTTACCAAAAGATAACAAACATTATTTCAATTCATCTTGACATGTTTTGTAGTATCAGTATGTTAAGAGGGTCTTGAATGTCAATATGATACAAAACTCATCAACATAACTGACATAACAAAAAGATAATATAGAGTTTTGATAATTTACTGAAACAATTAATTTTGACTGTGACACCCCGCACAGTACATAGTTTCAAACACTGCATATAACATGAAATAAATGAGATACAGCAAAATATAACAATCCACTAGTAGACAGAACTACTATGAACTGGTTAATTAGCATTTAATCCTTATAGAATAGACTGAATCACATCCTAGGTGAAGTAAAACCCCATTGGAAAAGCAATTTACTATGATATATTAATTTTCAAATATGTAGAAGAGGCATTAAAATGGTCAACTAATAAACAGTTAATATATCACCAATAACTTACCTGTCGAAGTGTTCGGGCAACTAGAGCTTCTATTACTGGACCTCTATCATCATTAAGCAGATGCACTTCATCAATGATTAAGAGTTTTACCAGCATCGACAATGACATGTCACTGCTTTTGCGCGTAATCACGTCCCATTTTTCAGGTGTAGTCACTATCATCTAATATAATGTCATGTTAGATAGTGTGCCCATACAAGACCTTCATGGATCAAAAAGAAGAATCACCAAAAACAGTTACCTGGGTCTCCTCGAGCTCATTTTTTGACAATTGCATGTCACCAGTAAGTTCCCTTACAGACAGATTCAAGGGAGATAACCTGCGACTGAATGTGGTCGTCACCTCAGCAGCCAAAGCCTATTAGAGCACTTTTGTAAGAACAGGCTGAGACGTGAAGAAAGATCTAGCTTGCCTGTAAGGGAAGAATACCTTCATTGGAGCAACATATACTATCTTGAACTCATCTTTGTGTAAAAAACCATCCCTGAAGTGTTGTTTGATCTACAAGAAAAGTTAGTATTACTTAGGAAGAAATATTTTCTGGGGAAAAAGAACATTTATGATAAAGACGAAAGAAAGAATGTAGCAATCGTTAATAAACTTTCCCTTCATAAAAAGTTTAGCCTAGTCTTAAAAAGACCATTATCAGACAGATTCTACTGAAAATAACCTCGTGAAGAATAGATATCATAGCAATGTTCGTCTTTCCAGCACCAGTAGGTGCACAAACCTGTCAACAGGAGAGAAAAAATCTTTTACACTCATTTGTTCTTCAAAACAAAAAAATTATGAAATTAACATAAAGGAGTACAGTAGAACAAGAGGAAACGCTAATAACCAGAATATTTTCATTCGTATTATAAGTTGTTTGATAAATATGGCTCTGGATGCGATTCAGGGATTTGTAGCCCTGGAAAGCAGCTTGCGCAAAATCATCCAGTTCTTTGATTTCAATCTGAAGCATAAGAAGGTCATGGTCGCTGTTAGTTAAAATAAGATAGTCAAAGAAGAAGAACAATAAATTGTCCATATAACTTGTTAATAATGGAGAATGTATATCAGTTTGGACAAGCTTTCCGGATTGCATGCAAATTACAACCCAAAAAAAATGAAATTCATGTTGGAAAAAAACTGGTTTGCAATAAGCATCCCTTCCTATTTTTTCATTCCTTCGATTAATAATAGATTTATATTTAGAGATTTGGTATTTTCTATTGTTAGGTAGCTAATTAAGCCATACAGCCCAAAGACAATATTGCCTAGGAATGATTCCTGTATTGTGTTGAATCTCATGAGATTGCCAACTAAGACACAGGCCATGTTCGTGTTGCATTAGAATAACTTGAAAAAAAGCGGTTAATCCATTTTCTTCTGTGATGGATAAAAAGAAGGAAGATATTATCATATTAGTAATTCTGCTGGTATGGGATAGGTCAAATATATTGAAATGAAACTACAAAATGATGCTGACAAGTCATTTCCATGAGAAACAAATAGGAAATCATAAGTTATGTGAAATCAGCCACACCTAACTATTCCAAACTATGCTCAGATACCAGATTGACATTGGACAGAGGAAGAAATTGACTATTAGGAAGTAGTCGGCACAACTAGATAGCACAACAGTATCAAGGGAAAGTTTTTTCTTTCTTATAAGGAATCTACAAAGAAGAGAAAAAAAGGAATAGATATGGAAGAATCCACCTTCAAGAGGGAAAAGAAATCCACCTTGCTCAAGAAACACCAAAAAATTCTTCTTCAAAACAGAGAATAAGCTAATTATTCATTCAAATTATCATGATAAAAAAGATATACAATGAAACTTTATAGTAAGACAAACTCAGAGTAAAAAAGGCGTAAATAATCAAACAAAAGGTATACCAATGCAACCCAAGTACCCATGTTACTAAAATAAAAATTCCTAGGTATATAAACAACCAGAACAGCATGTTTGAATATGTCATATTCATCACCATATCTCTTTCGTTCACTATAGTGGGATAAGGCTTAGTTGTTATTGTTGTAGCTAAAGCTCACTATGTGAAAGGTTGATCTGATTGTCGTATCGAACTCTATGATCAGACAAATTGGATAATCAAGTGATAATAAGTTTCTAATGTTGGATGCTGCTAATAAAAACTAAAGTCACATCCGTAGTTCCTGTATCAAATTGCCCAATTCTCACGGTTATCCATCTAAAATTCTACATATAGATGATTCATAGAGGGGACTACATCACATATATGATGTATGGTTCATTTTCAAATGTGAGATGGGAGATCAAATTAGACAGAATATGCAGATTAAGACTTTTTGTTATCCAAACATAATTGTTAATTTAAGTATTTGTTTTGAAAAACATTAAATGCATACCACATTGTCACCATAATTGTTTTCTTGAGATGTGATTTATGAATTGTATGCATTTACTCAGGACTTGTCTAGTTCGGTATAATTTATTTGTTAACTACAATGCTACGTTATGTATTTTTTGCAATGTCTTTATCTGTAACTTGTTTACTTCTAACCATGTTTTGACTGTAATATTTTTTCATAGACATATATGTATGCCAATTTTTTATCAACATAAATATTTGTTTAATACTTGTATTGTTAAGCAACCCTATATCCCTTGAACCCAAAAAAATATATAAAACGTCAAATAATTTGTCGTACTCTTGGTCATGTCATACTAAAGAAGACCCAAACAAGCTCATGGTAATTGTTTTAAGTCATATAGTGATTTCAACTTGCACACTCTTTTCCTAGCAACAAACTCATGAAATTACTCCATATAAGTTCCTATAACAGATCTCCATGAAGAAAAGCATTTTTAATATCAAATATCCACACCAAAATATCATTATCACTGGAGAAAAGTTGTTTAGATTGTCAACGTCAATTTTCCACCAAACAAGCTTTGAGGTGTTCAATGATGTCATTAGGATCAACTAACTATTAACACTCATTGGCACCACCCCCACCCCCCCATGGTAGATTTTCCTTGAGGAAGAGTGACAATTTCCCAAGTATGTTAGAGTGAAGTGCATCCATCTCATCCTGCACAGCATACATGCATCCAAGATTTGAGAGGGCCTCTGAAATATTTCTAAGAACAAGTTGTGAGGATAAGGAAGACAAAAAAGCAAAGTATTTTGGTGATAAATGAAACATAGATATAAATTGAGAGAGAAGATGTGCCATAGAGCACTTTCAAGTACCCTTACGGAAGGCAATGTGACCAAGACAAAGGCAGGAGGTGACTAGGGCACGACAAAGTTGAGAGGAGTCACCAGAGCATTTATCGTGTGTGTTTATACCCATTCAAAGGAGGGCAGCTGAAGGAGGTGCAAGGAGAAGTGGTGTATGTGGAGTTGAAGGAGGGGAAGGATCAATCACAATGGTGGGTGAACTGAGGGTGTAGGATCAGAGGGAAGCTCCTAGATTGATTCTAATGAAGGGGAAAAGGAAGACAAGAAGGGAGTCCTCAAAGAAGTTTATGCCTGCCAAAATAAAGGTGGGGTGAGATAAATGACAATAACATTGATAACTCTTTTGTAGACGAAAGTAACTAAGAAAAGAACATCCCAAGAGATTATTTATCACACCTAGGGGATAAAAGATGGATAAAACAAGTGCAACAGAGCACCCATAGTGAAACAAAGTATATAGCATCTTGAGAGGATAGAAAAGGGAATCTGGACATCAAGCGTGAAGATTGGCATGTGATTGATGAGGTAACAAATAATAAGGATAACAAAAAACAAAGAACATTGAATGCTCTCTCATCAAAATACACCATATTATTCTAGAATAGTCATCGATAAAGGTTACAAAGTACCACCGAGGCTATGGTGCAGTCGGAAGGGTGACTAGTTGTCTCCCGAACACACATGATTTGATCCCCAGCTACGGCGAATTTTGCAGGAATTTTTCCTCCAAATGAGACGCACAACCATGGGATGTTGGGCTTCTAGACCGCCGCCGCAAGCACTTCCCGATTTACCCTGACGGCCGATGGGAAACTTCCGTGGGGCCGAGCCGATCGCCCCAGGTTCGACGTTACCCAACATGGTTAATCATTTTTTGATAAAGGTTACAAAGTATTTAAAACCAAAATATAGAGTAGCCATGACTAGGACCATAAACATAAAAATGGATCAAAAGGGTGTACAAGCATGTTATGAATCTTGTAAAAAAAGGAAGTAACATTTTGCCTAAGGAACAGGACTCACATTCAAGAGTTTGAAGAACCATAATCTTCAAATATTAAAGCTACATATTTGAAGAGGGTGTAGCCAAAAACATCAAAGGATGTTATAGGTACATCCAACTTAGAAAGTCCACAAGACTCATGTCTGAAGCCAATCACCTATCCCATCCACAAATTGTGAATAACACAGAAGTGGAGTCAAATATGATAGAGGAAGATGGAGTGAGCAACTACTACATAGTAAGCTTAAATTAAACTTAGGCAGTGGACAATTTAAGCATGGGAGAAAGAGAGACACTAATAATGCCCTTAACTAATGACTACGATCCATTAGCTGATAATAACACTTGTAGGGCACTAAGATTAATTAAGGGTCGAGAAGAAAGATGTCTAATCAAAAATGTGCTCGGAGGCCTACAAATTTAAGATGAAAGGTGATAATCTAGAAGTATGAGTTACGCAAGCAGAATAGGAATTTACATATATAAGGGAGGTAACAGGCTAGAATAATCCATTGGTAATCGCTTGAAGCTAAAGAAGTTGAGAGTCCTCGTCTATGGCTGTGATGGAGTCTAATGACCCTAACAGAAAAGCCGTAGTGGTGGTGTAATGTCATATTGAATGGCATGTGTAATATAAAATTAGTGACTTACGAGAATCCATGAACGGCACAACAAATGTCACTAATATGTCCAAGTATGGCATCGCAAGAAGAGCCAATTTTAGTTCTCAAATAGACCACTTCTCCCCTTCTATCCACCTCCTCGGCCCCGTGCCACAATCTAGAGGGTGAATTAGCTATCAAAATAGGCTGATCATCTATAGAGATGTTATTGATAAAATATGAAATATTATAAACTTACCCGAGTTACATTTATATGCAACAAATAAGATTGAGATGATTTATGAGTTATTTATTTCATGTCTTCACATTTGCCTATTTAGCATTTTTATGTTCCAATGGGATGCTTTAACATATCATGTTCATGGTTTAAAATTTGGACCCATATCAGATTTTTAGATTTATGATCAGAACAATACGGTCTCGGTATTGTATTGTGTCATGTTGTTACGATTTCGATACTTTTTTAAATATAAAATATATTAATTAAAGAATATTATTATAATATTGATTATTGTAAATATTTACTATTAGGTTAAACTAATATTTTAAAAATTAGAATTGAGTAACAATTAATTTAGAATTAACTAAAGTCTAAACATAATGATTAGGATCAAGTAGGTTTGAATTAAGAATTTAATTTAGGAGAATTTTTTCCTATGTATTTAAGGAGAAAAGTAATATAAAAAATTAAAAAGGAATTTTTTTCATGTATTTAAGGATGAAAGGAAAAAAAAAGGAAATTAAAATATGGGAAGAAGAAGAAATTAACAGGGGGAAATTAATCATAAAAAATTAACAAATTAAAAAATAAATTGAAAAAAATGTAGCCTCACACAGCCGCCGGGACTCCGCGTAGGGCATGCTGGTGCCACCGCCATACCGGTCAACTAGCAGAACAAGATGTTTCGCCCGTGCCACTCCGTATGGCACGAGATTTTAAACCATGAACATGTTATTGATGTCAATTCCTTGATCATTCACTAAGCAACAGTAGGCTTTGACAAACATCTAAACAAATAATGAATTCCACCACAAAGGAGAAAAATACCAGCTTTTCGTGTGGTTTCATAGCAGCAGTTGGAGTGGGTGGAATTCTAACTTCTTCATAGCCACTATTATGCAATCTTATAGTTCCTTCAGGAAGAGCACTGATCAAAACAGAATTAATCCCATGGCCAATTCCGATTAAATCATCTAAAGGTTGTTTCTTCTGACTTGCCAAAAGAAGAGAATAAAAGCTTTCAACCGGAAAATCTAGTGTGTTTCCATATTCTCCCAACCGTTTATTACGTTTTTCCTCCTTACGCCGAAGTTTATCCATTTGTCTTTCAGATTCTGTTTGTACAGTAACCTGGAAGGAAATTTCAAAATTATTGATGAAATGAGGGGAATCGAATTGAGAAAACTATTGTTGCATCTATTAGGTTACCTGGGTGCCATAACTAGGCATTTTAGGTTGATTGTTTGTGGATATCTTCTCAGACTTTAATATAAACAACCCATGTTGAATCGCATTCACAAGCTCTTTGCGATGCTACAAAACGAGAGCAGACTTATCAAGGACAGCAGAATATAATAACATTTGGATGCTGCAAAAGATACATACCAAAAGAAAGTTATAACAGCAGCAACAAACTGTTTCTCAGCTACAAGAAGCCAAAGAGAAGAAGTGGGTTGCATAGACAAGTTTGAAACCCCAAACAATGACTTCAGAGGCACAGTCAAAGCTACTGTTCTAGACTCATACCATGTCCAAAAATCAAGAGAAATAGAGCCCAAAGATTGTAACAAGAGCATTGAAAAGTGCAATATCAATAGAGGATTCTCCTTATCATACACTTATAAGCCCACCAAGTAATGGAAAAGAATATTGACATTAAAGGTGTAGGTTACACATAGATCCTGTAACATAAGATACAAGAAAACAAGACACCACCAGTAACTTGGAATTTATTTTCACTTTCTAAGACCATAGTAAGCTCATGATTCCCAAACTGCAGTGAGGAGAAGTTATATGTGAAACTCAATATATGGCTCATAGAAGCTACCTAGTTATTATACAAAGAAAGAAACTATCCTCACAAAGTAATGAAAAGGATCTGACACTATCAATTGTTTATGTTATAATTACTCAAGAGTCAATTCCAAAAATTGTGGAATATAGAATCGGCTAATCAAATCAAGAGGGATCAGTGATGACCAGAAGGATGCAGTATTAAATATACAGGAACAAGGTTGTTTATAGTTCTTACCAATAATAGATCCTGAACTGTTTCAAAGGAACCATCACCCACAAGGTCCAGCAAATCACCAGCTATCTTAAAAAAAGAAAGTTCAAAGATGTCAAAGACAATATACAAAGAGCATGAAAGATATTGTATATGCTGAACGGCTAATATGTACACATGTTCAATTGAGTAAAAAAACACAACAGAAAATGCACCTCATCGCCAGCTTTATTAGATAGGAGCACGCGGCACAAAGCCATTGCAAGCTCATCTCCAGATATCTGTGATGCACCATCATGTTGCACTATCATATCACAAGCATCTTTTAGCCATTTTAAGCTGCCAGTTCTTTGGTCAGTAGTTGAATCATGATTAGCAAAGTGTGTGTGACTGTAATGATTGTCATCAAATGTAGAGGTTGGCAGAAAATCACTTGACAAAGGTGTAACGTTTTCCAATGGCACATCCAAAACAAAGCGAGAAGGAGCCTGGAAACTAAGATCAGAGCCAAATTCAATGGTACTGTCACCACATCCATCTGCTTCAATTTCCTGGGCGACTAGAGCATTATTGGGTGTATGCTGAAGAGCATAAAGCCTCTGAGCTAGAGAAGCCATTTTCTCTAGGATCGCATCTTCAATATTGTAACCAATAAGTCGTTGCAATTCAATCCTGAAGAACAAGTGTCTTTCAGAAAATATCCACCAGTTGGTGCAGTAGATATAAAACTAATGGATTTTCAGGTATGCATCAATGAATGCACAGGCAAATGAACTATTGGATTTTACACGTCTGAATACTGATGTCTATATCAAAAATAACTATTGTAAATTAGTTGTAGGAATTTAATATATCATGCAAAAAAATTAAGGGTTGAGTTCATAGTAATTTTGTTGTCTGTATTTCTGGTTTATCAAATTGGAAACTAAAAAAAAATTGATAGTGTGTCATTTATATTCTTTTAACTGTCAGTTTTGATCTAAGCAAGATAAACATGATTAATTATTTCTCCTAGTTATGTAAAGCTGTTGAATAAGAAAGAAAAAAAGGCAGTTCATTAAGTTCCAAATTCCATTATTATATCAACCATAAATTATGGAGAGACAACATCAAGATGTGCAATAGCAGAGACAACAAAAGAAAAGTAAGATAATGAGTGAATCAGAAACAGTTACTTTTTCTGGGTAACGCTCTTTGTCAAATCATTATCTATGTGAAAGTGACCAAAAAAATCATAAGCAGTCTTTGCCACCTCCCGGAATTCCTCTGAGGACACCTCGCCATTCACCAACTCAACCACAGAACCAACAAATTGCCTATATGCTTGATGCAATTCCGCTGAAGCTGCATAAAGAATAGAAAAGGTGTTGCAAAAAAAAAAAATGATAGTGAATGAACTCAAAGATAAGCAACTTCAAACAGATGAAGCCTAATAATGAAAAGATGAATAAATCATGAAACACAGTCTATATACTTGATAATTGATTCAGTCAGGAAACCGGATGGAAAGTCAAGTCACCCAGAAACATCATTTTGTTCTTACTTGAAGATGCACTAGAAAACAACACTAAGTTCAAGAAAGTTTCAAAATGAAACTGATGGAGAACCACTTGGATACTCTTCCTCATGACGTATTATCAAACATCCAAAGTCTAGGAACCCTTTCCCTTCTCCCTCAACGCCACATCCTTGTAGGGACCGTGAAGTATATATGGCCAAATGCTAGAGGGGGTTGAATAGCAAATTAACCTGAAAATGTGATTCTAAACTACTTTTGCTATTTACTTAGCAAGGTCATAAACAATTAAGAGTGAAATAAAAGCATTGACACAAGTGAACACATACCATTCGCTAATACAAGGTGTTTACATGGTTTGGCAGCCGCCAACACTCCTAATCCACGGCCAATGTTCCGTTGATATATCACTCCAAGAAAGTCACTATTTCTCCTTCTCAGTCAACTATTGAAGGTGGAGAACCCTCTTACAAGCTCAAGAATTATAAGAAATAGAAGAGGAAGGTTAAGGGATTACAAAAGGCTTCTAATAGGGTTTAACCAACTCTATTTCTCCAACCTTCAAGCTCCACCGAACTCACCTTTTATAGCCTTCAACTCCTCTTCATACTCCACTTGGTCTGTCACTGATCTATCGAGGACTGGAAGCCTAATATACAGTAGGGTATCTAACTATATACAGTAAAGTATCTGACTGTTGCACTGCAGCCTCTAATCAATGGCTCTTCCTACTTTCCATCTGTAGCATGAGCCCACTAGATCCCAGCATCAATCGATTGATCTACCATCAATTGTCTACCCAATCAACTTAGTACGAATAGAAACATTTTGTACCTAACTCCTCAGCCTGAATTGACTGCCCAATCGACTCAATCATCAATGGATTAGATTCCACATTAGTCAACAAAAAAAACACCACAAACCCCGAACAATATTTGGAGTTTTGGGTTTATAAGTCGGGTGAATGTTTTCATCAATCCACTCATCCACTAGTCGACTCAGCCACCAGTTGACTATATTCCACATGAGTTGAACCATAAACCCAAAAGAGGATTTAGGGTTTATCAGGCAAATGAATGTTTTGACTCAAACATCAATTGACTGAACGAAACCATAAACTCCAAAGTGACTTTAGGATTTTGAATTTATTAGTCTCATGAATGATTCCATATGTCAATTCATTCACCATTCAACTATAATTCCAGACTACAATAATCCCAATGATAGAGTGCTGCCTAAGTTGAAAGTTAACCTCGCCCCATGTGTACAGGTCACTCAACTCTCATAACTCACCATAAAGACTTATCATCGTTCCCATCAAAATTTTCATCTCTCAAATGCACCAAAGCCCTTGGCTACTCCACATGTCATCCTTCACGCTTCACCTAAGTAGTTTCCCTCCTCTAGCTATTGTCATCATTGCTTCTCGATGCTTCTCATCCCTGCGCAACCTTCTCCAAACCCTTAGGACCTTGAGTCATTGAGTTGCCAACTTTGTCCCACCAAGTCATGCTCCACAGTTTCTCCAACATAACTTTAGTGCTTCTTGTCCCGCGGTCTCTCGATAGCCTCATTCAACCTTCTCCGATCACTTGCAAATCTCAAAGCCGTTGAGTGTCACCTTGGTCATATTAAGTCATTATCCATATCATCATTCGATCTCGTCAAGCACGAGCTCTCCAAGCTTCATATGTGTTCTTGCAAATCCTTGCACACTCAAACATACATGTCAAATAACAAGGCAAGGACCTAACTTAAACTCTTTATCCAAACATCATAATCCAGAGTCACACTAGACTACACGAGACACAATTGCACCAACAATCTGAATGTGCCTAGCAAGGAACCAGGTGCTTGTCAATTTTCCATCACTACATATCTTCTACAACAACCCGTAGAGCATAGTAATCAAAAGCGCTCGCTTCGCGTGCTTAAGCGCAATGCGCAGCGAAGCGAGGCTGCATCGCTTCTGCGAACGCGGAAGCAAGCGGGATCGACGAAGCGTCGCTTCGCTGCGATCGCGCGACGCTTTCTTGCACGACACGCGACGCGATCTTCGGCAAAAAAAAATCCAAATTTGCCTTTTGTTTTGTTTAAAGCCCTAATTCTCTTTGTAATTGTGCCTCTTTATCTTCCTCTCGCCATGGTCGACGTCTGGCACTACGTCTTCGTCTGTTTCTCGCCGCCGCTTCGTCTGTCACTGCGTCCAGCGACTCCAACCGTCCAGGTATTCCTTTCTCAATCCAAACTCCATCGTTGGCAGGGTCGGAGATGTCCGGCGACCCTTCCGGCGCCGTTGAACACTGTTTGCGGTGTCCAGTGGCGCCGGAAACATCACGGGACACCTCTAGCGAAGTCGAAAGCAACATCGCACGCCTTCGGTGCCGACGCAGGCGTCCGACGACGCTACCGGAGGCGTCCGGCGACGCTTCCGGCGGCGCCAGTGTTATTTTTGTTTTTTTATTAATTTTAAAACAAACAATTCTTCAAAAAAATCTTATAAATTTTATTAATTCATATAAAATAAATTTAAATAAATAAAAAATATTTTTAAAATAAAAAATTCTATTAAATTTATTATGTAATATAAATCAGATTTAAAATTTATAAAATATATAATTTAAATATAAAAATCTGATAACATCATTAATTAATAAAAACTTCATTAAAAATTTAAATCAGATTTAAAATTTAAAATTTAAATACATTAAAATTATATTTAAACAAAATTTGAAAAATATTAATTAGATATTTAAATTTAAATATATTGAAATTATAATTTAAATAAAAATTTAGTAAATTATATTAATTCATATAAACCACTAAATCAATAAATAAAATTTAAATATATAATAAATATATTTAAAATAAAATTCTAATAAATTTGATTAATTCATTTAACTTAAAAATTCATATTTAAATATATATTTAAATTTTAAAATAAAAATTATAATAAATTTAATTAATTCATATAAATCAGATTTATATTTTAATAATAATTTTTTTCCCAGTTTTATATATATGTTTTTTATTCATTAATTATTATTGTTATTGATTTCAATTTTCAGCGGTGTTGATTGAGTTGATTTGACTTGATTCTAAACCATGTCAAATACAGTAATTCCATCTACTCGAAAAGATATTGCTTGAAGTTATGCAACATGTTTAGATCCTAAAAATCTAAATATTGTCACTTATATTTTTTGTGGTAAAATAACAAATGGCAGAATTTATCGACACAAGCTGCATTTGGTTGGAGGCAATAGAAATGTGAAAGCTTGTCCGAAATGTCCCGAGCATGTTAAAGAAGAAATTAGAGAGTTCATGCAAAAAAAAAGAGTAATTTGAAAAATCAAATAGATGATATTCCTCATTCTGATGATATTAATGATTTAGAAGATTTGGAAGAACATGAAGATGATCATCAAACTAAAGTGAAAGGAAAATGACCAATATCTTATTCAAGCATTCATCCTATGGTCCAAGGTAAAAAGTGCAAACAAACTGGACCTATTAATCTTTATTTTATGAAAGATGTTGATGAAATTGTCAAACAAAGACGTGCAAAAAACAAAGGACAATTTGATGAAAATAAAAAGAAGTTGAGATATATTGCGGTTGAGAAATTTGCAAAATGAATGTATGATGCTGGAATTCCTTTCAATACTGTTAAATATGATTCTTTTGAGCCTTGTATTGAAGCTATTGGACAATTTGGATCTGGGATGAAACCTCCATCATATCATGAAGTGAGAGTTAAGTATTTAAAGAAAAAGTTGGCAAATACGAACTTGCTCCTCAAATCCCACAAAGAAGATCATGCTAAGTTTAGGTGCACAATTATGGCAGATGGATGGACAGATAAAAAGGATAGGACTCTTATAAATTTTTTGGTAAACGGTCCCAAAAGAAGTATTTTTGTTGAATCAATTGATGCTTCAGGCTATTCTCACACAGCTGACAAGATGTTTGGTTACTTTCTAAATTTGTGTATCGCATTGAAGAAAAAAATGTGATTCAGATCGTAACAGATAATGCAAGTTGCAATGTCAGTGCAGGTAATATTTTAAATATATATTACTTTCAAGTTTCAATTAATAATTGGATATTTGGATCATATTTTTATTTTTTTAACTAATTTTATTATTTTCAGGTCGTCTTTTAGAAAATCGATTTTCACACTTGTATTGGACTCCCTGTGCAGCTCACTGTTTAGATTTGTTGCTCGAGGATATATTCAAAATTCCTCATCTTAGAAAATTGCATGAACGGGCGTTGATGGTGAATGGTTATATTTATAACAGACCACAAGTATTGAGCATTATGAGAGAGTTTACTGGACAGAGAGACATGGTAAGAACCGCAAAGACACGTTTTGCAACCGCTTTTTTGACTTTAAAGCGGTTTCATGTACAACAAGCAAATCTAAGAAAGATGTTTACATCTGAAAAGTGGGCAAATAGTCGATTTTCGAAGGAGACTACAGGAAAACGTGTAGCAGAAGTGATATTGATGTCATCTTTTTGGAAAAATATGATTTTTGCATTAAAAGTTGATGGCCATTGGTGAAAGTATTGCGACTGGTAGATGGTGAAAAAAGATCTCTTATGGGTTATATTTATGAGTCAATGGACAGAGCTAAAGAAGTTATTGCTGCGTCATTTAACAATAAAGAGAAATATCGAAGTGTTTTTGAATTCATTGACAAAAGATGGAGCATTCAACTCCATCGACCTTTGCACGTAGCTAGATATTACTTGAATCCAGAGTGTTTTTACTCAAACCCTAACATAGAAAATGATACAAAAGTGATGGAGGGTTTAGACAAGTGCATATCTAGATTGGTGAGAGGTGAGGATTTACAAGATCAGATCACGAATCAATTGGAAAAGTACAAGAAAGCAGAAGGACTTTTTGGTTTGCCAATGGCTATCAGACAAAGAACTTTAAAATCACCAGGTAAATTTGCAAATAATTTGTTGTGATATTTCAATATTGGATGGTATCATTACAATAAAGTTAATCTTATAATTTATATGTTTTTGTGTTTCAAGCTGATTGGTGGTCTTCTTATGGTGCATCAACGCCTGAATTAAAAACATTTGCAATGAAGATTTTAAACCTCACATACTCTGCTTCTGGCTGTGAATGTAACTGGAGTGTTTTTGAACATGTAAGTTAGAGTTTTTTTAATACTTATTAAAAATTATATTATTGACTTAACCTTTAATTTTATTTTTTTTTGTAGATACATTCCAAGAAGAGAAATAGGTTATCTCAACAACGATTGAATGATTTGGTATATATCAAGTTCAATAGAGCTTTGAGGCGTAGATATGACATGCGAGATAAGATTGATCCTATTTCTTTGTCAGAGATAGATGATAGTAATGAATGGTTGTTGGGAAAACTAGATGGCAGTGATAAAGACAATGAAAATGATTTTGTCTTTGAAGGTGAAGATTTGCGTTGGAGTGATGTAGCATGAGCATCTGAGGTTGGTGAAAGTGCATATGACTTTCGATCTCGAAATGCATCTTCTTCAAAAGGAGCATCATCATCTGCTTCAGCAAAAAGAAAACAAATTTCGGCTCAAACTAATCTTATAGATGAAGAAGAGTTTAACCTTGATGATGAAATTGAAGAAGAAGATACCGATGGATACAAATCAAGCGATGGAGCTGATGTCATAGATTTGGATAATGAAGATGAAGAAGATGATGATTTTGATATTTGATATTTCATTTTCATCTAAGCATCCATTCAGACTTTTGATTTATTTTTAATTTTTTGAATAATCTACAGTTTTATCAAGTTGTTATGGTCATTTGGATTTTCAAAGACTTTTGATAGATATAATAGTCCTTTTGTTTATTACGCTTTTTTCCATAAAGCCCACGCTTCGCTTTGTGCTTTGTGCTTTGCGCTTTAAGCCCCAAGACCCTTGAGCGCTTTTTTGCGCCTTGCGCTTGTGACAACTATGTCGTAGAGAGAAATCAACTATTCAGTCACAACCCTTCAACAACCTCACTTTCCTATGTCAATCTTTACTAGCCTCCCTTCCCTCATCATTCTTCATCAATCTTTCTTTTATCTTCTACTACAATTCACAAGCCTCAACGACCCTTCACCACAATAACTTATTATCCTCCCTCTTCCACCGTAATGATAGTCAACCCTCTTCCACTACTTCTACACTTACTGCTATTCTCTTTTTATTAAACTTAACTTACATATTTCTAGACCATGAGTATGTAAATCATTAAATTTTAACCCTACTTTAATTTCTTGTTTATTGTTAAAAACAATAGGTACAAATTACTTAGTCTCATGTTTACCTAATATATTTTCCTAGTAATTAGTTAGTTACTCTTGAATCTATAACTAGATGGACTATAATACTATTGACTATAATACTATTTGCTAAAATAAAAACAATCAAGCTTTCTTTCAACTAATATTTAATATTAGAGACTTTCTTTTAATAGGAAAAACTTTCCAAAACCAGTCCCAAGCCCGGTTGAAAAAGGACAAGGGTTGCATATTAGGTTGCCAGCCAATGTAGACTTTTAGACAAATGTTCGATCCATCAAACTAGTATACTAATGTTAGGATGGTCCCCGAAAGGAATGCATTGCAGAGTCTGACGGTAACATCTCGGTAAGGACAGCTACACCTCCATGAGAACTCGGGTGTAGTACTAAATGTGCAAGAGTTCTCGTTGTAGGAGTATGACTAACGTATCGACAAGGACGACTACGTTTCCATCAAAACTTAGGTATAGTGTTAAATATCCAAGAGTTCTCACACCATAGATTGGATAAGAACAAATATTATAGGAAAATTAATGGTGTAAAATTTGGAACATAGGAACACTTACTGTTAAAGCAATTAAGGTTGTCAATAATTAGGAGATGAATTAATATTTTACGTACAAGAGAAAAAATGGGTAGGAGAGAAGCAAAGATAATAGAGAATTCGGATTTTAAATGATGGTACAAGAAAAGAGTAAAACAAGAAATGAAGTATTGTTGTCAATAGTTCGCTAAAGGATGACGTAGTAATAATTAAAAAGGGGATAGAATTATTACTCTCAAGATAGTGGCGGCAAAAGAAATTATTAATGTAATTAGCATATATGCACTAAGTAGGATTAGATGAGCATACCAAATCTAAATTTTGGGATGATCTAGATGAAGTATTACAAAAACATTCCTACCGAAATGATTTTAACAGGAGGAGATCTAAATGAGCATGTAAAAGTGAAAAATGAAGAATATGATAGGGTGCATGGGATTTTATATTTAGAGCAAGAAATGAAAAAAGAAAAATTATATTAGATTTTGCTATAACATATGACCTTATACTATCTAATACGTTTTTTAAGAAAAGAGAACACTTGGTATGCTCAAAAGTAGAAATAATATATCGCAAATTGATTTTCTTATGGTTAGGAAAAATGATCGAAAAATTTGTAAAGATTGCAAGGTCATTCTCGGATAAAATTTAACTAAGGAAAATATGTCCAACTCCTAGAACTAAATAGTGGAAGTTAAGTCCCTGAGGCAATGGTGCAGAGGCAAGGCGTCTTCTCAGTTTCTCAGACATCTAAGGATCGAGTTCCAGATTCGGCGAATTAACGGATGAATTTTCGTTAATGGGTGATTGACCTAAGAACATCGGGTCGCCCACTACGAGCGCTTCCCGATTTACCCTGGTAGCTAATGGAAAACTTTCGTGAGATCGGACTGGTCGCCCAGGATTGGTCAACATGTCGGATACCTGGTGCCAACTAAAATAAAAATTAAAAAAAATGGTGGAAGTTAATAGATGGGAAGCAAAACATATTTAAGGACAAGATAAAAGTACAAGTATATTAAAGTTGAAAATAGTAATCATGAGTATACTCGATGAGTCAAAGGGGTACGCACCATCAAGTAAAGAATCCTGGTGGTGGAATAAGAAAGTACAGGAGAAAATGAAGGAAAAACGAATAACCTATAAAATATTATATGCTTGTAAGAACGAGGATAACTTAAATATATATATATATAGTAACCAAGAAAGGGGCAAACAAAAAGCAATGAATTGAAACTTTTGTAACACTTATATAAAAAATTGGATACAAAAGAAAAGGAAAAAAACATTTACATAATAGTAAAACAAGAATATTAAACTCGAATCTTAGACACCCTGAAACCCATGTCAGAAGTAATTCCAAGGTTTTAAATTTTCTCAGGGAATAGAAATTCAATTCCATCCCAAATAGTAAAGACAACAAATATATGGAATTTAAGTAAAATTAGCAATATTAAATGTAATAAGACATTAAAATAAGAGATGACAAGTTGTCTATAACTGAAAGTTTTGTGTATTTAGGATCATTTTTGAAAAAAGATAGAAGAATTGATAAAGATGTCTTATATAGAATATAAGCGGGATGGTTGAAATGGAGTAGAACATCGAGTGTTATATGTGATTGTAAAGTACCTTTAAGACCTAAAGGAAAGTTTTACAAAACGGCGATTAAATCTGCTATGTTATATGGAGTTGAATGTTAGGCTATGACGTAAGCACATGAGTAGAAGATGAGAGTTGCAGAGATGAGGATGTTAGGGTAGATGTGTGGACATATAAGGATGGACAAGATATGAAATAAAAATATTAGAGAGAGTCAACTCTGAGAGACACGTTCAAGATAATATGAACACATACTTAGACGACTAATAAATGCTCCAGTTAAGCAATATAAAATTATGACAAATGTCCATATCAAATAAGGAAAACCTAAAAAGATTTGGTTAGCAATAATAAAAAAGATAAAATTTATTTAAATATAAATAATGATACAGTAGGGGGATAGAGCCCTATGGCGTAAAAGATCTATATAGTCGACCCCACTTAATGGGATAAGACTTGGTTGTTTAATTGTTGTAGAGACTACTCGGCTCCGCCCTTACCTCAACAAGATTGTCTCTTGCTTGCCTATCTCTCATCCTAACCCCTTTCCTCGATCATCATTGCCTTAACCCTTCTCCCTTCTTCCCCCTCCTGAGCAAGAGAGTAACCCCCCTCAATACATGTGACATTTCATAACCCTCAATCCACACCGTAGCACACCATGTAAAACTAAACCTAATTCAATGTCCATTGTTATGCTTCTTGGAAATCTACGAACTTGTTCTTGTTATCTTCTTATCATGATGGCATCCTTGTATACCAATGATTCTAAACCCAATAGTACTATTGAAATCAATATTAAATTCAATGGTCCCAATTATCTCTTCTAAACGCAAGCATTTGAAGTTGTTGTTAGCTCTTATGGAAATGAAGTCATCTCATGGCTCCCAAATGAGAAAGATGTCACCTACTTAGCATGGAAAGGTTTGCAGCTTACTATTTTTGCATGGCTCTTTCCTTTTAAAGAAATATAGAATGTTGTTTAGAGGATGTACTCATACATGCAAAATGCCTCCCACATATATTAGGAATAGGAAGACATCTTCAATTTATAGAAACAAATGACCGTTCAATGAAGGAATAATGTGCTACTCTTTAAGATAAATATAGGACATATATCATCTATTTTTACAGGCCCAAAGATTCTGAAACATCAAACAAAGAATCTCGAATGTCTTGGCATGAGTTCTTCATGCATCTCTAGCATGTGCTACCACCCCTTATAAGTTGTAGTTCAATTCAAGGAGCTAAAGATCCAAGATGTAAACATAGAAGTTCTTTTATACTCTCCTAACATTCATTGTGGTCGCACTAACCATATGTCATAAAATTGTTGAGAAAAAAATTTAACAACCACTCAATGCAAAAGCTACTCAAGAAACCACCACAGCCCCTTCACCTTCTGAGTTAACTCCCTCAACAACAACAATTGAATATCAATTTATTCAAATATGAACAATTCTAAACTTTTTTTAAAAAATGATTTATTTAACTTTGTTATGGTTGCATCCGCTTCGTGTTCTTTCCATCCCTCATTCCATTGTATTTTTTAGGACTCGCTGAGGAAGAGAATATTTGGTGAAGTCTACTACTTAGATGAACATCTCTTTGCTAGGACTCTTTCTACCAAAAGCATAACTTTATACCATGTAATTGTTAGCTTGGCCATCCTTCTATATTCAAAATAAGAGATTTTATTAGTATTCCACATTTCCACCAAACTAAACTCCAATGTGAAGCTATGAGATTGGTTAACATTGGCGCCCATCATTTCCCTCTAATAATCATGAAAGTACTTATTTCTCCTTTAGTATTGTTCAATCTCACAAATCAAGTCTAATTTTTACATGGTTAATTTAATTATTTCTTTACCTTTATCAATGATTCCACATGTATGACAAATTTATATGAAAATTGATTCTAAGGTTCTTGATGCATTCCAAAAAAACATTTTCAACTTGTTATAATTTTTGCATGTTGCACAGAATTAGCTTTTCCATTTTTTGTGCTTCACAAGACATTATTCACCAAACCATATATGTTTACAATTTTCAACAAAATGATGTTAGCAAGCATACATCTACTTGATATTACATGCATTATGACGTTTCATATGAATGTACCCAAGCTTGGGAGATGCAGTTCTCACCTAATGTTATCTCTCCTTAATCAGTTACCTCCTTAATCAGGTTGTCTTCTCACCAAAGGATCTTTATCACTCTAGTCATTTTCTTGTATTACTTAGCCACCTCTACCAACAAACTCAACCAATGATGCATCAGAACCCATGTCAATCTTAATTGATCTTTCTATCTCCTCTTTTGAAAAGCCATTGTTGAAAATTTTACCACATCACTTGGTGGGAGTCAATTTACAATTTTGTTAACAAGTTAAGCATAATAAATATATATGCACCAATTTAAGGGCAGTATAGACACAAGATCTTAAATTCCTCGTCAATGATTGGAGATCAATCCCTAGACGTATAAAGTACAACTCATACAAGCATCCCTGGTATCAACCTTACCAAAGAGATTTAACAATATCTGGAAGGAATTCGAATTGGACAACTATATTGAGAAGGAAGACAGACTAAGAAGAAACAATCACAGCTAAACGGTACCAGTCTTTACCTTCATCCCAGTGAGGAATCAGCTTCCGAGCAAGTTCAGGTTCATCGTTGGCCCTGACAATAGAGGCAAAAGAAAGCAACTATACTCAGCAACAGAAACAAGTCGATCAACCACACCACAATACCACAGATCGACGCGCGATATTCACGCAAACTCGTATATAGTTGACACGCATAATACACTGTTGAGTTCAGAGGTGGATAGCATAAATCCAATCTACCTTCTCGACTTTAGGTTCTGTAGTATCCTCTTGCGGCGGAGGTACGCCTGATCAACGTCGTAGGGACCTCTGAAAGAACTCGTCAACCGCGGCAAAGGAACCAACATCTTTACCCTTGTCAACTTCCCGTTTCTTCTTCGCCAGAGAGTGAACTTGGACGATCCAGGTGAGCTGCCACACAAAGAGGTGCTGCGCACGACCCGCACCGATAACGGACGCGTGCGATCACTGCGGCTAATGTGCTGCGAAAGAAGCCAGCGGAGGAATGTGGACGCGAAGAGTTTACGGCGGAGATGCGCTGAAGCAGCGCTTTCTTCACTGCGGCGGATTGCAACTGGAGGAGGTAGTCCTCCGCAGACACAAAGGATACGAGGAGTAAACGGTGCCCGTAATTAAGAATTAGGTTAAGGTAGAAAATGGCTTAATATTATTCATTTTACTGCATATAGGTTCCATATTGCCCATATTTTTTTTAATTTTTTACCCCCAGCTATGGTACAATAGAAAGATGACTAATTATCCCAAGAATTCACGGTTTGATCCCATCGACGGCATATTTTGTAAAAAAAATTTCTCTAAATGTGGCGCGAACCTTGGGCCACTAGATTTTTGGACCGCTCGCCGCAAGCGCTTCCCGATTTACCCTAGCAGTCGGTGGGAAACTTCCGTGGGGTTGGGTCAGTCGCCTGAGGTTCAACGTTATCCAATCTCGTTAATCATTTTTTCATATTACCCATTTTACATGTCTCTACGGAATGGACTGATGGCTAACGCATATAGTATTGTCACCTTGAGATCTAGGGATAAAACTTGACAAAGCCAGTGTACCCCCCTCCCCACGCGCTAACCACAGCATTCGAGCTAGTAGCCTTCATGATTTATTTCCTTCGTGTTAGTCATGGGACAGGTTGACGGGGCGCTGGGAGCGAACGAATCGCCTTTTGTCACCATATTACCCATTTTACGCCCTGGGGTTATGATATAGTGGAAGGCATAGTTCGATCTTTAGCTATGACAAATTTTGCAAAAAAAAAAATTTCAAATGGGGTACGCAACATGGGATGTTAGGCTTCTGGACCATTCACTGTGAGCATTTCCGATTTACCCTAACGACTGGTAGGAAACATCCATAAGGTCGTCGATTGCTCCAGGTTCGACGTTATTCAATTTGGTTAATCATTTTTTTCATATTACCTATTTTACTATTCAAGTTTCATAAATCTGAAAATGCCCAGCACATTTCTATTTTGCCATTTGTTTTATCAACAATCGAATATGCGAAAGAAAATAAATCACAGAGTCGAATAAGGGGTAGAAAGATTTTTTTTCTTTAAAGCATATGCCCGTGAGAATTGATCTCTGTCTCATTCTAATAAATATGTCACTCTGTAGCCAATTCAGCATGAATATACTTAGGATGATGTAAAGAATGTAATGCACTAAATTTGAAGTGTTTTTGAGATGTATAAAATTGTCAATAAAAATTAGCTAAAACTCTCTAATGACTTTAGAAAGCTAAAAATTATTTAAAATTAATATCATTATACTCCTTGTATCATTTTAAGTATAACCATGTCTTTAGATTTAGATTCCACAATTTAAATTTAGAGAGATAGATTTTTAAAATCTTCACAATTGTAAGATAATTTAACACAAACTCATTAAAGAGTATACAAGTTTGTCATACTTGCCAATACCACAAAAGAGTTCTTATGACTGTGTCGATTCAGACCATTTCAATATTTTGAAATTATAGACACTATAAGGGTCTGAAATTTTAGACACTATAAGATTATTATCGAATTTTGACTAAAATTTATTGATGAATTTAAAAATCTCAAAATCACTTTAAATGAAAATCATTATACTCTTGGAAGCCTTCTTAGTGGAATCATGCCCTAATATATAGATTTTATAGTTTAAATTGAAAGATATGGGTTTTTGAAATCTTCATAATTTTGAGATAATTATCAACGAATTTTGGCCAAAATTCGTTGATGACAATACAGTATCTAGAATTCTAAAATCTTGACATGATCTGAACTAGAGAATCCTACAAACCTTTAAATGGAGTTGGTGAGTGAGTATTAGAGGTCTAAACCCTTTAATAAGCTTGTGTTAAAATTTCTTAATATCGTGAAAATTTCAAAAACTCACATCTCTCAATTTAAACTGCGAAATTTAGGTTTAAGGGCATAGTTATGCTTATCAGAATTTTAATAGTCTACTTTGAAGTAATTCTGAGATTTTTAAAGCTATCATGAAGTTTTAGTTAAACTCATTGATGACCTTATAATATTCAAAATTTCAAAATCCTAACATAATCGAAATTGGAGAGTCCTAGGAACCCTTTAATGGTATTAGTGAATAAGTATGACAAGTTTAACGCTTTAATGAGCTTGTGTCAAATTATCTCAAGATTATGAAGATTTCAAAAATTCACATCTCTTAATTTAGCCTATGGAATCTAGGTAATAGTCTACTTCGAAGTATTTCTGGGATTCCTAAAGTTATTAGGGAGTTTTAGTCAAAACTCGTTGATGATCCTACAATATTTAAAATTTCAAAATTTTGACATTGACTAAACTAGGAGAGTCTTAAGAACTCTGTGATGATGTTGGTGAGCAAATAAAACAAGCATAGGCCCTTTAATGAGCTTGTGTCAAATTGTTTTAAGGTTGTAAAGATTTTAAAATTTTATATCTCTCAATTTAGAATGTGGAATCTAGATTTGAGAGCATGGTTACATTCAGGAGGCTCTTAGAAGTGTAGCGGCTCTAATTTGATGTGATTTTGATATTCCTAAGGCCATGAACAAGTTTTAGTCAAAACTCATAGATGATTCTACAATGTCCAAAATTTTACGATCTTGACATGGTCTGAATCAGAAGAGTCTTAGGGATCCTTTGGTAGTATTAGTAAGTAAGTATGACAAGCATAAATCTTTTAATGAGTTTATGTCAAATTATTAAGGTTGTGAAGATTTTAAAAAATTATATATCTAAATTTAGACTCTGAAATCTAGATTTGAAGTTATGGTTGCTCCCAGGAAGCTCCCAAGAGTGAAGTCGTCTTAATTTGAAGATATCCTGAGGTTTTTAAAGTCATTAATGAGTTATGGCCAAATTTCAAATAAATAAGAATGATCGAATCAAAGAAATTGCTAAAGCCCTATCACCTTTGGAAATCCTAAATGTAGAGCACTATTCCAAGAATCTCCTAGATTGCTACAATAAAAAGGAATTCAAGAGCACAGAATGTAGAAAATCAGTTGTGTATTTGTTAATTTTGATCTTATGCTTGTGTTCTTGTTTTATAGCCATCTATTGAGTTGTTGACATGACACATATCTGGTCACCCATAAATCTGATTGTTGCTTAGAATTCTCTAACTTAGTTTCTAATCCCATCCACGTAAAAATTGAATCTTGATGACTTGACACATCTCGGGTCGCTTGGAAGCTCAGTCAACTCAGAACCTCTAACCACCTCTTTTGGATCGATTTTATCTAGTCTTTGGGTCACCAGGACCACTTTCGGTTGCGTAGACCTTCTAGTTTCCCAGACCACTTGCAGTTGCTTGTAAATTTTAAGTTCATGTCATTAACTCCAACTTCTTGCAACACAAGATTAATCTACAAACAACATATACAAGTTATGTTATGCCTAGTATCTAGTTTGTTTGACTTACTAAGCTCATCTATGTTGGGACCGGTAGACGAGCTAAAGGGGGGGGTGATTAGCTCCGATTTGCTTGTAGATGATTTGACGCGGCGGAAGACTTCAAGCAATGCTAACACATTGGATTTTACTTGGTATCCACCCCGGTCGGGTGACTAATCCAAGGATCCACTCTCCTCACTCTCTCATACACTATGAAAGATCTCCTTCTTGAGGTGGAGAAACCTCTTACAAGCTTTCAAGAAGATACAACAAGAAACAAAGCAAAATACAAATGAAATCTTACAAGATTTGCAATGAATAAACTCTCTTTGCTTTCCTTGCTATCTTCAAGCTTGTGGTTGCCTCTAGAATCTTGGAAATGCAGCAGCAAAGTCCTCCAAGACTTCCCTTGAGATAGCACCAATGAAGGAGAAGAAGGGGAGAAGTGTTCTAGCTCAAAACATGCGTGAAAACCCTTATACCCGACGCCTAGGGTTCCCCAATCGATTACCCAATCGATTACCACGTCATTTAGCCGTTCAACGGCTAGTTTTTGAACCTGAATCGATTAGCCAATCGATTCAGCCACCTTCTGTTCTCGCAACAAACTCTCTTAATCGATTACCCAATCGATTCACTTTCTCCTTAATCAATTACCTAATTGATTAAGATTCTCCTTAATCAATTACCTAATTGATTACTATCCTTCTTAATCAATTACCCAATTGATTAAGATCCTTCTTGTTCTCGCGAGACAACAACCCAATCGATCACCCAATCGATTGAGACCAACCTAACTTGTGTTCACGGTCAACCCCTTTGACCAACCTCAATTTCACGGTCAACCCCTTTGACCAACCTCAATTTCACGGTCAACCCCTTTGACCAACCTGGATTTCTCCATCCTAGCTCTCAACTAGGACTTAACCTGATTTCCAACCAGGTTTGTCTAACTCTCGAGTTAGGTCTAGTCTCTCAGTAGACTTCCACCTTGCCAGCGTGCAATCTACCCGATTCACCTGGACTTCACCTAGTCCCACTAGGTTTTTTCCCATTATCAGCGTGCGATCTCCCCGATCCACCTGGACTTCACCTAGTCCCACTAGGTGTGCCTAGTCCCACTAGGTCTTCTCCCATGCCAGCGTGCGATCTCCCCGATCCATCTGGACTTCACCTAGTCCCACTAGGTGTGTCTAGTCCCACTAGGTCTTTTCCCATGCCAGCGTGCGATCTCCCCGATCCACCTGGACTTCACCTAGTCAAGTCTCCAGTCAACCTTGACTCACTCGACATCATACGATATTCAAACATAATTATCAAACATCAAAACATCCAAACATAAGCTTTCCAAGCTTACCATATCTAAGCTCACCCGAGCTTAGTCAAACTAGGTCAACCCTGACCTAAACCAGATTGCACCAACAATCTCCCCCTTTTTGATGTTTGACAATATGTTTGAGAAAGACTAATCTCTATTAGCCTTTCAATCTCTCCCAAATTTCTCCCCCTTTGACACACATCAAAACTCTCCCCGAGAGTCTATATGATCAAAGGCAAATCTAATGAAAGTCCCATACCTTTCATTTGAGCCCACGCTCACCTTCGAGCATTCATTATAATGAAGATTTCTAATCTTCATTATTTTAACCTAAAAAATAAAAATTCAAACACATGTTATTAAGGAAAACCTCCCCCTCAAAACATGCACTAAACCTCTATCATTGCACCAACAACGATTTTTGAGTTTCTAAACCTTTAGAAAATCTCAACTTGAGGTGATGAGATTTAAGAGATTCAAAACTTGAATCAAAATCTCTCCTTAACCCTTAAATGTTCACCAAACCATTTTTCTTTTCGATTTCACAATGAAATTTACCCAAATATACTTATAAAAATATTTCAAGGGATTAGGGATTGGTAGGTTACAAAAAAAATGGGTTAATAGACTGAAACTGTCAGTTTCAGTCTCACCAATCGATTGGTGTTGGGAACCAATCGATTACGACCTGCCTTAATCGATCAACTGATCGATTATGGCTCACTATAATCGATCAATAGATCGACTACGCGAGCTTCTGTGCTCGCAAAAAGTTCTACCAATCGATTGACCAATCGATTGGCTTATGTCCCAATCGATCACCCGATCGATTGGGAGTTTCTGATTTCTGAAAATAATTTCAGATTCGAATTTCAGAAACTCCTAAATAATTCTACAAAATTCCATAAATCCTAAAATTTTGTGTAGACATTATTTATACCATATACTATCAAGGAAAAATAATTTTCTATGAAAATAACCTTCTTTTTCAAAGATTGATACAAAATTGGAAACCATTGAAATACTTCAATGTTTACATTGTTTTGTATCCAATTCATCAATGATGAGTACTATCAAAAGATAGTCTTCACCAAGGTTTTCCAAGATAGTTTTAAGATGTTTTTCAAAAATAATATCCAACCATGTTCCTTGGGCTAAATGCACATGACTTGTACATTAGCTTTCCCAATGATTGGAGTTCATTTAAATTCTTATTTTGATGAACCCAAAACTCACTTTGATGCACTTTAACAACACCTTGAGTTTTGTTCATCACCCTAACATCTCACTTGTTTCTAATGTGTCTCAAAAACACATACAAGTCACCTTATAGTCTTAGTGAGATGTGAAAGTCATGTTCTCCCTAATCTAAGGGTTCATGCATTTCTATCTAGGCATTATGAACTTTGATCATCCACCTAGGATGTCAATTAATGCCAATGTCCTTGCTTTCAATAAAAATCAAATTTATGCATGATTAATGACTATGATATGCATCATATGAGAATTTTCACAAGAAATTTTAGCTAGATGATGCATGTATGACATGACATATAATATTTTCATGATAAATATGAATGATGAAACATGATGTCATGGCATGTGATAGGGCATACAAAACATGGCATGATAGCACAAAAGAAAATACCTAGATTTCCTATCTAAGTATCAATAATTCATCGCTAAGCCATTGATAATCCTAAATTTTCCCTAATTTCCAAGATAATGCCAAAACCCCCAACTTGGCCTATCTTTGGATTCTAACCTAGTTGTGCCAACTTTTTATTAAGTTCAATCTTCCAAAAAGATAGTTTGGCACGTATTTACTCCTCCTAGAGTAAATAAATGAATCCTTCATTTTCAAGGGTAGTAATTCCTTGAAAATGTCCTAAAGTGCCAACTACATCAAGGTTGGGTTAACTACCCTTCCAATTTGAGTTGACACTCCCTAGAACTATCTAGGGTGTGGAGAACACACTCTTAGAAACCCAAAACCTATTGGTGCTCCTTGGGTGTTCTAGGTATTCACTAGGGATGACTTCCCTTGATACCTTCCTAGTGACTCTTCTAGGCTTTTCGGAAGCCTTAGTCACCTTTGTCTTGTCTTGGTCAACCCTAGGGATAGCTTCCCTGGTGGCCTTGACTTGACTTCTAGACCTAGATTGAGTTCCATATCTATATGGAACTCTATGATAGGATGGACCATCATCCTTAGTTTTAGGTTTGTATCCCAAACCTTTCTTGCTCCTAGAGGGTCCTTGATTTCCTAAATCTAGGTTTTGATCCTTAGATCCCTTAAATAGATTTTCTATTCTTTTGAGGGATTTTTCTAATTTATCAAGTTTTGACCTCAAAACTTGATTTTCAATCATTACCTCTTCAAGGCTTGGTTTTCTAATATAGCCTTGGTAATTTTTCTTTTTGGCCTTGGATTGGGTAGGTCTATCCTTAGATGATCTAAAATCTTCCCTATCCTTGGTTGTGGTAGACCTAGCATGAAAGGCTCTATATTTTTCCTTTGGTTTCTCATACCTCCTATTTTCATGATAAATAGCATTAAAATGATAATAATTATTTCTAGCATGCATATTATCATGATTTAAATAAGTACCATTATCTAATGGTACCTTAGTATTATTCTTGGAGGCTCCCCCTTGACTTGAGCTCATCCTTTTAGCCTTAGTCGGTTTCTTTCCCTTTGGACATTGATTTCGATAATGTCCCTTTTCTTTGCATAAGAAGCACACAATGTGCTTCTTATCCTTCTTTGTCACGGGGTCGACCTCCTTTGCCTTCTCCTTGGCCTTGGGTGTCATTTGCACCTTCTTCTTGACCAATTTTGGACACTTACTCTTGTAGTGTCCTCTTTCCCTACACTCAAAGCAAATGATGTGATCTTTATTTTTACAAATTGAAATGTTTATACCTTTGCTTGTAGGGGTGGCACATGACTCTTCACTCGATCCGGAAGTAGATACTTCTTCTTTTTCCGGAGTCAATGACCTTTGCTCCCCCTCAATCCTAGAGGTGGAGACTTCTTGAGCTTCATCTTCGGATGTTGAGCACCTCTCAACTTCCGAGTTCTCTTCACTTGATGAATTTCCCTCTTCGAATTTGTCTTGATTTGGTATAGTGGAGGGATCTTCATGAAGCCTTGCCAATTTGCTCCAAAGCTCTTTGGCATCTTCGAATTCTCCAATATTGTCCAAGATATTGCTCGGCAAAAGATTGACCAATAGCTTGGTCACTTTGTAATTGGCCTCGCATCTCTTGATTTGCTCCTCATTCCATTTGCTTTTCTTGAGGAGCTTTCCTTTTGAGCTTGTTGGAGCTTCAAAACCCTCCATTAGAGCAAACCATTGCTCTATCTCCATCATGAAATAATTTTCAATCTTTGACTTCCAAAGATTGAAATTTGCCTTGTCGAATGGTGGAGGTGCTCTTGTGTCATAGTCAAACTCCATTTTTGAAGTTGAACCCTTTTGATGATGACTTCTTGAAATTAGGGTTTCTTCCAACTTCTTCTTCTTCCTCTAGCTCTTGCCCTCTTGGCGATGAGTCCAATGAAGAGCAACCTTGCTCTGATACCACTTGTTGGGACCGGTAGACGAGCTAGAGGGGGGGTGATTAGCTCCGATTTGCTTGTAGATGATTTGACGCGGCGGAAGACTTCAAGCAATGCTAACACATTGGATTTTACTTGGTATCCACCCCGGTCGGGTGACTAATCCAAGGATCCACTCTCCTCACTCTCTCATACACTATGAAAGATCTCCTTCTTGAGGTGGAGAAACCTCTTACAAGCTTTCAAGAAGATACAACAAGAAACAAAGCAAAATACAAATGAAATCTTACAAGATTTGCAATGAATAAACTCTCTTTGCTTTCCTTGCTATCTTCAAGCTTGTGGTTGCCTCTAGAATCTTGGAAATGCAGCAGCAAAGTCCTCCAAGACTTCCCTTGAGATAGCACCAATGAAGGAGAAGAAGGGGAGAAGTGTTCTAGCTCAAAACCTGCGTGAAAACCCTTATACCTGACGCCTAGGGTTCCCCAATCGATTACCCAATCGATTACCACGTCATTTAGCCGTTCAACGGCTAGTTTTTGAACCTGAATCGATTAGCCAATCGATTCAGCCACCTTCTGTTCTCGCAACAAACTCTCTTAATCGATTACCCAATCGATTCACTTTCTCCTTAATCAATTACCTAATTGATTAAGATCCTCCTTAATCAATTACCTAATTGATTACTATCCTTCTTAATCAATTACCCAATTGATTAAGATCCTTCTTGTTCTCACGAGACAACAACCCAATCGATCACCCAATCGATTGAGACCAACCTAACTTGTGTTCACGGTCAACCCCTTTGACCAACCTCAATTTCACGGTCAACCCCTTTGACCAACCTGGATTTCTCCATCCTAGCTCTCAACTAGGACTTAACCTGATTTCCAACCAGGTTTGCCTAACCCTCGAGTTAGGTCTAGTCTCTCAGTAGACTTCCACCTTGCCAGCGTGCAATCTACTCGATTCACCTGGACTTCACCTAGTCCCACTAGGTCTTTTCCCATTGTCAGCGTGCGATCTCCCCGATCCACCTGGACTTCACCTAGTCCCACTAGGTGTGCCTAGTCCCACTAGGTCTTCTCCCATGCCAGCGTGCGATCTCCCCGATCCATCTGGACTTCACCTAGTCCCACTAGGTGTGTCTAGTCCCACTAGGTCTTTTCCCATGCCAGCGTGCGATCTCCCCGATCCACCTGGACTTCACCTAGTCAAGTCTCCAGTCAACCTTGACTCACTCGACATCATACGACATTCAAACATAATTATCAAACATCGAAACATCCAAACATAAGCTTTCCAAGCTTACCAGATCTAAGCTCACCCGAGCTTAGTCAAACTAGGTCAACCCTGACCTAAACCAGATTGCACCAACAATCTAGTACTTAGACTATCTAATTAACCAAACTTTTTCACTTATTTGAAATTCATTCCTTCAAAACTTTTCACTACCTAAATTCAATCCTATAGAATTTTCCTTGCCAAGCATTTGATCTCCTTGACTTACTTAATTTTTCCCCCTTACCTAACATCTAATTCTCTCAACCTATTACGACTTCTCGCTTGCCTAGGCTATCCTTGACCTATTTGAACTTCTCACCTTGCCTAAATCAGCCTTAACATGTTAAAACATCTTATCAACTACTAAACATTTGGTCACCCCTTGACTTGTTTTGACTTATAACAACTCACTTACAAAGCATTTGGTTAACCTTGACATACTTGAATCAATCTTTAGTCAATCTTAATCAAACCAATCAAACTTTGGGGATCGATTGTACTAACAATGCCCCACTAAACATATTGACCAAACATTAATAAAACCTTTTGGACTTCCACCTGCCAAGCTCTCTAAGCAACTCTAATAAAACCTCCCTTTGAACCTCCCTTTATAAGGCTTTTTCTCGTTCTAGAATTTATCAATTAATCGACTGATTGCATCCATTAATCAATTGGTCCACTATAGCATTTAGAATTTAACTATTGTCTACATTCTTATTTGATCAATGACTCCTTTTTGGATTTCATCAGTAGCATCAATTGGCTAATCACCATCATTAGTCAATTGGTCATGCATCAATCACTTACTTTGTTGGGAAAACTTCAATTTCTCTGCCTCCCAACTTGTGTCGGGTGACTAGTGAGCTAAATCATCAGTGGTCTAAATTCGTATATCAATTGACTAATATTATGATTCCAACTACTCTAAAGTTAAAACCTCATAGTGCCAAAAGACCCCATGTCTCTTGGACTTTCTAGTTTGATAGTACAAGTTAACATCAACTTACTAGGCTTTATAATCCCAAAAGAACTAGCCTTTCGGACTTCAACTATTGCCTAATATCTATCTCGACTTACCAAGACCTTTACTTTCCTAGAGGCTACTCCTCTAGAATTTTATCTTTGTCATGATATTTAATTAACCTTGACCTACCATAATTAATTACCTATCAAATATTTAATGCTCCTTAATCTACTTAAACTTTTAATACTTGTTAAGCATCTAGTCTTGTTGACGTTGTGTATGAAATTCTATCAATTGCCAAACATCCGAAATATAATATTTTCATCCCAAATATAGTGAAGGAATATTTACTACATCACTAATAGCGACGGCGAATAAGTTTTCCGTCGCTTTCCATCGCTATTAGTGATAGTCATAAAATAATCCATCGCTACCTATCTATAACAACTTGGAAAACTAGTTAAATAGTGATGGATTATTTAATATCGTCGATAATAGTAATGAATAACATATTCGCTGTCGCTATTAGCGATGGAATAAATATTTCGTTGTTAAAACCATCACTAATTCATGTTTTTTTTGTAATGTTTTTTGAATTGCTTGGACTTTCATCACTTGCCAACACTTATACTTCTTTATTGTCAACTATCTATTGTACTTTTTCATTATCAACATTTTATTGGACTTTTTGCTTGTTAAATTTTTAATCGACCTCTATCCATTTAGACTACATCCAATGTAAGCCTTCCGTGGTGTCGGGTCGGTCACCCCAGGTTCGTTTGCTACCTGGTCCAACATTTTTTCATCCAATGTAAGTGCCAAGTTATCACTCAAATACCCACGGCTTGATCCCCAACTACAACCCATTTTGTAAGAATTTTTCATCCAAATGAGACAACACAATGATGGGTAGTTAGACTTTTGGGCTGCCCATTACGAGCACTTTCCGATTTACTTTGCCGACCGTGGGAAGCTTTTATAGGGTCAGATCGGTCACCCTGCAAGTTTGACTATTACATGGTTCATTATATTTTTTTCATTTTCTTTTCATCTAATGTAAGTAACCTCACTAGCTACAACATTGCCCCAAGCTACATAACTTACAACAAACATATTATTCAAATATTAAAACATAAACGTTGGTTAGTGCATGAGTGTTGCCACCTTAAGGTCTGAGAATCAAAATCTAGCAAAGTCAATATACCCACCCTCCCCATGCACTAGCCACAACATCCGAGCTAATAGCCCTCGTGATTTATCTCCTTCGTGTTGGGCATGGGACGGGTTGGCAGGGGCGCTAGGGCTAGCAAATTGCCTTTTGCCACAAAGATACCCCCAGAGGTATCTATAGGATGGACTAATAGTTAGTACATGAGTCTTGTCACCTTGGGGTCTAATGATCAAAACATGACAAAGCTAATGTGTCTGTCCTCCCCACGCGCTAGCCACAACATCCAAGTTAGTAGCCCCCATGATTTATCCCTCCATGTTAGCCCTGGGACAAGTTGGCAGGGGGGCTAGGGAGGGGTGAGCGAATCACCTTTTGCCACAAAAGATGCCCTCGGACTTGAGAATGTTGATTATCAGAATGGATCTCCATGTACACTTTCCTAATTTATCATAGTAGGCAGTGGAAAACTTCCGTAGACCGGGTCGTCGCCCCAAGTTCGACATTAACTGACATGGTTAATCATTTTTTCTATAGTAGACAAGGGTTAAAGTACTAAAAAAAGTAGTGATTTAGGGAAGAATTTAGCGAAAAAAAATCATTGCAAAATCAATTTATGACGAAAACTAAGATAGAAAAATATTCATTGCATAAAAATCATAGCTAAATTTAGTGATAAAATATTGGAAATTTATTGCCAAATTCACTACAAATATAATTTTCGTCGCCAAAATCATCGCAGAATTTGCGACAAAAAATTCATTGGAAACATCGATTATCATGATCTGTGATGAAAATAAATTTAATCACCAATTCTATGACGAAAAAATATATTCGTCCCAGATCAGCAGTAAATAAAAATTCGTCCCTAATAATGTGACACGTCACGCCCCGAGACTAGATAAGCCGCTGGTCCAATATACAATCGAATAACATCTCCCCTGTTCAACGGACAATTTAGAACATTCATACAATATCACACAATATAAAAACGGTCTTAGGCCTCAAAACAAGAGATATAATATATGAAATTAAATGCATCTCAACAATAAAACCATAACACTCACCTGAGCTGCATTCTAGGCAAGTGCGCAGTAAAAACAATACATATAAAGTTTAACAGAGGACCCAAAAATATAAAACCATGAATCAAATATAGCTCAATACAAGTCCACAACGCAAATCAAATACAAAATACTAAGTATGCTAAAACAAGAAACTTAAGCATACGGGAGAACCCAAGTCAGAGTCATTAGGACCTGGAACTGGCAACTAGGCTCCCCTGACGACCTATCAACCTGAAAATAGAAACATGGTGACAGGTGGTGAGTCCAAGTAGACTTTGCGGGTATAGAAAAAGATATACATGATATAATAAACAATTGTAAAAGCTATAAAGGAACAATAGGATACAATCTTAATGGAAATATCATAATATGCATAACTGAAAGTACCAAATGAACGTGCATACTAGAAATCAATCTATCCTGATCATAAAGAGCTCGTATCATACGAGCAGGTGCAGGATCATCGAACCAAACACATAATATCTTCTGTATATGCATGCCAAATATATGCAGCAAACAAATATAACAATCACAATCAAATGCACAATATATCATATGCACATGATGCAATGTCATGATCACCCCTGAATTAGTCAAGCCATGGAGGCATGTCATATGTGTCCAACTCCATCTCAGTTGTGAGCCTCTTACTTATACTTCTGCAAGGAACTTGATAACATGATCTTTTAAAATGTAAATGTATTTTAACCAAAAGCAAAGCTTTTAGTATACATCCTAACAATCTCCCACTTATACTCAAAGACTTTGCTGTTATCAAAATGTCATACATTTGACCCCTAGATCCTTCACATGCCTAAAAGCTTTCGCTACCAATGCCTTAGTGAAAAGATCTTCCTAGGTCATCCTCTGATGTAATCTAGGCAACAACAGCTATTCCTCTCCTAAGTGGTACTTGCGCTCTATGTATTCACTCGCCTTATGGACTCGTGATTCCTTTAAGTTTGCAACTGCACCTTTTTAATCACAACCAAATGTGATAGCCCTGAGCAAGCCAGGAATCACATCGAAGTCCATTTTGAGGTTCCTGAACCATGTAGCTCTATTGGCTGTCTCAGAGACTGCCATCCATCCAGCTCCCATAGTGGAGTCCATCACGCAGCCACTGCGCGACACTCTCCTGTACAGTGGTTCTACCTCCTAAAAGTAAATACAAAACCCTGAGGAATACTTATATTTGACCCTATCTGATTGGAATTCTGTATCCATATAACCCTCAAGAGATTGGTTTGCCCGGTAAACCTGTATATAGTCCTTAGTCCTTCTCAGGCACTAATATATGTCTTTACCGCAGTCCAATTTCCTTGACCTGGGTTACTCCGATATCTGTCAACCATGCCCACGACACAACAGATATTTGGTCTTGTTTTTAGCATACATGAGGCTTCCTATAACCGATGCTTAAAAGAACCGTCATTATCTGCTCTATCTCCTTTGATAATCTAAACATATCTCTTTAGATAGAGTAGCTCCACATATGAAAAGTACAAAACTTTTCTTGGAGGTTTCCATACTAAAACGAGTAAGGGCAATGTCTTGTATGAAGCTTGGGATAAGTACATCATCCTTCTCTAGAGATCCCTTAGATCTTTGATCTCCAAAGATGTGTCTTACTTCTCCCAAGTCCTTTATAATTGTTTGGACAACCATACCCTTACGTCTGATAGTATTTCGTTACTGTTTCCAATCAACAAAATATTATCTACGTATAACACAAGAATACCACTTCGTTTTCGTCACATCACTTATATACACAATCTCATCCATCCTTTGAACAAATCCATATGACTGGATTTATCTCTTCAAAGTGGATGATCCTCGTTATAGATCTAGGGATCCGGTTCATGTTCACCAAGAACTTAGTCCATAGACTCTCCAAGAACATGAATCCTATAGGTTGACTAACAACCCTCCCACTATGATAAGGTATCCACTGTGTATCTTCTGTGACACAAGGTGCAGTACCTTGTGATATTCCTCTTGTACAGTTGGTACTAAGGTCAGAATGTCCCCTATGCGTTTTACTCAGAATACTTCTACTCATGGGCTTGTGGTTTATTACATAGTCCTTTTCCTAAGAATCAGTCATTCGTACCAACGAACATCCTCTGATCCTTAGGACCATTAAACCACCTTTTGTTCCCTTAGGATAGTCTACGAACATGTGCACTAGATTCCAACTTATCAGTATCTCTTTTCAGCACATGTGCTGAACTACCCATTATCTGATCATGCCTTAGACTAAGCTTTCGCTTAGTATGCATTTCTATGAGTTTAGAGACTACATACCTAGATAGTATCATGCACATACACCGTCGTATCCAGAGCATATCCTCCGGAACAAATCTGACTAATCTCAGAGTTAGCTTATCATTGTCCCAACCATTACCTTAAGAGACATTTTCCTTGTCTGTACTACACCGTTCTGTTGGGGCATACCGAGTGCAGTAAATTGGGACTTATCCCAATCTTCTGATAAGTAAGTCCTATAACTATCCCAAGAGGTACTTGCCACTACGATCTAATCGTAATGTCGTCATACTTTTACTTTGATGTTTCTCCGCATCAGACTTGAATTCTTTGATCTCGCCCCCGGGGCTATGGTGCAGCGGTAGGGCAACTAGTCGTTAACCCAGGCATCCGCGGTTCGATCCCCAGCTACGGCGCATTTTGCAGGAATTTTTCCTCCAAATGGGGCGCGAACCCTGGGACGCTGGGCTTCTAGACTGCCCACCGCGAGCGCTTCCCGATTTACCCTGGTGACCGGTGGGAAACTTCCGTAGGGCCGGGCCGGTCACCCCAGGTTCAATTTGTCTGCTGCCTGGTTCATCATTTTTTATTATTTTTTTATTTTTTATTATTATTATTTTTTGAATTCTTTGATCTCATCAAAGCAATCAGTCTTGCGGTACATCAAGTAAATGTACTTTGCCCCTTGGATAATTGTTTATAAAATAAACAAAGTCTTCAATACTACCTCTATTCTAGATATATTAAGGACCTATACTTATCAAGTTGAACCAACTCCTACATATCTTTGGCTCTATGCCCCTAGGCTTGGAAGAGCCTCTTGGTCTTCTTACCTTCCTAGTAACATTCAAAGATTTCAAGGAGGACAAGTCTTCCACCACCAATGAACCCAAGGGCTCATTGGCTATCAACCTTTGAATCCTACTAAAGGTTAATAAGACCAAGCCTTAGGGCCTAAAGGTATGCTTGGTTCATCTAGGAAGAAACCTTTCTCTTACTATGATTAGATGATAAGCTATTTAACATCTATTTACATCATGGGAGCTTTTGGTTTTAAAATAAACCAATTACCTATCTATGTATTTAAATAGACAATCCTTCTATTCCACTTTTAACAATAAAAGTAATAGAATATCTTATTCCAGAAACTGAACAAAAGTTCGTTCCAAATTTTAAGTACATAAAGGCAATCTTTATAAAACCAAAATTATATCATCCTATGTTAAAGACATAAATGAATAAATAAACTCCCACTGCAAAAATCATCTCCATGGTCCATCCATGTAGTCAGTAATCTCCTCCTCAGCTAGCCGTTGGGTTTCCTGGAACCCCTACACAAAATGCAGACATGATTAGTGGTATCCGTAACTACACACCAGGTACCGGTAGATATCACCGCTAAACATGTTACAACAACAAAAGAAGAAAATATACCTGAATTATTACCCTGACGGCGGGGACAATTCGCCTTCCAATGTCCAGACTGCTTGCACACAAAGCACTTGCCTTTCGGCTTCTTTATGCAACTCTGAGGTCCCTGTATTCCTGCTACTTTCTTTGCCCCATCATGTATCTTCTTCTTATTTCCTTTCGGTTTAGAAGTAGAAACCTCTTGAGTAATGAAAGTCTGTGGGCTCTGAAGAAAAAACGCCTTTGTTGCCTCAAGTTCTGTCAGAAGTTCTGCCCACGAATATGAACGCTTGTCCATATTGTAGCTTAGGCGAAACTTCTCAAAACTCTTTGGTAAAGATTAGAGGATGAGATCGACCTGGGTTTCCCCATCGATTTGTGCTCCAAGGATTTCCATCTCTTTCAGCCAAGCCATCATTTTGAGGGTGTGTTCCCTTACAGGCATACCCTCAACCAAGATAGTCGTTGTCAAGTTCTTCATGACCTCTTGCCTAGCGGCTCGATTTTGATGCCCGAAGAGATCATCGAGTTTGGATGTTTTATCACTAGTAATGGAAGAAGCCTGATTTTGATGACACTCAGTCGTCTCATCTGCTTCTAACCATTTCCTAAAATATTCAAATTCCTCTTCAATATTAATCACGCTAGGTTTTTCAGCACAGAACTCGACAAGATCACATTTGGGTTCCTCGGCAGTTGAGACAAAGTCCAGATTTAATTCCCAATCCTTATTATCATTAGGGGCATTTATTTGGTTTTCTCTTTGAGCTAGGTCAAGTGGGTTTAGATCCATTTTAAAACACCTGAGAATCACAACAATCACACACTTTAGTTTTTGAAAATAAATTGACTCCTCAAAACAATAAATTTTCAAAAACAACCAACACCTCAAAACACCGAGAATATCGCATGTCACGTTAGTGTGGATGTATACGAATTCTACATTTGTGAAAGGAGATTTTACCCATTAATTTTACTATCTTGTCAACCTAAGTTTCTGACAAGTAAAATTAATAGTTGGCCCTCTTCGGCCCTACAAACAATAGCAGTGACTCTGTTGGGGAGGATACTAAAATTTGTATCTAAGTTACATGACACTAAGAAAATTATTTCTGATTATGTATCTTCCGTTGGGGAAGTACACACGTTCTTCAATAATTTCCTATAATCTTTTCTGACCCAGTGATCCGTAGAACAAGCCTATCCGTTATGAAGGAAGGCACTTAGAGCCAAAGCGCAGGCTTGTTCACATCACTTGCCAAATTGTAATGGAGGTCACGGGACCCTTAGGGTCTCTCTCCCACTTAGTTATTTACGTTGAGGTTTTTCACATGCACACACACAACAAGCACATAAACCAACATAATAAAACAAGGAAAAATCCTAGATTTTGCCAACTATTATGGCCTTGGTCTCCAATGCGCCTCCAGTCGTGTCGCCACCTCGTCCACTCTCTCCTATCCATGTGCAAGCCACCATGAAGGAATCTCCGAGCCGAGATGACTAGCTACTTATTTACATCCATTGATCCTATACTCCATAAAGGAGTGTACATGTAATCTAGATCAAAAGTAAATAAAAGCTTGGCTAAACAGGTGTCATATTTAATTACAAAAATTAAATACCTAATTTAGCCTCATCAACCCCGAGGATTCAATTAATTATACAACACACAATCAATCACATACAATAACCATTAATGCCATAATAGTTAGAATCTAGTGCCTGCAACAAAGAGTTAGCTTATGCACATCCAAAAATTATCCAGCAAAAATAAAGTACATGATAATGTGCAGAAAAATAACCGAATCCTAAATACACAAAATCGGAAACCTCGCTTTGATACCAATTGATGGGAAAAAACCTTGCATGGTTTGGCGGTTCCCTAAGTAACCACGGGGTCGAACATGAGAGACTTCTCTATGTCTACGGATTAAAAATTTAATTCGAATAAAGACCTGTCTCCCAAACGACCGTCTCGTCGTCGTGTCAATTAATTCAAGTCACAACTTAGCCAAAACCAAAATTAAGGCCTCGTAACTTTCCGAATTAACCGACCGCGGAAAAGACGACAAATGGATCACCGGTTCTTGTGTTTATTATCGGGGTTCATAACATGATTAATTATCGATATTAATTAACACATAGTTAGACTACGACATTTAATCAAAGCACATGCAATAATAAAATCATGCATGAAATAACAAGAAAACAAAAGGAGCTAAGGAGAGGTATACCTCCTCTTTTACCTCGCAGTCTTCTACCTCATGTCCCTTCCCTCCTGGACGTCGTGTGGGCGACGAGCTACCAAGACGCGGAGTCACCGAAGGCCTCGAATTAATCCTCTTATCTTCTTCCTTACCTCATGCCAACCAAAACCCTAGATTAGGGTTTTGTACTGCCGACAACCCTTCAAGGAGGAGGATCTCCAAGCAAGAAGAAGAGCTCCTCTTCCTCAAGTTCACCCTAGCCAATTTCCCCTGCTTCTTCCTATCTCACGGTGTCAAACACTCAAGGAAGAACTCAACTCCAACTCCCTCTCCTTTTCCGACGACAAGCACCAAAAGGAGAGGAAGCTTCCCGCCGGTGCGCCACCCTCCTTCCTCCTTTACTTCCGCGCGCCACAAAGGAGGAGGTAGCTCCTCCTTGTCCTATGAACTTCTGCAGTAGAGGAGAAGGAAGATGAGAAGAGGATAGGAAGAAAACAATGAGTTTTCTCCACCTCCACCGCCGGCGCACTCCTTCTTCTTCTTCCTTATTGCGGTGGCAAAAACCACAACCAATCCTTTGCTCCGCCGAATCCAGCCACCCCAGAGATGCTTCGGCCAAAGAAGAGTAGAGGGCAAGAAGAACACCGAAAGAGAAGTGGTGTATCTCCTCTCCTTCTTCTCCTTGTTGCCGCAGGCTTCAATGAAGTTGCCGCAACCCTAGGAGAGAGAAGGTGAGAAGGGTTTTGGGTGTTTGGCTCTTAAGTGATTAATTGGATTAATTCCTTAATCATTAGCCTTGTATCATGACTCTTATGGGGTATTTATAGGGCTAAGGTAGGGACCATGAGGAGGAGTTGGTTCTTGGCCCGCTAATGGATCCAAATCCGATCCATTAATGAAGATTCATTCCACTAAAGGATCTCATTAAACTTCCTCACCAACCTTCATATTTTCATATGGGCTCCACCTATTATGAGTCGTCTATCTCCCCATGTTTAAGATATCAAATGTCCGATAATTAATTTAAATTACTGATAATTAAATTAATTATCCTCTTGATCCTTGATTAGTACCACTCAACCTTTTCATCATGTCGGACTATATTCCACTTGAAAGATTTGACATGACGATCCTTTTGAGCTCATCAAGGGGGCATCATCATCCTGACTAACCAGGACATGGATTCCGTCAATAATCAATGGCACACCATATAATTAATATTATTTCCTAATTTACCGGGCCTATCAATTTAACAGAATAAATCTCGCCCATTGGTAAGTCAAAAAAATAATAATTAATTATACGTGCCCATTATTATTTCGGGATTAAGAGATCGTACTCCATAATATATATCCGAGGTCTAATCCAATTTATGAAGTCAGTACAAAATTGGATGACCTCTCTTTTAGTCCTACTCAATGCACACAAAGTGCACTAGTATAATTCTATGGTTAAGACGAACCACACCTAATTACACTACAACCATCCCGATGGTTTGTCCAACTCTATCTCAGTTGTGAGCCTCTTACTTATACTTCTGCAAGGAACTTGATAACATGATCTTCTGTGCGTCACCACGCACCATGTTACCTTCAATGCAAAGTACGAAACATTTTGTGCACATACTAATATAAATATGCACCGTGTGATTTTGTGATTCTCTTTTAAAATGTAAATGTATTTTAACCAAAAGCAAAGCTTTTAGTATACATCCTAACACCCGTAACACCTAAATATTTTCTAACTCAACTAGAAGAAACCAATTTATGGCATAGAAGACTAGGCCACACCCTTACAAAGCTAATTTCAAAATTAAGTCAACTTGGACTAGTTAAAGGGATAACAAAAATTAAAAACTTTGAAAATGTCATCTGTAATCCATGTCAACAAGGTAAACAAACCAAGTCAATCCACAAATCAACCTAGTCAGACTTAACCCAAGCCACACTTGAGCTCCTACACCTAGACCTATTTGATTCACATGAAGCCAAGTTGCTAAGCGGGAATCGGTACTGCTTAGTAATTATTGATGATTACTCTAGGTTTACTTGGGTTAGATTCTTAAAAACCAAAGATGAAACATTTAACTTATTTAACAATTTGTGTAAAATGATAGAAAATCAAAATGACACAAAAATTAAAAAAATTAGGAGTGATCACGGGAGAGAATTTGAGAATCTGAGATTTGAAGAATTCTATAAAATTAATGGGTACATCCATAAATTTTCATACCCTAGAACTCCCCAACAAAATGGGATAGTTGAGAGGAAAAACAGAACCCTTCAGGAAGCCGCTAGGACCATGCTCAATGAATACAACTTAACTAATCAATTTTGGGCAGAAGCGATAAACACAACCTGTTATATTCAAAATAGGGTCTTAATAAATACAAGACACAACAAGACCCCTTATGAAGTTTATTATCATAGGCTACCAAATTTACATTATTTAAGGGGTTTTGGGTGTAAAGTACACATTTTAAATACTAAGGACTACCTAGGTAAATTTCAATCAAAATCAACCCCAGGTACTTTTATAGGATATTCAACAACAAGTAGGACATATAGAATCTACAATAAACAAACCCTTAAAATTAAATAAACCACAAACTTAATATTTGATGAAGAAACTGAAACAAAATCTACTGTCAAACAAAACCTAAATACTTCAATCATGATCAAGAAGAAATTGAACAATTAACTGAACTATCAATCGAACCAACTATTGAGTCATCTGAACCAATAGCTGAACCAACCTAAGTAGTTGAACCGATTCCTGAAGCAAACCTACCAGCCGGGCTTGAGGCTGAACCTAGTTTTAGGAGAACTAAGAAACCCAGACTGAATCATCCATCTGACCAAATCTTGGTGATCCAACTTTAGGGGTCAAAACAAGGTCTTCCTACATAAATCTTAGTCAAATTGCACTAATTTCAAAAATAGAACCTAAGACTATAGAAGAAGCCCTACTTGACCCAGATTAGATCATTGCGATGCAAGAAGAACTAGCCCAATTTGAGAGAATCCAAGTCTAGGACTTAGTACCTAAATTAGAAGGTAAGTCAGTTATAGACACTAAGTGGGTTTTAGAAACAAGCTAAATGATCAAGGGGAGATTGTGAGAAACAAAGCCCGCTTAGTAGCTAAAGGGTTTAGTCAAGTCGAAGGGTTGGATTATGATGAAACGTATGCCCCGTAGCTAGACTTGAATCAATTAGGATGTTACTAGCTTTTACAGCCTATAGAGGTTTTAAATTATATCAAATGGATGTCAAGTTCGCCTTCCTTAATGGATTCATAAAAGAGGAAGTATATGTTAAATCCGACACTTTTATTCTACTCCAGAAAATTTTTCAGAAAACACCCTAGGGTGTACGAGCTCTTAGACAAAATTTCAAGGAGTTAAATGGAATAAAACTAAACCTTGAAGGGGTTGATTCCCAAAAATGTTCAAGTTAAGGGTAAGATTGTAATTAATTAAACTTAGTGGGCTTAATTGCAAAAATCCACTCATTTAACCCTCACCTCCCTCTCGTCTCGCTGCCCTAGCCCGAACCCATAGCAGCGCCGACCTCCCTCCCTTCCATTTTCTTCTCGCGAACCCTAGCCGCTGGCGATTTCCTCCGGGCATTCTCCTTCCCTTCTCATGTCACCGTAGCTAAGCTCCAGCCGATCCCCTCTTCTTCTTCCATTCTTTAGCGAGCCCTAATCGCAAAGAAATCCTAACCTCGCCGACCACTCCTTTCGGTTTCCTGCGGAGCATTGCTTCCTTCCCTTGCGATTTTAGCCATCGGGTCATCATCGTCCGTGAGCTCAGTCGATTGAAGCATCTTGGCTATTAGTGTCGCCGAAATAGCTGCTAGCGACAGGTGAAGGCTTTGTGGAAGGGGGTATTTCCATCTGGATCTAGCCAACTCTGAGGTGGTGGAACTCGTTGGTATCATTCCAGGTAAGGTTTCAAGTATTTGGATTGATATTAAGGATATTGAATTCTTGAGGGATTGCTGCCATGTGTTGGGTAGGGATGGCGTTCAGTGTAGTTGCCAAGAGGACAGATTAGCTGCTGAAGCTTGGATCTGGGTTACTTTGGTTGTCCTGCGCTATCTCTCTATGTTGCTCACCAATTCTGCCGTGTGAGATGAGCTCAAACTTATACTCTGGTCTGTTAGATTTTGTTTCTGCCTAAATGAGCTAAATTGAGATTTGGTAAGGGATGAGTTGATGGTTTTAGTTCCTTATGTTTTCTTTGATTGAAACTTTTATTCAGTGGGGGATTAGGGAATTGGAGTGTGATTTGGTTGTTGTAGCAACTCCTTCTTGGGATTGTTGTTGAAACTTGGGCATTTGTTTCTGGTTGGCGTGTGCCATTTTCCTGTGCGATCGGGAGCTTTTGCTGTGGAGACCTGCTTGAGCTCAGTAAGGAGATATCTTTCTTTACTTATTAGCTCTATTTCTTGCCCTGTGATGGAGTAGCTGTAGTGAGTTCCATTTGGGGTTGTTGGGATTTCGATCTCCATCTAATTGAGCTCCACACTTGCATAGATTCATCAGGTCCGGGTTTGAGAAATTATTTTGAATTTGATGTTTGGATATGGATCTGTGTTCTGGGATTAGGTTAGGGTTAGATTAAACCTAAGTTGAACCTGATTGTGATAATTTGGTTTAATTAGGGATTAATCAGTAATAAAGGACTCAAACCTAATAACCTAATCTTGATGGGGTTGAATTGGAAATAAACCTAAACCTTAATTACGCGGAGTAATTACAAACCTTTCATTTAATTGGAGGTAATTAAATGGAATGGAAAGGGTTAGGTTAACCCGAGCATGGTTTAGGGATTTATTAGCTAGTTACCATTTCTGTGTGATAGCTAATCCAATATATATATCCTTGATACAGGGACTTGACTTGGATTTACTATTGCGGATTATTGACGGGTGGTTCTATCTCATTTGATACGGACTTCCACTCTTGGAGGCGGGTACTTCTTGCTTGTATTCTGTAGTCCACTTTATCTTTATGCATGGCTAGTTATTTATGCAGTAGGCTAATATTGACCTTTATCTGCTACCGTTTTGTTATCCTGCTTGATACTTATGCTTGACCTTGGATATGATCTACATTTACTTCTATACAGTCTCGTTTATTTGTTATCTGACTCTGTATAGCATTGGTATGAGCATGAGTATGTGGATAGAGTTTAGCATTCCATTGTATAGTTGCATTGGTTGATTCTGGTCATACTTGCACGTGTGTCTAGATATGGACTGATTGGGTTATTGTGGTATGTCACCTGATATCTGCATTGGTTGATTTTATTCATACTTGCATGTGTGTCTAGATATGGACTGATTGAGTTATTGTGGTATGTCATCTGATATCTGCATTGGTTGATTTTATTTATACTTGCACGTGAATCTGGATATAGGATTGATTGGGTTATGATGCATACATATGACCTGTGCATGATAGGTTGAGTTATGTGTCGATGACCTGGTAGGGGTTGCATGTGTTAGTCATGTACCATACCTGCACTGTTGCATGTCGGCGATCAGCGACTCCCTTGTGGTTGAGCCTAATCGTCTTCCGGCATATGATATGCACACACGGCCATTCATGGGTTAGTGGATACCGCTGGGTGTGTGCATTTGCTCTGTAGTGCTCCGCTCGTTCGCTCAAGGGTAGTGGTTTCGGAGCGTGGTAGCACACAGAGATCCCTTCTCTTCCCATAGACCAAAAAAGATGAGAGAGATATCTCCCCCATCTATATATGGGGCGGAGCGATAGCTCCACCAGCATCCTGTCCTCTCGGTCACTTAGGAGCAGTGATGGCAGATGTGCGGACAGTGTCACCGCTCTACCCACTCGGCCGACACAGTATCGCCTGTCTCGGTGGCTTGACTGGAGTTAGGGGGTGACCATGACATTGCATCATGTGCATATGATGCATTTGTGCATTGATTGTGTTTGCTGCATTTACTTGCTACACTTGTTTGACATGCACATACAGGATGTACTGTTGGTATGGTTGGTTGACCCTACACTTGCTCGTATGGTACGAGTCCTATTATGATCATGATAGACTGATTTTTAGTATGTACAGTCATTTATTATTTCAGTTATGCATGCTTCTGATATTATTATGGAGACTGTATCCTGTTGTTTCTATATAGCTGCTTTAGCTACTTTTCTGCCATGCATATCTTTCTATATACCCGCGAGTCCACTTGGACTCACCACCCGTTGTAATATTTTTGTTTTCAGGTTGATAGCTCGCCGGAGGAGCCCAGTTGCCAGTCCCGGGTCCCCACGACTCCATTTGGATGGATGCTTCCGCTGGTTTTGTTTTCTTTGATAGCATAGTCTACGTTTTGTATTCGTTTCATATATCGTGGGCTTGTATTGGATTTATTCGTACGGTATTGTACTTTTGAGTCCTCTGTTGGACTTTGTGCTTGTGGTTTTGCTACGCACCTGCCCAGGGGGCAGCTCAGGTGAGTTTATATTTCCAGTATAGAGTGTTTCATCATATTATGTTTTATATATATATCTGTTTTGAGGCCTGAGACCAATTTATAAACTGCGTGGGTTGTATGTATGTGTAAATTGTCCGCCGGACAGGGGAGATGCTGTCCTTGGATCAGCGGCTCCAATGGTCTCGGGGCGTGACAGTATATGTAGGGCAGCCTCCAGGATTTGAGGACTTAGACAATCCTGAGCATGTGTTCAAACTTAGGAAAGCCCTTTATGGGTTAAAACAAGCATCTAGGGCTTGGTACGAAAGGCTATCAACCTATTTGATCTCTAAGGGATTTAACCAAGGCCAAATTGACTCAACCTTATTTGTTAAAACCCTAGAAAAAGACATTTTTATAGCCCAAATCTACGTAAATGACATAATTTTTGGGTCGACTAATTCAAACTTCTTAAAAGATTTTGTTAAAATCATGGAAAGTGAGTTTGAAATGAGCTTGGTAGGTGAGCTAACTCTCTTCTTAGGTCTCCAAATAAAACAAACCAAGGATGGTAACTACGTTCATCAATCTAAATATGTAAATGAATTAATTAAGAAATTCAAAATGAAAAACTCTAAGAATTTAGGTACTCCCATGACAACAAATGTCAAAATAGACAATGACCCTTAAGGTAAATCAATTAACTTAAAACTATACAGAAGCATGATAGGTAGTTTATTATACTTTACTGCTAGTAAACCCGACATTCTGTTCGTAGTAGAAATGTGCCCTAGATACCAAACCTGTGCTAAGGAGTCTCACTTAGTCGCCCTAAAAAGAATCCTTAGGTACATAAAGGGTACCCAAAATGTAAGTATTTGGTATCCTAGGATCTCCAACTTTGAATTATTAGGTTACTCTGACTCTGACTATGCCAGATGTAAACTAGATAGAAAGAGTACAAGTAGAAGTTGTCAATTATTAGGATACAGTTTAGTCAGCTGGTGTAGTAGAAAGCAACATTGCGTTGCCTTATCCACAACTGAAGCAGAATATGTTGCCCTAGGAGAGTGTGTCGCACAACTTTTATAGATGATGCACACACTTAAGGATTTCCAGCTAGACTATGCCCAAACTAAAGTATTCATTGATAACATAAGCTCGATCAATCTTACGAAAAACCCTATTCATCACTCCCGAACCAAACACATTGAAGTAAAACATCATTTTGTTAGGGATCACATAGCCAGGGGCAAAATCATACTTACACATGTGGACTCAAAATCTAATCTAGCTGACATCTTCACAAACCCTTACCTGAGTCTGAATTTAGCTTACTAAGAAGGCAGTTAGGGTTGTCCTTAGTAGATAGGACTGTTCTTAATTTTTTTTAAAAAATTTTCGTTTCATATTTTTTAAAAATCCTTTTCTTTTTAAACTTGATGAAATTAAAAAAGTTTTTTTCAACTTAGATTTTTCAAAAAGTACCCCCTTTCTAGGATTTTCTACGCAATGGACTTAGCCTAGGATTTAACCCTAGAATTGCATGCTCCTATAGATCTAGAAGCCAGAATCTCACAAGCACATTAGGACACTTTGATTGATAACCTAGACTGGGTTGAGATGCTTAGGTCTATACCTTAACTCAAGATACTTTAAGTCAGTGCATCAAGAGCAGTTGGGGCAATAAATACATTTGAACAGCAATCAAGCTAAGTGTTCAAGTTTAGAAAATCTAACTTGATTAGATCACTTAACTTAACTAACCCTAGTGAAAGCTACTGTTATATAACAGTTAGTAAGTAGCTAACTGGGTTAGACAGGACCCGAACGAGTTCAATTTAGTTGGTTTGATTTTGTGTTGCTTGGACTCACTAGAATTGGTTCAATATGTGTTTATAAATTTGACTAAATAAACTGGCTCTGATTCACAATTTTTTCGACCAGTATGTTTTTTTTATATATGCCAAAGGGGGAGAGTGAGAAAAAAAAGTAAAGTTAATTTTTTTAGAAATTTTTAAGTGTGAAAAAAAGTAAAGTTAATTTTTTTATAAAAAAAGGAAATTTTTTAAGAAATTTTTAAGTGTGAAAAAAGTAATTTTTTTTTGAAAAAGTAAATTTTTTTCAGAAATTTTTAAGTGCAAATATTTTTTAAGTACAAAATATTTTTAAAAGTGCACAATGTTTTTTAAATGTGTAAAATATTTTTTAAGTGTAAAATATTTTTAGTACAAAATAATTTTAATATGCACAATGTTTTTAAGTGCAAAACATTTTCTAAGTGTAAAATATCTTTTGTGCAAAATCTTTTTAAGTGCAAAATATTTTTTAAAGTGTAAAATATTTTTTTAAGTGAAAAATATTTTTTAGTACAAAATATTTTTAAAATGCTCAATGTTTTTAAGTGCAAAACATTTTCTAAGTGCAAAATATCTTTTGTAGTGCAAAATATTTTGGTGCAAATGTTTTTGAGTACAAAAAATGCAAATCTTTTATGTACAAAATTTGTCTTAACTTTTCAACTTCAAAAGTAACTTGGTCAAAATTCATTTGATTTTTTTCCTAAAAAGGGTACACTTAAAAACTGCATATCTTTGAAAGCTTCAGGGGGAGAATCTCTAATTCAGGGGAGCTTAGTGCATGTTTTTCAAAAATTAATTTTTTTAGAAAAAGAGGAAAAATAAATACGTTTGTTTAAAATACCTATTTTTCTGTTTTAACTTAACTTTTGAACTAGGTTGCCATAAATCAAAAAGGGGGAGATTGTTGGTGCCGGAAGAATCAGATTGTGTCTGGGTTTTGATAATGACAAAGGGTTCATAAGTTAAGGTTATATTGTGATCTAATGAATTTGTTAGGTGTGTAGGAAAAGTCCTAGGTAAGCTAGGCACGATGTCCTAGTTCGTAGAATTGGGCAATAAGTCCTGGGCACCGAAGACCTGACCGAGGGTTGGGCAATAAGTCTTGGTCGTGGACTGGGCACGAAGTCTTGGTTCGTAGAATTGAGCAATAAGTCCTGGCCGAGGGCTGGGCACCGAAGACCTGATCGAGAGTTGGACAATAAGTCATGGTCGTGGACTGGGCATGAAGTCTTGATCTAGAAGATCAGGCCAAAGTCCAACCGGAGGAGCCGGTTGGCAAAAGGTAAATTCTCCTTAGAGGAGTAGGTGAGGACGTGTTCCCCGGAAGAGGGAACATTAGGCGTCGGTTCGACCTAGGGTTCCATTTAGGAAGCCAAAAGTCAGAACCAAGACAACGCATGCTGTTATTTGTACTTAATTTATCTATTACTGTTGCTTTGGAACTAACCCTGGTTGCAGGAACAAAGGATGGAGTTCTCTGCATCCCAGGCACCTGAGAGGACTTAGGCGCCGGAGAATACAGGCGCCCGTATTGATACAAGTGCCCCAGATAGGATGATTCCAGCAGTCTGCGAAGCTGAGCCTCCACGTCAGCAAGGGAGGCGCCCATGAGCATACAGGCACCCCAGACGTCCCAAGCGCCCTGGATAAATGGATAAACGTTGGCCAAGTCTGCGGATGAGGATGCGCGCAGATAGGCACACGTGTCAGGCGCCCTACATCAACAGGGCGCCCAGGATGACTGTATATAAAGGGGTTCACCCCCTTGCTTCTAGACAACAATCTTTCCAACTCAAGCACTCAAGCGCTCAATTCTGTTTTCTCTGTGCTCGAGTTGCAAGTGCTAACAACATTCTAAATCGACGACCCACTTCTCCAATCTTCAATTACTTTTTCGGTCGTCGGTATTTCTTTTAAGTGCTTAAATTTAATTATGTATTCGTGCTTCAACTATTGTAACATTTTTTGAAATATAGAATTGCTCAACGTAAACGGTCAAGGCCGTGGGCCTTGGTGTGGGAGCCGATCTAAACTCCGAACCAAGTAAAAGAAATTGTGTTAGCATTGATTTAATTTTTCGCTGCGTAATATTCTTTTAATATCCGAAATTTTTATTGATATTCACCCCCCTCTATCGATTCTAAACAATCCCACATAGTCAACCTTTGGCATTTCGATGTTTAATAATATACTAAGGTCTGGTCAAAGCGATCAAGGGTTAAACCAAACAGGACCTGATGTTTGGTAGGGTAAACCCAGGTTTAATTAGTTTGACCGAAGGGTCAGCCAAATAGGACCTGATGTTTGACAGAGTTATGAGAACCCAAGGTTGGTCAGTTAACCAAGGGATTAAGCTAAACTGGACTTGAGGTTTGGTAGAGAGAGTATACTTACCTGAAGATTGGAAGAAAGAAGTCTAGTCAGGATTAAGATGACTAGCAAAGAAGTCCTTATCGAGGCATGAAATCCTGGTGAGTGAAGCTAGACCCTAGTGAGTGAAGCTAGGTGGACGAAGTCCTGGTTCGTGGAATCAGGCACAATGTCTTGGCTGAGGGTTGGGCACCGAAGTCTTGGTCTAGGGGACCGAGCATGAAGTCTTGGTCGGGGATCGGGCAATGAAGTCTTGGTGAGTGAAGCCGAGCATGAAGTCTAGGTCCTGGGGGACAGAGCAGAAGACTTTGCGAAGCGGGGGTTACAGATAGGAGTTGAGACGGGTCGAGGTCGAACGTCATCGAGATTCGGGTTCTCGGAGGCCGAGCAAAAGTCCAACTGGAGGTCCCGGTTGGCAAAAGGTAGCTTCTCCAAATTGGAGCGCGTCGATCCAACCTAGGATTTCAGGTGAAATCCAAAAGCCAAAACCAGACAGCTCTGGCTGTCAATCACTAAGGCTTAAGATTGTCTGTCTGCTTGTTGTATGTTCTGTTGTCTTACAGGTACCTGGAGTTGGAGGTAAGATAGGAGTACAAATGCAAAACAAACAAAGCCTGGGAAATGTTTCCTAGGCGCCTGAGTAGGGACTCAGGCGCCTGAATCCTAGGCGCCTGAATCCATCCCAGGGACCTGGGATGGGAAGTTTATCCCCTGCACAGAGTTAGCTACTTCTGATCAGGTTTGACCACGGCGCCTGGGAGCATACTATAAATAGGGGTGCCAACCCCTTAGTTGAAGAATCAAGTTCCACATCTACTTAATCATTCTGTGCGAAGCAAAAGCGCTAAGTCAAAGCTCTGCGACCAAGGAGGCTCCAGGAGGAAGTGCGTTGCACTTTGGCCTTCCAGATTGGCTGGATATTCGTTTATGTTGGTTTGCTTTTAGTTTACAAGTTGTATTTCAGTTTATCTATTTGTTCTTGTAAAAACAAACTGTAAGATGGGTTTTCTCCGCCTCCGGAAATTCCAGAAAGGAGACCATTAGTGGACTCACACCGAGTACATAGGCCTTGGACGTACTGACCCTGGGGGGTTGGGAACCAAGTAAATAAATCCCGCATGTCTGTTGTTTTTGTTGTCTTTCACTTTTATTATTCCGCTGTGGTACTAACGATTTAATTACGAAGATTGAACGAACGAAAGACTCAAAGAAGAAATGAAGCAGGTGTCGATATTCACCCCCCTCTACTGACGCTACCGATCCTACAATTGGTATTAGAGCAAGTGGCTCTGATCAGACTCACATCTAAAGGAGCAAGAAGGCCACGAACTGAGGCCACGAACTGAGCGAGAGTTAAGGGTGAAAAGAGGTACACTTTAAATCATGTCTATTTTTAAATTTCATATAATTTGTTTTAAGTGCAAGGAGAGATGACACTACAAAAATATGTGTCATACTCGTCAGATTCGTACGTCACCACCGGCGGCAATGAAGGTATCAGCGCCAGGAGTCCGGAGGGACAAAAGTCATATCCAATGTTTCAAGTGCAAAAAATATGGGCATTACAAGAACTAGTGTCCTGACTAGAAAATGACCCGCTTCACAATACTAGAAAATGTGACGAAGGTATTGGAGGTATGAAAAGTTAATTTCTGCAAAACTTTTTTTCAATGTCCTGCAAAGTTAGATAATCCTTCTGATAATTATGTTGATTTTCATATTAAGTTAGATTATTTACACAATAAATAAAATATGTTACATGATAAATTAGCTAATAACAAATCTAAATCAAATGTAGATAATATTAATATATTGAATATCAACTCTTTGATTTTTAATATTATTGTCACAATTTTAGAAATTAATTCTAACATCTTAATTAACAATCCTGAAAATAATTTTGATAATCCTGAAGATAATGTTGATAATTTTGATGATAATACTCAATCCTTTATTAATATTCCTGAAGACGGTGTTGATAATTTTGATAATACTGCTCAACCCTTAATTAATAAATCTAAAGATAATCATGAAACCTTAACTAATAATTCTACTAATTTTGAATATAATGCTACTACCTTAATTAGCAATCCTGAAAATTATTCTACTTATTTTGAAGATAATAATACGATTTTAATTAATAATTTTGAAGATAACTCTAAAGATGAAGATGAATTTATTAAAATTAAAGCTATAATTAAAAAAACTTACAAGAATTCAAATAAAATAGAAGTATTAAATAAAATTGAAAACTTAAAAACAAAACAAATAATAAATGAATTAGAAAATTTTGAATTAATAGAAATGATGCAATTAGACCCAAAATTAATCACAAATTTAACAACTTAAATTTTTTCTTAACAACTTAAATCCTAACTTAATTCTTAACAACTTAATTTTTAATTAATTCTTAAAAACTTAAATACTTAATTAAATCCTAACAACTTAAATCTTAATTAATTCTTAACAACTTAAATCTTAATTTAATTCTTAACAACTTAAATGTTAATTAATTCTTAACAACTTAAATCTTAATTTAATTCTTAACAACTTAAATGTTAATTAATTTGAAAAAAATTAAACTTAAATCTCAATTAATAATCAAAATGTTTATTCTTAAAAACTTAAACTTAAAATTAATAATCAAATCTTTTAATTCTTAAACTTAAATCTTAATTATTAATCAAATCTTATAATCCTTAAAATATTTAAAGTTAACTGAATAAATCATAAATAACAATTCAACTTTAATTGCAAATTCAATCCTTAATTCAAAATTCAAAATTTATCCATGAACTAAAATTCAAGTTAATTACCTTCGGTTATGAAACTAAATAAAATCTTACCCAACTGAAACATTCAACTTAATAATAATAAATATGTCAAAGTGGATTGACATATTCGCTGGTTCACACGTTTTGTATCAAATCGAGAATTTGATACTTTATTAGAAATCTAATTAAAAAGGGTTGACTTGATTGATACATGCATAACTGTCATGCTCATGCATCTATTTATTTTTCTCATATATATGTGTGATGTCATTCATATTAGTTTACTTTTGTACTTACCTTAGAATAGCTAGATAGGAAAAGGATAATTTGACACTTGCCTAACATAGTACCAGGATAGGGCAAGATGATAGTACGTTAGGGAAGCTTGGTCTTGGAAGTTAGGAAGGGTAAGGAGTACCCGACTTGGTCGACCTAGCTAAGTGGAACTAGTCGAAGCTACCTCACAACATCCTAGACTAGTTAGACCAGAGTTTCTCAAAGAGTAAATTAAATGTATTATTTCTTTAAAAGACTTTGTCTAAGGAACGAGTTGTTGATCCAATAAGGCTTAGGCCAAAGAAGACCCCTGTGTCTCGCCAAGACCTAGAAGCCAATTATTGAAATTTACTTTTAAGTTATTAATTGTTAAACTTGAATCTAACTCAAGGTCAAGCAATCTATAAAATTAAATTGAGAAAAATTATTCAAAAATCTCACAAGACCCATAAGACAACTATACTTGTTTATACTACAACATTTAGAATGGGTGTGATGATAAGGTTGAATCAATTGATAAATATTTTTAAAATGTTTTTCAAAAGTCCTTAGAATATTTTCTTAAAAACCTATTTTCAAAATAGTGACTAAACATAATATTGTTTTAATAAATTTCATGTTTGATTGTGTGTACCTATAAATACATTTCAAAAATTATATATCTTTGAAAGTTGTTTGACCTGCACTTAGACACAAATCCTCTAGGTTAACACTAATGTCCCTTAAGACACTTAGGTAGAGTTCCTTATAGTTAACAAGGGTAGCCAGAAGATGTCAGGTTCAGGGGGAGTCTATCTTTTGCTAACGTTTTTTTAAACATTTCTCTAGAAAAACTTTATTATTCTTTTCAAAAATTTATTTCTTTCAAAATGATTTTTGCTTAAAAAATTATCATCTCTTTTAAAATGCTTTTCGAAAAATAGTTTTCCAAAATTCATTATGACTTTCAAAATATTTTAAAAAATACTTCTTCAACTTTTTATATTTTTCAAAAGGAAGTTTGAAAATGCTTTAAAAAATACTTCTTCACTTGTGATTATATCTTTCAAAAAATGCTTTAATTGCTCTTATGATTTGGTTAAACTCTAAGAACACATAGGAAGTTTTTTTTATGACCTACAAGGATTCATAAGATTGTGTCAGGTTTAGGAGGAGTCATAATCAAAAGAAATTAATGTACTTTTTCTCATTACTTTAAATTTATTATTAATTTTATGCAATTCTTTTTGTTTGAATCAAACCCTAAGACACAGAGGAAGATTAACTTGTGGTCAACAAACTTCCTAGGACTGTGTCAAGTTTAGGGAGAGTTCAAATTAAAAGAACTATTAAAAGTTTCAAAAATATTAATACTTTCAAAAACCACTATCATTTCAAAAATACTATATTTTTGAAAATTCAATATTATCATTTTCCAAAACATATTTTGAAAAACATTTTCATCTCTTGAACAGTTTTGAAAAATTTTTCTCATCTTTTGAACATCGTTGAAAATCTTTGAAAAATTACTTGAGTTTGGAAAAATCTTCAAGACACAAAGGAAATTTTCCTTGTAGTTAACAAGGTTTCCTAGGATTGTGTCAAATTGGGGAGGAAACCAAATCAAGAAATTCATTATTCATCAAAAATTCAAAATGTATATTGAAAATACTTAATTTTGATTGAAAAATCCCTAAGACACATAGGAATTTTCTTGTGGTCAATAAGATTCCTAGGATTGGGTCAGATTTAGGGAAGTTCAAATTCATAAAGTAAATCTTATCTCTTCAAATTCTTTTCAAGTACTTAGTGTCTTTTAGAATATTTTTTGAAAAAAAAGTACTTAGTTTTTTTTAAAAAAAAGAGGGGGAGATTTTTGAAAATCATGTTTTTTCATAAATCTTAAGTATTTTCAATAATTCCTTTCACATTTATTGTTGGTGCAATTTTTTTTATTTCTTTTTGATGTTTGTCAAAGGGGGAGAGAGTACCTTAAGTTAGTCTTTTTCGATTTCTCCCAAGTTTTGACCTAGAACCCTTATACCAAACCTAACTTAAGATTATTGCCAAACATCAAAAAGGGGGAGATTGTTGGTGCAAAAAGCATCAGGCCTAAACAGTCAACCTCTGGTGTTTTGATGTTTAACAATATACCAAGGTCTGGTCTAAGTGATCAAGGGTTAAAGCAAACATGATCTGATGATTGGTAGGATAAACCCAGGTTTGATCAGTTTGACCAAAGGGTCAGCCAAACAGGACCTGATGTTTGACAGAGTTATGCAAACCCAGGGTTGATCAGTTGACTAAGGGATTAAGCCTAACTAGACTTGAGATTTGGTAGAGAGAGTATACTTACCTGAAGTTTGGAAGAAAGAAATCTAGTCGAGATTAAGATAACTAGCAAAGAAGTCCTTATCGAGGCATGAAATCCTGGTGAGTGAAGTTGGGTCCTAGTGAGTGAAGCTAGGTGGGTGAAGTCCTGGTTCGGGGAATCAGGCATGAAGCTCTGGCCGAGGGTTAGGCACCGAAGTCTTGGTCTAGAGGACTGAGCATGAAGTCCTGATCGGGGATCGGGCAACGAAGTCTTGGTGAGTGAAGCCGAGCACGATGTCTTGGTCCTGGAGGACCGAGCAGAAGACTTTGCCAAGTGGGGATTACGGACAGGAGTCGAGATGGGTCGAGGTCGAACGTCATCAAGATCTAGGTTCTTGGAGGTCGAGCAGAAGTCTGACCAGAGATCCCAATTGGCAAAAGGTAGCTTCTCCAGATTGGAGTAGGTGAAAGACGCGTTCCTCGGAAAGTGGAACAGTAGGCGTCGGTTCAACCTAGGGTTTCAAGTGAAATCCAAAAGTCAGAAGTAAATAGCTCTAGCTATCAATTACTAAGGCTTAAGATTGTCTGTTTGCTTGTTATATATTCTGTTGTCTTACAGGTACCTAGAGTTAGAAGCAAGATAGGAGTACAAATGCAAAACAAACAAAGCCTGGGAAAGTTTCCCAGGCGCCTGAGTAGGGACTTAGTCACCTGAATCCTAGGCACCTGAATCCATCCCAAGCACTGGGATGGGAAGTTTATCCCCTGTGCAGAGTTAGCTGCTTCGGATCAGGTTTGACCATGGTTAGGCGTCTGAATGGGCTTTAGGGCGCCTGGGAGCATGCTATAAATAGTGGTGTCAACCCCTCAGTTGAAGAATCAAGTTCTGCATATGCTTAATCATTCTGTACAAAACAAAATCGCTAAGTCGAAGCTCTGCGACCAAGGAGGCTCTAGGAGGAAGTGCACTACACTTCGGACTTTCGGATTGGCCCGATCTTCGTTTCTGTTGGTTTACTTTTAGTTTACAAGTTGTATTTCAGTTTATCTATTTGTGCTTGTAAAAACAAACTGTAAGACGGGGTTTCTCCGCTTCCGAAATTCCGGAAAGGAGACCATTAGTGGACTCACGCCGAGTATATAGACCTTGGATGAACTGACCCTGGGGGGTTTGAAACCAAGTAAATAAACCTCGCGTATCTGCTGTTTTTGCTATCTTTCACTTTTATTATTCCGCTGTGCTACTAACGATTTGATTACGAAGATTGAACAATTGAATGATTCAAAGAAGAAATGAAGCAGGTGTCGATATTCACCCCCCCTCTATCCACGCCACCGATCCTACAGTTCAATTGTACATTATTAAGTTACTGATCCTAACATTAATGCTAGGTTTCTATCTAATTGAGTATAATAGATTCAACACATGTATTTTATGCCTTATGTCAAATATAAGTAACAACATACTATCGAACTTAATTAGCATATGTCTATAAAACCTTAAACAAGATAATGTACACAATAGATAGAATAATCATCAAAGGTATACCATCCTAACATACTCATCGCCGGGAGAAGTCCGTCGCCGCCAAGTCCCAAATACATGACTGTTGAGAAAGCAACTCCAAAAGATCCAGACAATACTCAAAATCGAGTATCTGATACCCAATGGTTTGGTATTCAAAAGACTCCAAAAAATTTTGAAAATCCCAAAACACGGAAAGTTCCAAAAATTCCAAGACTCTCATAAAACAGAATACTAAATAAATTGATATCAAGTAAACTCCGTATAACTCTACAAATACGCTAAATAACCTCGAAACCCTGGAACCTGTGGGTATGAGCCCACCACTCTACAAAATCCAGAAACACCAAATTTGCACTAATAGATTAGTGTTAGGTAGAACCTTGAATGAAATACAAATCCAAAAACTCTATATACACACTCTACAAAAAAAACGCAAATAAACTCCCAGGTTACACTCATAAACCTATGCACTAATACCACTAAATTGGTATTATATAAACTCTACAAAAATCCTTGAAACATATAGGCATCATAATCTATGCTCTGATACTACTAAATTTTCACGCTCCCAGAGGCTCGTGCTTGCTTGAAAATCGGATAATATCTCTCCTGTATGGTGGACAACCTAAGACTTAATACATACACATATCTCAATACACAATATGGCACAACCACACTCGACTGACATTTACACAATCACAACCACGCAGTTAAATAATTTGCATAATAAATGATAATCATAATAAGTAAATCTCTGTAAACTAAATTATAGCAAATCAAAATCCAGCGAAAGTAAATATATACACAACCAAAGGAAAACCAAATACCATCTGAAATGAAGCAAACTACAACGACACTAAAACGATAAAATTACTATGAAAGTATGGGAACAATAAGAATCTACTCAAGACTAGGGACTGATGGATGGATCCTCTCCTGGCGACACAAGATATAACTATCAACTACCTGAAACAAAAAGGAGAATGAGGGGTGGTGAGTGCGGGCGGACCCTGCGGGTATAAGAATAGAGAAATACATTGTATATAAAAGGGATAAAACAAGCATAAAGAAATAAGACTATATAGTCTCTGGAATAAAGAACATGAATCGAATGCATCTGTACGAACAAACATACCTCAAAAACTAATGCAACATGTAGGTGCATGATCAGAAATCCCCCTAATATCTCAGTAAACTACTAGTACTGCCGAGTAGATCCAAATCATATAATAAATGTAAATCGTAATCGAATATGCATGTTAATCAAATGCGACAATCATAACTCAAACAAGTACAGCAAACACAAGACATAATATGCACATAATGTGATGACCTGCTCTGTACACACACCAACCACCGCTACATTGGATAGGTTAAGTGGACAAGATACAAGCGTCAAAACCTGTGGCTATGCAAATACGCCATAATACCTGTGGCCATGTATGAAAACTCGTAATACTTGTGGCTATAAAACTCTGAAAATACCTGTGGGGACTCTAAACACCTGTGGAGTATCAATTGTCTACTCACAACTCCAACTGAGCGTGACACAATAGGAAATAAGAACGGCAACTCGTCTCAACCACAAGGGTGCCAATGGTCGTCAGCATGCAAACCGAGTAGGAACTCAGTTTACTTGAGCAAGGTTGACGAAATAAGCTTGGTTAAAGCTTATTAGTAGTCTACTAGTGTTCAAGTGCTCCTTATAGGATCGGTGCCGTCGATAGAGGGGGGGGGTGAATATCGACTCGTTAAAACTTCTTCGTAAACTTGTCGTAAACTTCAAGGTTCGTTTGTTCGAACTAGACAGAGAGTTAGTAGCAGCGGAAAATAGAAAGAACGAAAATACGACAACTCAGAGTGTACGCAGGTTTTACTTGGTTCCCAACCCCCCAGGGTCAGTACGTCCAAGGCCTAAGTACGGGAAGCGCCCGCCCACTAATGGTCTCCTTTTCGAACTTTTCGGAGGCGGAGAAACCCGTCTTATAGTGTAACTTTTACAACCAAAAGATAAGGAAAATTAAATGCATAAAGTAAATGCTAACCAAACAAAAATCGAAGACCCGACCGATTTGGAACTCCGAAGTGCAGCACACTTCCTCCTGGAGCCTCCTTGGTCGCAGAGCTTCGTCTCTAGAGCTTTTTCTTCGCTCAGAATGCTTAGAATGTTGTAGCAGTTGATGTTCTCAGTTGAGGGGTGGAACCCCTTTATATAGCTTCTTCTCGGGAGCCCAAGAGCCTCTGGGGCGCCTCATTGGCGGTCAAAACTTTATCCGGAATGCTATCTTCACGAAGATGATAAAAACCCAGTCTTGGGCACCCAACAACTTCTTGGGCGCTTGATTCATTCAGGCGCCTAGTATCCAGGGCGCCTGAATGCTTGGAGGCGCCTGTATCTATTCAGGCGCCTAGGAGCAGCTTTCCAGGTCATTTTGTGTGTTTGTTCGCTGGCTTTGCCTTCAATTCTAGGTACCTGTAAGATACACACATACAAGACAAACACATATACAATCTTAGCCTTAACGATTGGTTCTGACTTTGAATTTCTCGCGAAACCCTAGGTCGAACCGACGCCTATGTTCCCTTCCCGAGGAACGCGCCTTTTGCCTACTCCTCTCAGGAGAAGTTTGCCAACCGGCTCCTCCGGTTGGACTTTTCCCCAGCTTCACTCACCAAGACTTAGTGCCCAGCTTCACTCACCATGACTTCGGTGCCCAGCCCTCGGCCAGGATTATTGCCCAATTCCGCGAACCAGGACTTCATGCCCAACCCTCGGTCATGTCTTAGGTGCCCAGCCCTCAGCCAAGACTTATTGCCCAATTCCTCGAATCAGGACTTCGTGCCCAACCCTCGGTCAGGTCTTAGGTGCCCAGCCCTCGGCCAAGACTTAGTGCCCAATCCATGATCAGGACTTAGTGCCCAATTCCTCGAACCAGTTCTTATTGCCTATGTTAACTAGGACTTTGTTTACCTTGAAACGGATTTCTTGTCTAACCCTTACCTTGTCTGATATTTCACTAACTTAAGTATATTGTTAAACATTGAAACACTAGAGGAGGACATCACTGATGCATCTTGCACCAACAATCTCCCCCTTTTTGATGTTTGACAATATCTTAAGTTAGATTGGATTTAAGGGGTTTAAGGGTTAATTCTAGGTTTAAACCTCTGGGAGAAAACGAAAAAAATTTCTAACTTAAGCTTCTCTCTCCCCCATTGTCACACATAAAAAAAATGACAAAAAATCTTGCGCCAACAATGAAAATTTCTTTGAAAGTACTTAGGATAATTCTTTGAAAGCATATAATTTTTGATAAAAATTTGTACTTGGAAAAGTATTGTGCACTTGGAAAAATACTTTGTACTTAGAAAAAAATATTTTGCACTTTGAAAATCTTTTGCATTTTAGAAAAATATTTTGCACTTAGTACTTTGAAAAATATTGTGCACAAAAAAATATTAGTACTTTGAAAAATATTTTGCACTTAAAAATATTTTAAAAGTACTTTAAGACTTTTTGAAAGAAGATTTGCCCTTAAAATATTTTTGCCAGAAAAAGTCTGCACTTGAGAATAAACATAATTTTTTTTTCTCTTGACATGGTTTCTTTTCCAGTCTGACACAATCCTAGGAAACCTTGTTAACTACAAGGAACTTTTCCTAAGTGTCCTGGAAAATTTCCCAAACTCAAGTAAAAGTTATTTCAAATCGATTCCAAAAGTCAACAAAATTTTGAAAAGATCATATTATGTTTTCAAAATGATTTGAAAATATAGTGTATAAAAACATAATATTTTTTAAAATATTTAATAGCTCTTTTAATTTGACCTCCCCCTAAACTTGACCCAGTCCTAGGAAGCTTGTTGACTACAAGTGATCTTTGTTGGTGCAAGTTGCATCAGTGATGTCCTCCTCTAAGTATTTCAATGTTTGACAATATACTTAAATCAGTGATACATTGAACAAGGGAAGGGTAAGTCGAGAGAAGAGTACCAAAGTGAAAGAAAGTCCTAGTAGACCTAGGCAATAAGTCCTGGTTTGAAGAATTGGGCACTAAGTCTTGATCATGGATTGGGCACTAAGTCTTCGCCGAGGGCTGGGCACCTAGGACCTGACCGAGGGTTGGGCACTAAGTCCTGGCCAAGGGTTGGGCACCGAAGACCTGGTTCGAGGAATTGGGCACTAAGTCCTGGCCGAGGGCTGGGCAAAAGTCCTGATGAGTGAAGTTAGGCACTAAGTCCTGGACCTAGGGTTTGGGCACGAAGTCTTGGTCCGAGGGATTGAGCAACTTAGCTGAGTGATGACTAAGGACAGAAGTAGAGACCGGTCGAGGTTCGGACGTCTCGAGATCCGAGAGTATGGAAGGCTAAGTAAAAGTCCACCCGAATGGACTGGGTGACAACCGTCTCCTAAGAAGAGTAGGTTGATGGCGTGTTCCCGGGGGTGGGAACTTGCGTCGGTTTGACCTAGGGTTTCGCGGAAATCCAAAGTCAGAACCAAGTCCTTAAGGTTATGATTATCTACTTGTTTGTCTTGTGTTTGTGTATCTTGCAGGTACCTAAAACTGAAGAGAAAGCAAGCAAACAAACATAAAGAGGCTGAAAAATAGCTTCCCGGGCGCCCCCATTTATACAGGCACCCCTATTTACTAAGGCGCCCCCATCAATACAGGCAGGTTTATCATCTTTGAGAGTTCAGCGCGTGGATAAGCTTTGACCAAGCCCTTTGGGGCGCCTCGGTGATCACAGGCGCCCCAATGAAGCTATAAAAGGGGCTTCGACCCCAAGGCTCAAGACACAACTTCCAAGATCCATTTTGAGCTTTCTGACTGACGACAAAGCACTAAAGACGAGGCTCTACGATCGGGAGGCACCAGGAGGAAGTGCGCGGCACTTCGGAGGTCCAGATCGGCTGAGTCTTCGACCATTTTGTTTTGGTTTGCTTTTATTATTCTGCACTGAATTTCTTATATTTTTTATTGTAATTATTGCACTGTAAGACGGGTTTCTCCGCCTCCGGAAAGTCCGGAAAGGAGACCATTAGTGGACGGGCGTTCCCGTGCTTAGGCCTTCGATGAACTGACCCTGGGGGGTTGGGAACTAAGTAAATCCCGCGTGCAATCTGTCTCTTGTTTTGTTCATTCTTTCTATTGTTTTTCCGCTGCTACTAACTCTGTGTCCAGAATGAACGAAAGTTTTACGAGGTTCCGCAAAAGTTATTTTCGGTCAATATTCACCCCCCCTCTATCGACGACACCGGTCCTACAATCTTCCTCTGAGTCTTAGGGTTTGATTCAAACCAAAAAGAATTAATAATTTTGAAAAGCCAATTGTCAGAAACTAGAATCAACTTCTTTTGACTTAGACTCCTTCTAAATCTGACATATCCTAGGAGTTCTTGTAGATCATAAAGAAGACTTCCTATGTGTCTTTAGGGTTTATCAAAATCAAAAGAGTAATTTAAAACAATTTTTGAACAACATTTTGAAATGTTATAATAAGCAAAAAAACTTTTGACATGCATATGCATTTTGAAATAGTATGATAATTTTCAATGCAATGATTTTCAAAAAAGTTATTTTGAAGTATAACATATTTTGAAATGATAATAATTTTTTAAAGCACCGTGTATTTAAAAGATCTGAATTTTCGAAAAGAATACTTTTGAAAACAACATAATTAAAAAAAATGCTCCCTCTGAACCCGACATCGTCTGACTCTACCTAAGTGTCTTAAGGGACTTTAGTGTTGACCTAAAAGGTGTATGTCTAAGAGTGTAGGTCAAACAATTTTTTCGAAATGATATAATTTTGAAAAAGTATTATATATTTAAGCAATCAGACAAGCATGAAATTCATAAAAATATTATTATGTTGAAACATTATTTTGAAAGTAGATTTTTAGAAAAATATCCTAAAGATTTTGAAAACATTTTGGAAAACATTTGTGAATTAATTAGTCCTTAACATCTCACCCATTCTAAGTGTCTCAATACAAGCAAGCATATTGCCTTATGGGTGTATTGTGAGATGCTTGAATAATTTTTCTCAATTTATTTATAGACTGGTTGACCTTGAGTTAAATTCGAGTTTAATCAATTTGTAATCTAAAAGTAGATTTCAATAATCGGCTTCTAGGTCTTAGCGAGGCACAGAGGCCTTTTTTGGCCGTAGCCTTATTGGATCATCAACCATTTCTTTAGAAAAAGCCTTTTAAAGAAATAATACCTTTATTTTACTCTTTGAAAAACTCTGGTCTAACTAGTCTAGGATGTGGCGAGGTAGCTTCAGCTAGTTCCACTTAGCTAGGCCAAGTTTTCCTAACTAGTCTAGGATGTGGCGAGATACCTTTATTAATTGTTGGTGCAAGATCCATCAGTGATGTCCTCCTCTAAGTGTTTTAATGTTTGACAGTATGCTTAAGTCAGTGATACATTGAACAAGAGAAGAGTGAGTGAAGAAAAGAGTACCAAAGTCCTAGTTAACCTAGGCACTAAGTCCTTACGTAAGGATGAGCACGAAGACCTGGTGAGTGAAGCTGGGCACGAAGACCTGGTTCGTGGAATTGGGCATGAAGACCTGGTGAGTGAAGCTGGGCACTAAGACCTGGTGAGTGAAGCTGGGCAAAAGTCCTGATGAGTGAAGTTAGGCACGAAGATCTGGTTCGAGGAATTGGGCACGAAGTCCTGTCCGAGGGTTGGACACTGAAGTCTTGGACCTAGGGTTTGGGCACGAAGTCTTGGTCCGAGGGATTGATCAACTTAGCTGAGCGATGACTAAGGACAGAAGTAGAGACGGGTCGAGGTTCGGACGTCTCGAGATCTGAGAGTATCGAAGGCTAAGCAAAAGTCTGATTGCTTAATTAATTACGTGCACTGTTGGGACCGGGTGCATGTTGACATGGATGCGGGTTCGTAATTTCAAAATTAATTACGTGCAGCGGAAGGTTTAACATAAATAATTTCTATAAATCATTAAACCACACATCTAAGCATGCAATTTTATCTTGTGTAGACATGATCATATATTTAAAATTTTGCATAAACATAAACTAATTTACGTATTACCTCGCGTAACTCGAAGGAAGGGACGAGATCCAACCGTAAGCGTCCCTTGGAAGCTCCGTCTCTATTCGCGTCCACGCCGAGTATCTTCGGGATGACTTCGCAAAGCCACGAGTTTCGTGTTCTTGAGAACTACTAGATTCTCCGAGAACGCGACGAGAAAAACCAAGAGAGAAGTCGGAAGACTAACCACAAAAGGATGACCGAAATCAAAATTCCGGCGAAGCAAAAGAAGAGGCTTGCGGCAAACTCTAATTTCGGCAGCACCTTCTTCCGGCCAAGAGATGGTCGGAGCTTCCTTCTCCAGCAGCAAGTGGTGGTCGGTAGGGAAAGGGCAGGGGCGGCCGGCTGGTGCTCCTTCTTGGGGCTGGTTGGCGCACGGCAAGAAGAGGAGAAGAGAAGGAGAGAAAGAGAGGGAGAGAGCCTATGCCTTCATCTGTATAATTCACACCCAAGCCTTGCCTTGGGTCCTTTATATAGTGGTCTCTCAACCATCAAGCCTCTCAAATATAGAATAACTTATTCCATCATGCCAAGTTTGATTTTATATCATGGTTAAAATCATATTTTAATTCATGATAAAAATCTTCTCTCCTATGGAATAAATTTCCTTATCATGGTAAATCAATCCATGATTGATTTTATAAAATAAACCAATTCATGGTTCATTTTAATTTCCATGAAAAATAAACCAAACCTTGGTTTATTATATAAAAATTTATATCATCCATAATTTTATAAAACAAACCATACTTGGTTTATTTTATAAATTGAACCAAAAACTTGGTTCTCTCCCATTGTTGTGGCCGGCCAAGCAAAGAGGATGGAGGCCCTCTTTGGCCGGCCCATCCAAGTCACGCCCCAATGAATTAAACTTATTTAATTCATCTATTAAGTCTTCAAAAGACTTAACCATTTTACGCTTCCGATGCGTCTCTGAAAAATTCAGATTCGACTTAGCGTTTGGTTCAACCAAACTTAATCTCTCTTGATTGGAAAATCCAATTTTCAACTCGTTTTAAATCTCTCGGATTACTCGTAGTGCGTGTGACTAAATAGGCTTTCAATTTATGTTGACTGTCTATAATTAATCAATTATAGAACGATCATGACTGGCACCTAGTAGTACATCATGATCCCCAATTAATCGAAAGATCAACGGTTGACCTCAGAAATAATTCTGAAACCCTTCAGCAGCTATAATGAATCGTGCCCCATTCCCTTCACCATCTTATACCCACTTGGTTCAGGACATGGTCTATGTGTGTCAGTCCCCACTAGGCTGACTACGTCACACCTAGCCCAAGTAACGTTTTCTCGTCCTACGGATTCTAATTACTCTCATGTATTTAAGAGATTCATACTCTGAACATGTCATGCTCTGGCCAGAGGCTTTGAGTAATAATCCGATGATAGGCCTCGGGTATGCATCTCCTCACAAGGAGTGGTGAATCCTTTGTAGGCTGTTCAAACATCTTCGGGCACTTCGGCTTATACCTAATCATCCTGGGTCCACACCTCCTTGGAGATGCTTGCTTAAGATGTCAAAGTATATGTCTCCATGACCAAGATGATTTGAACATCGCAAGTCAAAGGAACATCACACTTAAGCTGCAGTAAGAACTTCACTGACATATCTATATGTAGACTACCATATGAAGTTTTACAGCGAGTCACTCCAATGAACTAGTTCCCTTAACTAACATTCATGTTTATCTCCGGACATCTCAATGTCACCAGCCAGTGAGAATCAGCTGATTAGAGAATAACCCATGCTAGTCTCAACAGAATTGATAGTGTTCGTATTTATCAATTCATCGACTAGGGACAATTTCAATACTTCACAATTGCACATGTAGAGATAATCACTAGTTGTGAATTCATCACAAATTCTCTCATGCTGTGAATTGTATTGCGGACATTCAGTAAATGAGTTTAAGATCTCAATCAAATACACAAACATGTATACTCAAATAGTGAATATTTATTTATTAGAATAAATGATTACAATCATAAGGCGATTGCCTTAGGACACTTCTCTCATATCACTAACAGTATTGTCTTTGATTGTATTGCAGGTACTTAAAAGTTGGAAACAAGGCAGGCAAACGAACACAAGGGACCTGGAAGAAGAGCTCTAGGGTGCCTGTATTGAAATAGACGCCCCAGAGCAACAGGGCACCCTGGGCTGGCAGCCAGCTCCCAGGCGCCTGTTAACACAGACGCCTGAGAGCTCCCAGGGGCCTTGTATGGGTGAGGCGCCTGGGAAGAAGGATCTTATCCCTGCTCTGAGTTCGGCGCGAGGATGGAGTTTGACCAAGCTATATGAGGTGCCTCATTGATCACAGGCGCCCCAATGAAGCCTATAAAAGGGGCTTCGACGCCTATGCTCAAAACACAACTTCCAAAATCATTCTGAGCACTCCGAACGGAAGAAACGCGCTAACGACGAAGCTCTGCGACCAAGGAGGCTCCGGGAGGAAGTGCGTGACACTTCAGAGATCCAGATCGGCTGAGTCTTCTATTCTTTTCATTTTGTTTAATTTACTTTCCGCACTTAAATTTATTTAATATTTTGATTGTAAATCGTACACTGTAAGACGGGTTTCTCCACCTCCGGAAAGTCCGGAAAGGAGACCATTAGTGGACGGGCGTTCCCGTGCTTAGGCCTTGGTTGTATTGACCCTGGGGGGTTGGGAACCAAGTAAATCCTGTTGAGGCAATCGGCCCAAGAATAATCGGGAAGATCGTGGTTTTGATGTGTGTGCGCCAATATGTTTAAGGTTAGGGTATTATGTTGTATTTGATATGTGTGATTGAGTATGCAGGACTTGGAGAATCACACATGGAGAATATATCCGAAGGATGAGAGCCGAGGGAGGAGGACTCCAAGGGCAAGCCGGGAAGTGGACTTTAAGGGCACACGTGAAGGGTGGCATGGAGGCAAGCCAAGGGAAGGCTTGTGTGCGCATCCGAGGGACGATAGCCAGAGGAAGAAGACTTCAAGGGGCAAGCCAAGGGAGCATACCTGAAGGCACACGTGAAGGAGAGTGTTCGAAGTGAGTGTAGAGGCTGGGCAGTCGACTGGTCGAAAGGCAGTCGACTGCCAAAACTCACAGAAAGTTTTCAGCCTCGAACTAATCGGCTGCCCTAGGGATAGTCGACTGGTCACCCCCAAAAACTAGCCATTGGCTGGCATTTAAAGCTGGGCCAGTCGACTGCCCAGGGGCAGTCGATTGGTGTGGGGCTGGACAGCTTGCGAAGTTGTCATGTTCTCTTATTTAAAGGGGACTTTTTGGCACGTGAACGGTACGATTTTTTTACTGTAAGAAAGTGCTATTCGTGCCAATACTCCTCAGATCTTCCTCTCGCTTTTCATTGCATCTTGTAAAGAGGAAGAAGACGACTTGTAAAGGTTTTCTCCACCTTGAAGGAGGGTTTCATAGTGGAGAGTGTGCAACCGCGTGGATCCTTGGATTAGTCACCTTTCGGGGTGGATACCAAGTAAAATCTTCTGAGTTAACATTGTTATCTTGTTTTTCATATATTTTGTTTGTATTGTGCTAACCTCCTCGTAGAGAAAATATCGAAAAAGTGATATTCACCCCCCCTCTAGCAACACACTCGATCTAACAAGTGATATCAGACCAAGGTCCGCTCGTGATTGGAATAACCGCCAAGAAGAGCAAAAGCTAGAGGGAAGAACAATGGAAGATAAATTTGGGGATGACATCTACACTCCATCATCCTACGATCATGAAGACTTTGAGTATTGGAAGACAAGGATGGAGATATGGTTCGGAATGGAGTGGAACCTTAGGATTGCTCTTGAAGAACCATTTGAAATTCCAAAGGACAAGCACGGGAAGAAGCTTAGGCCTAGATATTGGAATCAAGAGCAACAAGATCAATCAAAGGCGAATAAAAAGGTAATTGATATATTACTTAACATTTTACCTACTAACGTGTTAAGTGGTGTAGGGGCATATGAGAATGCACATGATCTATGGAAAAAGATAGAAGAAGTCCATGAAAACCCTACACGAGTTCAATTAGTGGAAGAATCCGAGGAAGTGAGCTCGAGGGTCCAACGAGTCAAGAAGGGCAAAGAAGGATCTACTAGTTGCCCAACTACAATCGCTCTCCATGAAGATCAACGAGACCGTGAGCCAATTACATGGGAGAGTCAAGGAGATCATCAACGAACTACATGTAATTGGTGAGAAAGTGGAAAACCGAGATCTCGTGAGGTATGTTCTACAATCCTTCCCGAGAACTACATTGTGGGCATCAATGGTTGATGCCTACAAAGTATCAAGGGATCTTTCAATGGTAAAGTTAGACGATTTGTTTTGTGAATTGGAATTACATGAGCAAGCTAACCTCTCTTCTAAAGAAAAAGGTGTAGCATTTGTTGTAGAGAAGGAGAAGAAAAAGAAGAAGGAGAAGAAGAAGGTCGTGTATTCATCATCATCCGACTCGGAGGAGTCAAACACTTCTATGGATAGCGACTAAGAAGCATTCATGGTAAGGAAAATGCGTAGAGCGTTTAAAAGTTTTTCTAACAAGTCTTATGCTAGGAAAGGTTCAAAGAGTAAGAGCAAAGGGAAAGAGATAATTTGCTACAACTGTCACCAAGAGGGACACATGAAGAATGAGTGTCCCCAACTGAAGAGAAGAGAAGAAAAGAAGGAGGAAAAGAAGAGAGGTGACAAGAAGAGATCAAAAGGAAAAGAGAAGAGTGCTACCAACCTCAAGGCTACTTGGGATGAACTATCATCCTCGGAGGAGGAAGAGGAGTATGTGTCCCACTTTGCACTTATGGGAGTGGACCATTTGGAGTCATCTGATGATGAGAGAATCTCAAATAGTGAAGATGAAAGTGGCTCATCATCATCATCATTCGAAGCCGAAGCTTCGGTAAATGAGGTATATAGCTTACCCTCTTATACTCTTGTCAAGATCATTTCTAGTACAAATATGGATTTGGCTAAAGCTAGGAGAAAAATTAAGGACTTAAAGGATGAAGTTGTCATGCTTAAAGTAGACTCTACAAAACTTAAGAAAGATTTGCATGCTTTTTCTACCATGTCAAATGATTCATGTCTTGAAAATGAAAATAAGGAACTAAGGGAAAAGGTAGAAGACCTAACCAAGGCACTTAGAAAGTTTCAAGTTGGCTCTAGTAACCTTGACATGATAATAAATAGTCAAAGAGTCATTTACAACAAAGCCGGGTTGGGATATAGGCCAAAAATCAAGGAAGTAGCTTTTGTCTCACTCATGGGTAGAAAGGAAGCCTCTAGGAGACTAAGTGTTAAGGGAAATGTCAAGAAGGCTTGGGTACCAAAGAAGTTTTTAAATGATGCTTATGGAACTAAAATTTGGGTACCAAAAGATTGTATTTTCCATGTTGTATAGGTAAAAGTCAAGGATACCTCAAACATGTGGATAGTAGATAGTGGGTGCTCAAGACATATGACCAAAGATATGAGCAAGTCCACCACTATTAGCTACCTAAGAGAAGGGACCGTTTCCTTTGGAAATAGTGGGAAACTCAAAATAATTGGTAGGGGCTCCATTGAGGTATCTCCTACAATCTTTATCCACAAAGTTCTGTGATTCTTTTGATTAAAGATATGAAATTTAATTTACTTAGTGTAAGTCAACTATGTGATGCGGGCTATAGGGTTGAGTTTCATTCTAGAAAATGTCTAATTAAACAAAATGAGTCCGAAAATGTCATGCTAGAAGGGTATAGAGAGACTAATTTTTACTATCTTAATCTTGCTTATGCTTCTAACAATTTGCCTAAGTGTCTCATGTCTAAAGAAGAAGAAGGATGATTGTGGCACCGAAGACTTGAGCACATCAACATGAGGAGCATTGCAAGAGTGACAAAGGAGGAGTTGGTGAAGGGGCTCCCTATGATCAAGTATGAGAAGACCAAGATATGTGATGCATGTCAAGAGGGTAAGCAATCAAAATCATCACACAAAGGTAAAACCTTAACTAGCACTACTTTATCTTTAGAGCTATTACATATTGATCTCTTTGATTGCCATAACACTCCTTCACTAGTAGGGAGTAAGTATTGTTTAGTTATTGTAGATGATTTTTCTAGGTTTACTTGGTTGTTCTTTATGAAACATAAGGATGATACCTTAGAGATCTTTATAGGATTTAGTTAGAGGGTTGAAAATGAGAAACACCTCAAAATCAACCGCATTAGGAGTGACCATGGTGGGGAGTTCCAAAATTCAAACTTCTCACAATTTTGTGTAGAAAATGGGTATAAGCATGCATTTTCATGCCCAAGGACTCCTCAACAAAATGGTGTATTAGAAAGGAGAAATAGGGCACTACAAGAGGGCACTAGGACTATGCTTAATGTGTATTCTCTTTCTAGCTATTTTTGGGCCGAAGCAATAAATACCGCTTGTTACATTCAAAACCGGGTTTTAGTACATAGATTCTTAGGTAAAACCCCATTTGAGTTGTGGAATAGGAGAATTCCACAAGTTCACTACTTTAGGGTCTTTGGATGTAAGGTTTACATTCTAAACACCAAGGATGACCTAAGGAAGTTTGAATCTAAAGTTGATGAGGGAATTCTGGTTGGTTACTCATCCACTAGTAGGGGTTATAGAGTGTACAACAAAAGAACCAAGGTAATTGAGGAATCTTCAAATGTTAATTTTGATGAATCTACAAATACTTACCCTAGGAAAGTTTCAATTGATAAGGACATAGAAGAAAGTCAACCCCTTGCCTAAAGAATCCAAGACCTAAATTTAGGGGGCAATGATTAAGGGGGAGAAAGAAGTACACTAGAGGATGAGGACCATGTAGTTAATGAACCCATAACCTCTAGACCCTTAAGGCATCACCAAGATTACCCCATTGATCAAATAGTGGGTGATGTCACTCAAGGGGTAAGAACTATGTCCTATTTTAGAGACCAAAGTAGTCAAATTGTCTTGATTTCTCAATTAAAACCTAAATCTATTGATGAGGCATTAGGTGATGTGGATTGGGTTTTAGCTATGCAAGAAGAATTAAATCAATTTGAAAGAAGTGAAGTTTGGGAGTTGGTTCCTAGGCCCAATGATTGCACCATTGTCACCACTAGATGGGTCTTCAGGAACAAGCTAGATGATCAAGGCAAAATTACTAGAAATAAGGCTAGATTAGTAGATAGGGGATTTAATCAAGTAGAGGGACTAGACTATGATGAGACATATGCCCCCGTAGCTAGGTTAGAGTCCATTAGAATTCCACTAGCCTATGTCGCTCACATGGGTTTCACACTTCACCATATGGATGTGAAGTCGGCATTTCTTAATGGGGTCATTAAGAAAGAGGTGTATGTAGAACAACCCCCCGAATTTGAAGACCCAAACTACCCTAGACATGTTTACAAATTAAGAAAAGCCTTGTATGGATTGAAACAAGCTCCCCGGGCTTGGTATGAAAGGCTTTCTTCATTTCTAGTGTCTAAGGGTTTTAGGAGACGAACAATTGACCCAACTTTGTTCCTAAAATCTAAGGATAAGGACATATTTGTTGCCCAAGTATATGTAGATGATATTATCTTTGGGTCAACAAATAGTGATTTTTCTACATGAGTTCATCAAGTGTATGGAAGATGAATTTGAGATGAGTCTTGTAGGAGAGTTAACCTTCTTTTTAGGTCTTCAAGTTAAGCAAACAAATGAAGGGACACATGTATTTCAAACCAAGTATGCTAGGGAAATGATAAAGAAATTGTCCTAGAAGATGCTAAGGTAGCCACTACCCCTATAGGAACAAATGTCAAAATGAATAGTGATGTTGAAGGAAAAATAGTAGACTCAAAACAATATAGGAGCATGATTGGGAGTCTATTGTACCTAACCGCTAGTAGACCCGATATACTATTTGCGGTAGGTATGTGTGCAAGGTACCAATCATGTGCCAAAGAGTCTCATTTGGTGGTAGTGAAGAGGATTCTAAGGTATGTTAAAGGTACTCTCAATGTCGGGCTGTGTTATCCTAAAACCCCAAATGTTGACCTTATTGGATACACCGATTCGGATTATGCGGGGTGTAAACTAGATAGGAAGAGTACTAGTGGAGGATGTCAATTCCTTGGGTCTTCTTTAGTTAGTTGGAGTAGTAGGAAACAACCATATGTTGCCCTATCAACAACGGAGGCCGAATATGTGGCAATGGGTGGTTGTGTGTCCCAACTACTTTGGATCATGCACACTTTAGAGGATTATGAGTTACATTATTCCAAGGTCAAAGTCTTGTGTGATAATGTAAGTACAATCAATTTGACTAAGAATCCGGTTCACCATTCTAGAACAAAACATATTGAAGTGAAGCATCACTTCATAGGAACCATGTGGCAAGGGGAGACATAGAATTACACTATATTGAGTCCAAGTCAAACCTTACCGACATTTTTACCAAGCCTCTTCCCGAATCAGAGTTCACATCCTTAAGAAGGGGCCTTGGTATGTGTTTTGTAGAGGTATAGTAAGAACCTTGGAGTAATACAATAGGAAGGTAGTGCTTAAGCCATTAAGATGATACAATTGGTTCACTTGTGCTTGTGGCATAGTGTTGAATCATTAAATGTATCAAAATTATTGAAAATAGACCACTATGGGGAAGACAAGTGTTTAATTAATGTACATCTTGCCCAAAGATCATGGTTGGACATTTTAAACATTTGAAAACCATTTTATATTTTATATGTTTTGTCATAAGCTTAAAAGATATATGATTGCAAAACTAGGTTCAGATTTTGATACAAACTTAGTGGTTTTCAAGAATTTTGAACTTTAGTCAAAAGTCAAGCATGTTTGAAATTTTTCATGAAATGATATTTTTCCCTGAAAGAGTATCTTCCATGAAACATGTTTGCAAATTTTTACAATTTTTAGAATTTTCTGGAATTTCTGGAGGGGTTCTGAAATTCGGCTCATAAACTCATTTTTGGGACTGATAGAGTATCAGCCGACTGCCCATTTGGGCAGTCGACTGGCACGGCTGATTTCAGATTCTGAGCACTTTTTCAGAAATGCAAACTTCTCTCATTTGGCACCATGAGTTAGTATTGCTGTGGGAAATCATTTTGATGGTGTCAAAGGGGGAGAATGGGTGGTTTAAGTTAGATTTTTAGCTTAAATTTTTGACATAATCTTGGATTATGATGAAAAATTGAAAATGGATGAAGGCATAGGTTAAGGGGGAGGTTACCTCTTAGATTTTGCTATGTCTTGTATTTTTAATTGTTGTTGCTTGTTGTTAAGTTAGGTTTGTAACTTAACTTTGATTAACTTTGGTTTATGAAATGAAAATGGGAGAAGACATGGGTTAAGGGGGAGGTTCCTCTTGGTTTTACTATGTCTTATTTTTCAATTGCTATTGTTATTTATTGTTGTTGACTAGTATTTTCTCCCTAACTTAAACATATTGCTACACATCAAAAAGGGGGAGATTGTTGAGGCAATCGACCCAAGAATGATCGGGAAGATCATGGTTTTGATGTGTGTGTGCCAATATGTTTAAGGTTAGGGTATTGTGTTGTATTTGATATGTGTGATAGAGTTTGCAGGACTTGGAGAATCACACATGGAGAATATATCCGAAGGACGAGAGCCGAGGGAGGAGGACTCCAAGGGCAAGCCAGGAAGTGGACTTCAAGGGCACACGTGAAGGGTGGCATAGAGGTAAGCCAAGGGAAGGCTTGTGTGCGCATCTGAGGGACGATAGCCAGAGGAAGAAGACTTCAAGGGGCAAGCCAAGGGAGCATACCTGAAGGCACACGTGAATGAGAGTGTTCGGAGTGAGTGTAGAGGCTGGGCAGTCGACTGGTCGAAAGGCAGTAAATTGCCAAAACTCACAGAAAGTTTTCAGCCTCGGACTAGTCGGCTGTCCTAGGGATAGTCGATTGGTTACCCCCAATAACTAGCCATTGGCTGGCATTTAAAGCTAGGCCAGTCGACTGCCCCAGGGGCAGTCGACTGGTGCGGGGCTGGACAGCTTGCGAAGTTGTCCTGTTCTCTTATTTAAAGGGGACTTTTTGGCACGTGAACGGTACGGTTTTTTACTGTAAGAAAGTGTTGTTCGTGCCAATACTCCTCAGATCTTCCTCTCGCTTTTCATTGCATCTTGTAAAGAGGAAGAAGACGACTTGTAAAGGTTTTCTCCACCTTGAAGGAGGGTTTCATAGTGGAGAGTGTGCAACCGCGTGGATCCTTGGATTAGTCACCTTTCGGGTGGATACCAAGTAAAATCTTCTGAGTTAACATTGTTCTCTTATTTTTCATATATTTTGTTTGTATTGTGCTAACCTCCTTGTAGGGAAAATATCGAAAAAGTGCTATTCACCCCCTCTAGCAACGCACTCGATCTATCAAATCCCGTGTGTACAAGTCTCATTGTTTTGTTCGTTCTTTCTATTTTCCGCTATACTAACTCTGAGTCTAGAACGAAGATCCGAAAGACGAGGTTTTCTATGAAGTTTCCGCGAGATTATTACGAACGATATTCACCCCCCCCTTTATCGACGGCACCGGTCCCACATTAATTAAGGTTGTTAAGATTTATTTATCAATTAGATTTCAAAATTTCTGGGTTAAATAATAGTTGTGGGTCTAACTGCATCATTTTCATTAATTCAAAAATATCTGAATTATCTACTATTTCTTTTTCATTTAATTTTTCAAGTTTATCCAATACTTCTACTTTATTTGAATTTTTGTAGACTTTATTAAGTGTAGCCTTGATTCTAAGAAATTCTTCTTCCTCCTCAACCTCATCATAGGAGTTATATTCTTCTACATCTTTATAGTAGGTAGAGTAGTTTTCAGGGTTGTTAATTAATGTTTCATAATTAATTTCAAGGTAATCAGTATTATCCAAGAAATCATTAATTAAGTCTTTATTATTATCTACAGAGGTTTCTAGATTATCAGGATTATCTTCAGATTTATTCTCAAAAATATCAGAAACAATTTCATCATTATCCTTAAAATTATCATTATTAATATTGTCATTCTTAACATCTTCAGAAATATTAGAAATTAAAGGATTATTAATTTTAATTTCATCATTATCAACAATATTATTAGAAATATCAATTAAAGTATTATTATCCTTATCAGCATTATCAGATAAAATATTGGTATTAATTCTAAAAATGGTTGCATTGATATCTAGGTTTCTTTCTTTAAACTTGTGCACCACCTTGTCTTGTAAGTTTATATGCTTGCACTGTTGGCTACGTGTTAGACAAAATTTTAACTGGGGATCTATCTTTTGTTTCAATCATCAAGCTCACAAAAAGTGATTAATTGTGTGAAGAAAGTTATTGTACGAGTTGCTTTAGTCCATTTAGTCCACCCACATGTTTCTTTCAAACTGATTGATATTGACAGAGAAGATGTGCTACTTAACACAGTGCCTGCCTCATCTCCTCTGCCTTTGGTTTCTAGTATGTTTGGCGAGGTATCTTGTTCACTTCGCGAAGTGGGTTTCTCTGATGATATACTTATGCTTTCTGGATATATTTCTCAATCGGACGAAGTTTTCTCTACAAAGGATCTCCAGTATCTATGTATTTTTTTCCTCTTTGGTTCTGGTTAAACTCTTGACAACTTGGCATTGTCTTCTTAAATCTATTCAGATGTGAACTTGAGGTTTGTCAGCAAGGGTCCAATTCATAATATGCCCAATAATCTAGCATCAACAGTTATGTTTTCTTCAGCTCTTCATTCTGTTGATTATCTTCTGCAAGGCAGAAAGAGACGAAAAATACAAGCTAATCATGCATTTATACTTAATCTACACTGCCCTTTTTCTCTTTATGGTATTCATTTTGAACCATCAAAGACAATTGTTGAATTCAAGGTGCAAGCTCTGTTACTTGGTGGCATTTCAATATCTGCAAAATTGTTTCCTAAGACTATTGCTTTTATCTCTGTAAGCTCTCACATTTGATGCGTCTACCTTCTTTGCTATTGGCAGTGATTTCTCTCTCTCAGTTACTGGATTTCTTTTGTAAGGAGGTCATATTATCTGAGTTCTCATGTGTTCTAGTTCTAAGGAGGTCATATTATCTTTTGTAAGGAGGTCATACTGTAGTCAGATACTCTATTCACTATATTTTGCATCTCTTGTTTGCTGCTCTTCAGATGTTCTTTTGGTTGCTTTACATCCTCTTCATACCCTCCCTGCCTAACTTTTGCTACAAAAGTTGCATCATCCACTTTAAGTTTGCTTAGTTTTACTACAGATCTCTTTGATCTCTGTTCATCTTTAGTTGCCGTTGTGCCCTTGAAGTTGCTGTTACTCTCATGCACTTGTCCTTCATTTTCAGAAACTACATGTTTGGGTTTCACCATGTGGGCTTTAATTGGTGTGACTGCTGGGTTTTTATCTTGCAACTTTCTAGACTAGACTAATCTCCCTCAATTATCTTCTGTTTCATAGTGACTCTAGGACAACATTTTCTGCTTGCTCTTTTCCAGAACTTTTTCTAGTTTGGGGGCTCATATTCTGATCAATCGTTTTGCTTCTCTGTTCTATTCTCCCTCCCTTCCCACATATGATTTCAGAAGTCATTTGATTCTTTAGAATTTTGTTGCTCGCAGCCATATGTTATATCATGCCAACTTTAACAAACATACCTAGGGATGTTGCTTTTGAAACATTTTGCCTCTGTTCAGGGAGTGTCTTCCTTTATCATTTAGTGTGACTTTTGTTTAGCTGTCACGTTGTGGCAGTAGTTAGCTGAACCCAAATTTATATGCACCTATCCTTTCACTACTTGCTCAAGTTTTGAGATAGAGAACCTATATGATGCTCTATTAATATATGATGTTGTCTGCTAACTTGAGCTTGCTGTTCATCTGCGACGATTATGGTCAAGGCTGAGCATTAGAGACTTGTTGAGCTACTTCAGAAGATCTCTATTCTTGATTGGAAGTGGGAGCACATCACGATGAATTTTGTTGTTGAATTATCGAGGTCTCGTAGAAGACACGATGCGATTTGGGTGATCGTTGATCGATTAACTAATTTCGCTCATTTTTTTGGGGATTCAAAGGACGGATTCACTGGACAAGCTGGCAGAGTTGTACTGCTGTGAGATTATCAGACTACATGGTGTTCCTCTGAGCATCATATCAGATAGAGACCCGCGTTTCACTTCGCGGTTTTGACAGAGTTTGCAGCAGGCCATGGGTACCGAGCTTCAATTTAGTACAGCCTTTCATCCGCAGACGGACGGACAGTCTGAGCGTACCATTCAGACACTGGAGGATTAGTATGATCAGCTCAAGAGTACATCAGTGTACTCTAAGATTGATTCGCGATCTGGTTGTCATTAGACAAAATTTTCTTGGGATGTGTACGAGATATTTTATTTCCGTAACAGATAGTATGGTCTTGAGTTACCCTTGGTCCCAAAGGAGTTACTCTCGGTGGTGCATCGAGCTTGATTTGCGATTCACCTGGGATATACCTGAGTGGATAGGAAATTCGAAGTGTTCTGTTGGCAGAATGATAGGGAAAGGACATTGAAGATATGGTATCTTGACACTTGGTGTGTCAATAAATGAAGTGGAAACATAGCAGACCTATAACCCACAGGAAAGAGCAGAACCCAACAAAAAGGTACTTTGGAAGATTGTATACCTAAGTCGAACAAAGGTAAATTATTCGATTCGGAGGATCTTGATCGAATAACCCAGTTCGTATATTTACTATTGACTTGCTAGATTGACCCTTTGGGTTTACTTTACGGAGTTTCTAATGGGTCATGTGTAGAACTATATTTTTGTGTAAAGGTTCAGATAGACATATGGAGTGCATTGTTCACTAACTGGAGGACTTATTTCGAGCATGCAAAATGGACTTTGGAGGCAGCTAGGAGGATCATCTATACCTGGTCGAGTTCGCCTGCAATAATAGCTATCATGCAGCTATCCAAATGACATCGTTTGATGCGTTGTACGGTAGAGCTTGTAGGACACCCACCCTCTGGGAGGAGGTTGGGGAATTTCAGTTGTTAAGCCTTCAGAGTATTCAGCATGACGCAGAGCTAGTCTGTGCTATCAGATGCAGGCTGTCAGAGGCTCAGGATCGTCAGAAGAGTTATGCAGATTGGAGACGCAGACCCTTGGAGTTCTCCGTGAGCGATCACGTGTTCTTAGGAGTGTCGCCCACGAAAAGGGTGAAGAGGTTTCGGTTGCGAGATAAGCTAGCTCCCCGTTACATTGAACCTTTCCAGATTTTGGAGCGGATTGGAGCTGTCGCTTATCGTTTGGCGTTACCACCGTCATTGGCTGGAGTTTACGACGTGTTTTATGTTTCCATGTTGAGGAAATATGTACCAGATCCTACACATGTGTCATCGGAGGTGCCGGTCACACTTCAGCCAAATGCGACTTATGAGGAGGTGCCTATGCGGATTCTGGACCGCAAAGAGCATCGGTTGAGGAACAAGACAGTTTGTTTGGTCAAAGTTGGTTGGCAGCACTACTCTGATGAGGAAGCTACTTGGGAGCTCGAGGATACTATCAGAGCTCGCTTCCCTCATCTATTTACTTGAGGTGTGTATGATTGTTTTTCATTCTTTATTGATATTATATCTGGGTTGTTGATTTCTCTTGTTGTTGACCAGTACTTGTTGCGGTTTATGATTTGTGGTTGTGGACTAGTCTGGGTTGATTTTATGGGTAACTAGTATTTGTTGTGGTTCACTAGTTAAATTTGGGGACCAAATTTTTGTTAGTGGGGGAGAATGTTAAATACCAGATTTTTTATAACGGTAGGGGCCTAGTTGTAATTTTCCAAATCTATTGGACTTATTTGCAAAATGCCAAAATAATAATAAAAGCCCTAACTTCCCCTTATCTCCCCGATTCCTCTCGAAACCACCCGCCCCCTTCAGTTCTGTGCCGACGCCGAGCCCTCGACCGCCGATGCGTCGCCTCTCCCCGATGTCGACGCAGAGTTCCTACCGAGACTTCTCTTTCTCCTCCTTCTGATTCTTCTCCTTCTTCCCCGGTGCGCACGAGCAGAGCGCGTCACCGTCGCCTCGCGCAAGCAAGTCAACGCCGTAGCCCTCTACTAGTGTGAGCGAATCTCTCTCTACCGCGAGCCTTGGGTCGTGTGATTCCTCCTCCACGAGACCCTAGCCAACGCCGACCCCTGTCTTGGTAAGCCTTGTCGTGACTTCTTTGATCCACCGCCGACCACCAATCAAATAAGGAATCTAAATTAGGGTTTGCTTTCCCTATTCTACCATGAGATTGGTATTTTGTTTGGTTTTTAGATTGCGGAATCAATCATGTTAGGGTTGAATCTTACCTTGTCTCTTTGATATTGTTGTATTCTCTGCCTTTGATACTCTGTGGGAATTGTTTCAAAGTTGTTCACAGTATTGCCAAGTCTATAATCATGTTAATTTTGACGAGATCTCTACTTATAGAATGATACATGAATGGAGGATTGTGTATCTCATTTTCCGGGTAGTTTCCATTACATTGGTTTAGTGAACCACGATTGAATCGACTCCCAATCAGGTCTCGATTTATTGATCTGTACAACCTTACTGATTTGTTTCAAACAGTTGATTTAATCTTGTTAAATGGTTTTGGAAGGAACCCAGAGTTGTTTAGATTTAATTGAACATATGTTGCAAAAGGGATTTATCCTAGTTTCATTTTACGTGAAGTTTAGCTACTTTTAGTAATTTGTATAAATAGCTAAATTTAGTCCTTGATACAGGACCTTGACTTTGGACTCGTTCGGTTGATCGTGAAGAGGTTATTTCAGTCACGTTCTACAATTAAAAGGCGGGTACTTTTCCTTTGTACTCGAGTAGTTTCTTTTACCTTAAAGCATGACTATTTTATGTCTTATAGGTTGCTTGACCTTATTCTTTGTTGTTTAATATTTTAACATCGCCGTTGATACCTATTCTTCGTTGATCTTCGAGTATTCCAAATTCGTATCTGTACAGTCCTCTGTTGGTTTTCTGTTCTGTAAAGTGCCACTTGTACGCAAGTACTTAGAAGTCCATTAAACACAGATAGGATTATTTGGCATTAGAAATACCCTACCCAGTAGTGTAGGTGCATAATCGTTGGTTTTCGATTCCGGTTGGATGTATTGATGCATCGTTTACTTGTTGGATTTTGGTTGCATCGTTGTTTCTCCGGTTGTTCGTGCATCTTGTAGCATGCACCATATCTGCACGTTGCATACTAACGACTGTTGGGCTTCCATATGGTTAAGCCGTCGTTAGTCATTTTGTTGCTCGATTCACTCAACCACTTGTTGTCATGGTAGTTGTTAGAGTGCGAGCAACTGTCCTGTTATACCACACATGTTGCAATTGTAGGCAAGCAGTGACACCCTCACCGTTATTTTTCGAGGGATACTGTAGCTGTTAATAGCTCCCCCTATGTATCGGGGTCTGGAGTGTTGACTCCCCAGAATCTCGTCCACTCAACCACACCTTCTGTGGTATTTGTTGTTGGAGTGTGAACAGTTGTCACAACCCTACCCACTCGGTCACACAGATGGGATGTGTTGGCGGCTTGACTGGTGTCAGGGGTGACACATGTCATTGCATCATGTGCATACGTATTTCGTTTATGCATTTTTCTTGTGATTGTTGCATTTATATGAGCTATGGTTGTTGCACTTGATTGACATGTATGTATATCTTGGTTTTATTATTGTTGTACTGTTTTATACATACTTAGTTGTTATTCGGATTTTATACCTTGTCATTTTATATATGTTGTACATGATTAGGTATTCTTATATTTCTAATGGACTGTACTCTATTGACTCTCTACTTAGTTATCCTTTATTATGTCATGCTTATTGTTTACTCATATACTCGTAGAGTCCGCCCGGACTCACCACCCCTGCTTTCTCTTTTTATTTCAGATAGCAAGTAGACGTATTTCTTGGAGCCATGAGAGGATCCAGTTGCTAGTCCCCAGTGTTGAGTTGAGTTATTTTTCCGTATTTGGTTTAGTTGTTTGTTTTCAGTACTTAAAATTGCATTTTATTCATTATCGGATTTTGTCGTTATCAGAGACTTTTGTGTTCTCTTGGGGTTGTAGTTCTTTTATGTTTAGGGTGGCTGAGCCACCCATTATCTTTTCTGTTGATATAAAACTGAATGGTTGTAATTATTTACTATGTTGATGCCAGCCGTGTGTGGCTGAGTTATATGTATTAGTGAGATATATGTATATTTGCCTCAACTTGTTCGTCGTACAGAGGAGATCCTGTCCGATTTTCGAGTAAGCATGTGTCTATGGAGTTGTGACAAGATGGGCTAGACCGGGATAATCGTTTCGATTGTTATCTAATTCATCACAAAGATATATACATTTTTTTTATTGTCACGAGATATAGATATAAACTGATCAAAGATATATATTAAGTTTAATGAAGGTCAACCACTCGATTCAAGTTTACAAGTGAAGATGAGTCCACGAGTAGGTATCAATTTTAGGTAAACTTAAAAAAATTGATGAATCGGTAATCTTGAATGGAGTGATAGGTTTGATGTTATAAAAGTTTTCTATCGAATAAATTGAAAAGTATTAGACAACTTAGAAGTCTAATATCCCATAATTATATATCTCATTTGAAGTAAATTTTTATAAAATATACCATAGTTGAGGATCGAACCATAGATATTTCTTGGATAATAATTTAATATCCTTTTACTGTACCATAGCCCGAGGAGAATTTTAGGAAAGCATAAGAATCATACTGCCATGTCAAGCTCATTATTTACCACATCATCAATTCATGATAAAGCTTCGTTTCATTATATCTTTATCAACCTTTTGCCCCCGGGGCTATGGTGCAGCGGTAGGGCAACTAGTCGTTAACCCAGGCATCCGCGGTTCGATTTCCAGCTACGGCGCATTTTGCAGGAATTTTTCCTCCAAATGGGGCGCGAACCCTGGGACGCTGGGTTTCTAGACTGCCTACCGCGAGCGCTTCCCGATTTACCTTGGTGATCGGTAGAAAACTTCCGTGGGACCGGACCGGTCATCCCAAGTTTAATTTATCTGCTGCCTGATTCATCATTTTTCTTTTATCAACTTTTCATTAGATTACACTACACCTTTATGTTCATAAATTAGTTCCAAGTTGCTCCAATAAATTAGTTCCAAGTTACTCAATATGTTTCCTATATCTTATTATCCTTCTATTATTGCAACAATCCTGAGTGCTAGTAGGACCAAACATTTATTTCAGCATGTTGTTCCAATTATCTTGCATTTTTCTATAATACCTTATTTAACTGTTGAAGAAAAAAAAAAGTTGAATTCCCTGAAAAGACTCACAGACATCCGATTGAACCTTTAAAAAAGGTCGTGTTTCTTTAACGAGAAAAAGTGATGGTTCCCGCACATCCAATAATTAAAACCAAACACTCATGTGTTGGATGTGAAGTGTCGAACGAATTCTCATGTTCTACTCTGTTTCTCATCACGTGGCAAAATGGCGATGCACTCATCTCAGTCGGCTTGATATTGTTTGTTCCACGACAAGATAGATACAGATAAATCATAATACATAGCGACCTCTTAGATATACGAGATATGTTTTTCCTCATGGGGAATGAATCACATGAGAATTGACCCCTCATTCTAATGTGATAACTACGCTATTAGATCACCATTCGAGTACTAACTACGCTACGCCTTGAGACTATTCTAATCATGGTGGCAAAAGGTGATTCGCTCACTCTCTGCGCCCTCATCAATCAGTCTCAAGACCAACACAAAGAAGGTAAATCAAGAAGGCTACTAATCTGAACAGTGACTAGCACATAAGAGAGGATAAATATCTGATTTCGTCTAGATTTAATTCCAGACCACATCATTGCAATACCTTGTGAGTCTATTCAATGGAGACTTACACTATTTCTAAGAGACGTGCTTTTCCCACCCCCCTCTCCCATTTCATTTCTCACCCCCCTCTTTCTCCTTAATGAAACGTCGCATGTGCCCTCCTCCTCTTTTCTTTTCTTCTTTTTTGTTTTAATTTATTTAAATTTTTATAAAATAAATACTAATGAAAAAATATTAATAAAAAAAATAAAAAATAATTGCTGTCATTAATTTTTAATTAATTTAATTAATTTTTTTTATCAATAATTTTTTTATTTTTTTATTTTATTTTATTTTTATTATTTAAGCAATTTTATTTATTATTTTTTATAAATACTTTATTTTTAAAATTTTATATAAATTTAATTTAGTTTTATTTTTAATCAATTTTGTTTATTTTCTTTTTTCATAATACTTGTATTTTTTTAATTTATTATTTTTTAAATTTGGTTTTTTTTATTGATTTTATTTTTTTATTAATTAGTTTTTTTATCAGTTTTATTTTTTTTGAATAATTTTGTTATATGTCTATAATCTTTTGCTTATTTTTAGTTATAAATTTTAGGAGATATTATTTATAAAAAATTTTAAAAGTATAAAAATAAAATAAAATTTATATATCTAAAACTAACAAAAATACTAACAATTAATAGTGAACACATTCATAACTTAAGAACAAACATTTTTTTTTCAAATGAAGAACACATGTAATAATACAAAAAAAAACATAAAAATGCATAAAAAGTACATTTTTAGTCAATATTGCCTCTAAATTCTGCTCCTGACGCGTTTGGTGGTGGTATACCATTACTTCGTACCACAAATGAATACGTGTCCTATAAGTATAACAAGTGACCCATCCTTTAGCTTCATACAATGAATGTTGCCACCACCACGTTGGAATGGGAGGTACAGGGTAATGAGGATGT
>JAGFNQ010001202.1:520049-642549 GCA_024364735.1 Boesenbergia rotunda | reverse complement strand
CCATTTCCCACCTGCAGGCGCTATGTATTACTCTCCTTTCTTCTTCCTCCTCCTCCTCCTCCTCCTCACCACAACGACGGCTTCTCGTTTCCTTTGGCCGCCTGGACCTGGACTAGGTTGTTAATCAACTAACTGTATACTTAATCGAAGAGCATCAGATCGGTCTTTAAATTTGCCTGGTAATATATAATCTCTCTTAATGGCTTCTCATCAATCAAATCTGTCTTTCTTTGGCAAACAGAAGCTACAGGGCTTGAGCATGTGAAGCATGCAGGGATACTGGAGGAAGAGGACTCCCGTTGGGAAAATGTGAGTGCAGACTTCATCCTGAAATTGTTTATACTTTTGACTGATCGTGAACCAAGAAATTATTGTCGTTTTCTTCTTCTTCTTCTTCTTCTTCTTCAGTTGATAGAAACAGAGAAATGCGAGGATGGAAATGAGGAATGTCTAAAGAGAAGAGTATTAGTGTACGAGGCGCATTTGGACTACATATACACGCAGCACCACCCTAAGCCATAGCAAGGCCAAGAAATTAAGGAGTCTATAGATAATGAGGATATTATAGATCGTTGCATTTGCAGGGTTTCTCATTTCAGAAGTGTTTTAATTGTATGGCTTTGACACCATGTAATGTCAGTAATTATGGGGTAACGTATCTTTATGACCAGTTAGAATTGCTTAATTCTGTCTTTGTTGAAATCATGACATGGATTCATACAACTGATCGATCAAAAAGTGATTTTGATGGTGGCCACCTAAAGAGACGCTGAAAAAAATATTCGTATACACGAGTCTTTCCATGAAAAAAGTGCAAAGCTCAAGTAATCATTAATGACTCTCGAGTGGTTGAAGAGAAAATTTGGAGGTTCCGTCAATGGCTTTTAGTCGTGGGGAGTTCAATATAGTGGATCCATGCATGTATGCAGATAATTTAACAAAAGCTTATTATGATTCATGCTCTTTGTTACGAGATTAGAACGGAAACACGGCAATAAGAACAATAGATAATACACCAGATTTACGTGAAAAATCCTTGACGGGAAAAACCACAGGCAGAGGAGGAAAAATCACTAAGAACGACGGAATACAAAATCGACAACTCTTATATCATAATAAAGTAAAGAGAAGTAGAGAAAAGGAGAGGTAGAGAAAAGAAAGAAGAGATAACCAAAAAGCTTTCTTGATTGATTGATTCAACTTGTCTATGAGATACACAATTTATAGGGACCTTAGAATACTTAGTCAAATAAAAATTAATAACAAAACTGTTAATTAACAGATTTATAAAGAATCTGTTAATTAACATATTAATAAGAAAATAACTAATAAATATTAACGGATTAAACAGAATTCGGGTCACCAAATTCTAACAATCTATACCTTGACGCGAATTCCACAAATCTTCAAATGAACATTCTCCACCTTTTTCACAAAAGTCCCACAGGCAAATCTCAGTATCTAGCATCAATCAAGTCTAAGTAATGCTTTGTCCTCTCATGAAACATCTGATCCTTCATGAGGAAAATAACACTCTGACTATCACAAAAGACTGTAGTAATCTGTAAGTCTTCGCTAAGCTCACTGAAGAGTCCTTTCGGCCAAATAGCTTCCTTACAAGCTTTCCGTAAGTGATCTTCTTTTATCAATATCACCTTGTGACGGCAACATCACCTATTACTGTGGATCCCTGCAGAACATATAAACTGGCGGTTCTCCTTAGTCCCTTCATCACAATAAGAGACCCTTTACTGACCTTCACAGCTCCACCTTCACCAGTGTACTTGTATCCTTTAGAATTAAGAACACTCAAAGAGATCATATTTCTCTTCAAATCAGGAACGTGCCTCACATTATCAAGTGTCCGAATGACACCATCAAACATCTTAATTTTGACCGTACCAATACCAGCAATTCTGCAAGATGTATTATTGTCCATCAAAACGGCACCACTCGAAACCGTTTCATATGTTGAAAATCAGTCCCGATTGGGACACATATGAAACGTACAACCAGAATTAAGAATTCATTCCTCACTCTTCTTCAAATCAGCATCAGAGGCAATGAGAAGTTCACCATCACTGTAATTTTCGGCAACATCAGCCTCACCAGACTTCTCTGATTGTTTTTCCTACGAATTTTCACCTGCCCTTTTATTCTTATTCTGCAGCTTATAACATTCAGATTTGATGTGACCCTTCTTCTTGCAATAATTACATATCTTATCGCTATTTCTGGATTTCGATCTGCCCCTGATATTACCATCAGAGTCTTCCTCCTGAGTCTTTCCTCGAATAATAAGACTCTCACTCTGAGTCTCAGATTCTTCGACAAGCTGTTTCATTTTCTCTTTTGAGAATAATGAATCATAAACTTCATTCAAAGTAAGAGTATCACGACTATATAAAATAGTATCTCTAAAAGCCGTATATGACGAGGGTAAAGAACACAGTAAGATCAATGCTAATTCTTCATCGTCATATTTGACCTCCAAAGCCTCTAAGTCAGAGACAATTTCCTTAAACACGGTCAAGTGATCTCTTAACGACGTACCTTTTGCCATGCGATGAGAATACAAACGTTGTTTCAGACCCAGTTTGCTCGTAAGACTTTTTCTCATGCACAACTGCTCCAGTTTTAGTCATAGTGCAGCAGCAGATTTCTCCTTCAAAACATCCTATAAAATCTCATTCGATAGGTGAAGGTAGATCTGAGATAGAGCTTTTCGATCCTTACGTTCCTTTCCTCCTTTGTCCATGTCGAGGGCATGTTGTCTATCCCGAACATGCGTCGTCCAAGTCCATATGCGCTAGCACCGCTCGCATCTTAACCTGCCACAGCGTAAATCTGGTGTTGACATCCAAAAGCGGAATATCATACTTCATGCTTACCGTTGTCATTAATCCCGTTTGAAATCCTCAAAACTAACCTTGCTCTGATACCACTTGTTACGAGATTAGAACGGAAAAACGGCAACAAGAACAATAGAGAACACACCAGATTTACGTGGAAAATCCTTATCGGGAAAAACCACGGGCAGAGGAGGAAAAATCACTAAGAACGACGGAATACAAAGTCGGCAACTCTTATATCATAATAAAGTAAAGAGAAGTAGAGAAAAGGAGAGGTAGAGAAAAGAAAGAAGAGATAACCAAAAAACTTTCTTGATTGATTGATTCAACTTGTCTATGAGATACACAATTTATAGGGACCTTAGAATACTTAGTCAAATAAAAAATTAATAACAAAACTTTTAATTAACAAATTTATAAAGAATCTGTTAATTAACATATTAATAAGAAAATAACTAATAAATATTAACGGATTAAACAGAATTCGGGTCACCAAATTCTAACACTCTCTTTTGAGTCTACCTACTTGAGCTTGAAGAGGTCTGCCAACGTTAATTTATAGCTGAGAGGAGTGGTGATTCCACTCAAAAACTAAGAGGAAAGAAACTGTTTTAGTTAGAGTTGACAAGCAGGAAGTCTTTGATAGTGTCGACTGAGATGCATGGAATATTTCTGTCAGCACGAACAAGGGTTAAGAGCATCCACAATATTGGTGGGTGTTATAACACCCACCATTTCATTAAAAAAATATGGGTCTATATGTCATGTACACATTAGATTAACATCTTCATTTTCTCACATTTATTTCAATATTAACATTCATTATTTGTGGATCTCGCTTTTCACTCATTCATCTTTATTATTATTTTACAACATATAACTATTACTCAATAATAATTGCTATACGTTGTAACAGTTACTGTCGAGTAACTGTGGCAACTGTGTAGTTGCTATAACTGTGTAATAAATTTTTGAAAATCATAACTTTTGACTCAGATATCAGAATGTGACAATTTTTTTAATTATAGATCTCTAAACGATTTTTGATTAAAAAAAATCATTTCATTCTGATATTTGAGTCAAAAGTTATAATTTTTGAAAGTTTACTATACAATTGTAGCAACTATTGTTTAGTAGCTATTACACGTTGACTATGTAGTAGCCGCTACAATTGTGTAGCTGCTACAGTTATGTAACAAACTTCTGAAAAATATAACTTTTGACTTGGATATCAGAATAAGATGATTTTTTTAATCGAAGTTCGTTTAGATATTTATAATTCAAAAAAAAAGATCATCTCATTCTGATATCCGATTCAAAAATTATGATTTTTCAAAGTTTATTGCATTGTAGCAGTTATTAGCTGCTACACATTGTAGCAGCTACTAGCTGTTACACGTTGTAATAGTTATTGTCGAGTAGCTACTACAACTATGTAGCTGCTATTGTCAGTTTAAATTTTTTATTTTAACCACATAAAAATAGTTTAATAATAAAATACCATTAATTCAATTTTGTTAGGTTGATTTTTAATTTTAAAAATTATAATTTATAATTTTATTTTTTTAATAAAAAAATGGGAGGACACCCATGGGACCCACCCATCTCGCTTTGAACCTATGTGGGGTGGGCTAGCCCTACGCCCACCCTCATGCCCTCTTATCGAGTAGTGTGCAATGCATTTTTTTTATAAATTTTTTTTGAACATGTTTAAACAATTGCATGCGCGTGTTCAATAACGTAGAATTTTGTGGGTGTTATAACACTTATATTGGTTTTAACACCAATTCATTGTTAGAACCCCCAATAAATTCCACCAATGTGGAAGCCCTAGAAGTGAAGATTCAATATGTGCACTGATGGCATATTAATTTGTAGAATAATAATAGTTCTCAATTACTTGCCAGTTTGTTCAGATCATAACAGATCAACCTGATACATTTACAATATACTAAAGACACCTTCATTATTATCAAAGGGCCAAAACTGTGAGAAATTTCAAAGTAATACTAACTTCTTGTTCAATATTTAGTGCGTTGAAGATAAACTACAACAAATCTTCCAACAGTGGCATAGGTATTTTCAATTGGGATTGAAAAAAGATTTCGGTCTGGGTGATTCCAAAATGGGTAGTTCAGAATGTTGCCTAGATCAGAACAAGATGAGTCTTCAATGACAGACGTCTTATGGCTTGGCATAAATGTGCCAAACCAACTGATCTAGGCAGATTGTCAGTAATAAATTTGAGCTGCCATTCATAATTTAGCACTAATAACTACAAGCCAGTGGAATTTTCTTGGAATGCCAACTCTTCAGATGAGTTATACAAGAAATTGACTGATGATGAAAAATTCTGTGTGGAATCAACTTATAGATCCATGATTGAACAAGCAGCAGACGAATCTTGTCTCTCAAAAATCTATACCAATTTCACCCCAAGGAAGTATTTTTCTCACAAATACAAAACCTAATCGAAACGCTAGAAACATGCTCGCGTTCATTAACAATATGATAGTGATAATAGTATGAGCATAAAAAAGTTACAAAAAATAACTACAACACTGAAGATTTGATATAGTTTGAAGCTCAAAGTTTGTATGTCCATTGCCTAGTTGCTTTCATGCAATAACCCAACACACAATCACTAAACCGCTTCTTTATACCAAGGCCATAGAGCAAACCTTAAAAAGAAAGAGAAGTTACAAAAAAAAAAAAGGTAGATAATGCCTAAACTCACAAATATTTTAAAAGTGTAAGATAAGGATGGTTTAATCATGCTCTTTAAGTTATTTTGATGTTTGGACAACAATTTTAAGTTAGAATTAATATGTGGTTTTTACTAATATGATATATCAAGTGTGCATCTGCACATTATTTGACACAAGTATTACAGATGCAATAGAGGAAGTTTTGACCGGTCGAGGATGACTGAATACTTGTTAGATAGAATTCAACATGTTAAGGGTGTCTATATGCTTAGCAGAAGAGGAATGGCGAAGCCAGGCCAGGCGATCTACCCGGGCTTATCCTGAGCGGTGGGGTACGAGTGTTGATGTCGATGTCGTCACCCTGAGTTGTTGCCTCTTTCTCTCCCTTTTTTTTTCTTTCTCCTCTATCGTAAATCTACATTGAAACCCTTTCTGACTCCTATCGGGCCCTCGGGCTACAGCCCAAGTAGCCTTGAAGGTGCCTTCCGCCCTTGCAAAAGATGGAGAACCGAAAACAGGGCTTCTTGAGACACAAAGTCCCGGAGAAGAATACTCTTGGTGGTTTTTATTTTGTGCAAAGATGAGTGTGAGTGCAATTGTATAGAGAGTCAGGATAAATGAAAAATAAATAAAATGTTATGTTCGTTTCTATTTGTAAACCAGCAACTGATTAGTGGATTGATATGAGAGTAGTCAAGTGATGATATATAGTTTGAGTCAACTCAAGAAACAATTTTATTGCTACAAAGGAACAAATTAATTTGTTGATATTGTTGATGATCTCAAAGTTTATGATAAAGTCTACTGATCGATGCGGTTACAATGGTATAGTTAATCTATGGGAAAATTTGACAAAACTCCCCAACATCAAACTGGGCTTTGCATGCACTCCCCAACCGAAAATTTCTTTGCATGCACTCCCTAATGGGATTGACAAGACAGTTTTGTGTGCTATTTTTTTATCAGTATAAAAGAGTAAAAATTCAGTATAAATCGTAAAGATTTGAGTATAAATTTTTTGAGATTGAGTACTAATTTAAGAAATTTGAGTATTGTTTGTAAAAATTTGAGTATACATTGTTTCAGTATATAGTAAAAATTTCAGTATACATTATCAAAATTTCAGTATGAATTGATTTAGATTGAGTATTATTTGAAAAAATTTGAGTATAAAATTTAGAAATTTGAGTATGTGAAGTTGCATCCACCACATCAAGATTTTCACATGAGAGGTCATCGAAATTTTATACTCAAATTTCATAAATTAGTACTTAATCTCAAACAATTTATACTCAAATTTCATAAATTAGTACTCAATCTCAAACAATTTATACTCAAATCTTTATAATGTATACTCAGTTTTCACTCTTTTATACTCACCACATCAAGATTTTCACATGAGGGGTCACCGAAACTTTATACTCAAATTTCTTAAATTAGTACTCAATATCAAACAATCTACACTCAAATCTTTACAATGTATACTGAGTTTTCACTCTTTTATACTCAATCCATCAGGGAGTGAATGCAAAGAATTTATCAAGTGGGGAGTGCATGCAAAGGCCAGTTGGGGATTGGGGAGTTTTCTCCAATTAACCAACAATGACAATCCAAAAGTTTAGTAAGATCAATTGACTAATAGTAGATACTGTTGGATGGAGAAAAGTAAAAATACATTATTGACTTTTACATTATGAAAATTAAATTTATATCTTGATTGGTGATGTATAAATCTCTTATACTGTAAACATTCGGAATTATTGTAAATTCTAACCACGGACTGCTCGAAGCCGAGATGATAGTCATGTATCTCGAATTATCACCGTTATGTCATAACGTCTCAACTCTTAATTTGGTGATGTATGACAATATATAGTCTTCTTTTGTTCTTCTCAACAAGATAGAGAATATAACTTTCTTCTTTCTTAGTTCCCTTCTTTTTCCCTCATTCTCTCATACTGCACCCAAGAATTATAAATTTATAGGAGAAATTAAAAATATGAAGTCATTCCATTAAGAGAGTTACTAACTTTCATTTATGTTAGTGGAGAAATGAGATGGAGTTACTAGATGAAGTTATTAACAATCATGTATGTTAGTGGAGGTTTACTAATATTCATTTATGTTAGCGGAGACATGAGATGAAATTACTAATATTCATTTATGTTAGTGGAGGTATAAGATGGAGTTACATGAAGTTTCTAATATTTAGTTATGTTAGTGGAGGCATGAGATGGAGTTACTCATGAGATGAAGTTACTAACATTCATTTATATTATTGAAGGTATGAGATGGAATTATTCATGAGATGAAATTACTAACATTCATTTATATTAATGGAGTCATGAAATGAAGTTACTAACATTTATTTAAGGTAATGGAGACATGAGATGAAGTTATTAACATTCATTTATGTTAATTGAGACATGAGATAATCCCATTATTCCATTTGAATGCCCCATATTGGGCATACGTTACATACATCTCCCACTTGCACACAAGGACATTTAATTTTCATCACTAGATCACAACTCATGTGACGAATCATATCACCATACTAGGCTTCCATACAAGGTTGGATGTCGTGTGACTTGCGAGCACACTTGCATACAAAAAATTGCTCAATTCACCTATTAGGATAATCGAGTAGTCATCATTATATCATAAGACACAAAAAAATCTCCCTGTACCCTGTATCTAAGATTTATTACATCCATCGAGCAACTTTCCTCATCAAAAGTAATCCCCAAATGATGCTCGATTATATATATTCACTAATGTGATTAATCTCTACATAGATAAACATAAAAGACTAGTCGGTGAATATTATATAATGATGTATTGTCAATTGATTTTTCCTTTTCCAAACTCGAATCTATCCTCAACTCAGCTGCTTTCTTGGACCTGTCTCTCAAACCTTAATGTATCTTCCGAGTCATCAGTAAATAGATCAAAGTAGCAAGCAGTGAATCAGGACATGAAGAAATAGTTGAAAGTAATAAGGGCACAAGAAATTCCACCTTTAGAATTTCGGATATCACACAATGGGGCTTGGGGATATCAAGTTATTGTCTTATAATATGACTCCCACTATCCTAGTCGATTGTATCACACGTGGTATGAAACACATGCCAAAATGTTAAGCCCTCATCTCTTAGAAGGGCACGTGTCAGATTTCTCTAACATTGTGCAAGCATAGGACTCAGTCTACACATAAGACTCTACCCAAATATCTCTGAGAGAGTACCTCAAAGACATATCACAAATTGTAGGTGATATCAGAGATCTCAAATCTGGCTTCTTACCAGCAATATGAATGTGACTACACCCATATCGGTCATGTTGCACATGACCTCATCTGAACACAGATCAAGACGACTTAAGTTCTAGCAGAGTCACTCTTAAAATCACTTACAGCTAGAAACCATTTTACCCTACTTTGGGAGGTGGTCACTCACGTGATAGAGTCGACCTTGCCTGCCTGGTATATCTATTTTGAACATATATATATAACAAGTGCATTACAATGACATTATATACATAAGTGTGACTAATTAATGCACAAGAAATTACGTACATCATTAAGCATCACTATAGTTAATTCAATATAAACTGTTAGGACCGATAGGCAAGTTAGAGAGGGTAATTAGCTTCAATCTTTGCTCGATGAAGATTTATTGTAGCGAAAACTTGAGCAATGCTAACACCTCAAATTTTACTTGGTATCCGTCTCCTTAAAGTGACTAATCCAAGGATCCACTCTTCCTCACTCTCTCATACACTATGAAAGATCCCCTTTGTTGAGGCGGAGAAGCGTCGTACAAGCTTACAAGAAGAAATACAACCAAGAACAAGCAAATATAAAAGACATCTTACAAGATTTATATAAATGAGCTCTCTTTACTTTTCTTGCTTTCTTTTAGTTTGGAATCATCTCTAAAACCTTGGAAATGCAGCAACATTAAGCTCCAAGACTTTTCTTGAAATGGCGATGGAAGAAGACGAACATGTGCGAAGAACTGCAGATTTAACTTGCGTGAAAACCCTATATACTTGCGCGACCTAGGGTTACCAATTAATTATCATGTCAGATCTAGCCGTTCAACGACTAGTTTTTGAAACTTAATCGATTAGCCAATCGATTATTGAATTGATTCAACACCTTTCTGTGCTCTTGCACAATACCTCCTTAATTGATTGCCTAATCGATTACAGTCCTTCTTAATCAATTGCCCATTCGATTACCCATTCAATTCAGCATGCTTCTCTTCTTACGATAATCCTGCACTAATTGATCACCCAATCAATTGGTAGGCCCCTTAATTGATCACCCAGTCAAGATTAAGGACCTTTCTATTTTCGCGAGACAACAACCGAATCGATTGCCCAACCCTGACTTGCTTATCTCTCAAGTCTAGGGTTCCCTTACCGAATCCTGGTCAACCATGGCCTGTTATGACTTTCTCATTAAGTGTCTGATTAAACCTTTGACCGACTTAGACTTTCCCTTGCCTAGTTCCCAACTAGGACTTCTCTCATGCCAACGTGCAATTTTTTTGATTCACTTGGACTTCATCTAGTCCCACTAGGTATGCCTAGTCCTACTAGGACTATTCCCGTGCAGCGTGCGATCTCCCCGATCCACCTTGACTTCACTTAGTCCCACTAGGATTTTTTTCGTACCAACGTGCGATCTTCCCGATCCACCTGGAATTCACCAGTCCCACTAGGACTTTTTCTGTGCTAGCATGCAATCTCCTCGATCCACTTGGACTTCACGAGTCAAGTCTCCAGTCAACCTTAACCTATATGACTCACACAATATTCAAACATCATTGTCAAATATCGAAACTTAAGCTCACCCAAGCCTAATCAAACTAGGTCAACTCTGATCTAACGAAGATTGAACTAACACAAAATAATACATGTTATAAAGTACGCACACCCAATGACTCTCTATGTCTAATAAAAGTATTTCATTTAATAGGTTTGGTGAAAGGGTCAGTGACCATGCTGTGTGTTGAAATATACTTGACTATCGCTCATTCTTCTCAATGATATCTCTCACATAATGATATCTAGTATCCATTGTTGAGACTTGACCGTATGGCTAAAGGAGGTGAATAGCCGATCACCCACTTATCATTTTCGATTTGCTCTTACACTTGTTAGTTGTGCAATACGAAAATACAATTAAACTAAACTAACAAAGAACAAACACTAACACCAAACCTTTAACGTAGTTCGGAGATAAAACTCCTACCCCACGACAATCCGTAAGGTGGACGATCCCGATCCGTCGGTGGATGAGTCTCTGGAAAGCCTCCAGATAGCTTGTGTCGCTCCTTGTGGGTGGAGAAATCACACCACAACCTTACAAGCATACCTGAGCACCAAGACTATTAATTGACCTCTAACCAAGACCAATTTCGTCAACCCTATCCAGCCACACTGAGCATCCTTAAATAGAACTCGTGGGTGAACTAGCCGTTACTAGTCGACTGGTGCCAACACCAGTCGACTACTCCGCCCGAATTCGAACATTACAATCCAACGTTCGAATTCCAACCGACACCAGTCGACTATACAAAAAATTAGTTGACTGATCTTTCTGTGACCTCTACCAGTCGACTGATCCCACATCAGTTGACTGACCAAATCCTAAATCTAGGGTTTCCTATCCCAAGTACAGTCACTCAGCACTCGAACCTTCACGACTCACTTGACTCTTCTTGCAGCCTCGACCTGTTGCCTTCAAGCCTTCTTCAACTTTGGCTCTCGTCCCCACGACTTGTCTCCACATGTCATCCTTCACGTATACCTCGAAGTGCGCTGCCCTTGGCTCTCCGTTCATGTCTTATTCACGGTCCCTTGGATGCAACATCCTTCACCGAACTCGAAATTGTCAAGCTAAGTCTATGTGTATCCTGTAGAACCTGCACACTCAAATACACATATCAAATACAAGAGTAAACCTAACTTAAACCCTTTGCCTAAACATCAAAACACATGGTCCCATGGACCATAGATTGCCTCAACAATCTCCCTCTTTTTGATGTTTGACAATACGTTTAAGTTAGGGAAAACAAATAGCAAATACAAATGCTAATCACCAAATAGACTTACATTGCCAAGGCTATACCTTGGACTTACACCACTAATACAAATGCAATGCAAATAATGCATGGATCCTATCACAAGGCATCCCCCACACCTAAACTCCCCAATGAGTTAGGATTTTCATCAAAGGTTTTTTTAAAAAAAAAACCCTCTCCAAGGCTCTCCCTACAAATGGACTTACCAAGGACTTTTTAAGAACATATCACAAGGCTTCTCTTTTGCCAATAAATGAGTAACAATGCTCCTCCTTTACCTAAGTTCCCCCTTGAAATAGGATTTTTTACAAAGGTATATTTGGTTTCCCACTTAAACCTAACATTTCTTCCCCTTTGCCACACATAAAAAAAACTCCAACAATATCCCAATAATTGGATTCATTACCCTCTAATGACCATAAATAGTATGTAATAACCCTCATCAGATTATACACAAGTTTGACATCATTAGTATACTTTTCGATTGCTAAAAATAGTTTCAGTCTCGTATCAGGCGACTTTGATAGTTTCCAGTCGACTAATCCCTATCAAAAAGCAACTCACAGAATCATTAGTCGACTGACTTCTGCACCGGTCGACTGATACCCTGATATCAGTCTATTTTTGTATTTCTGACTCAATTTCAAAAATGCACTAGAAATTTCATAAATCTCTAAAAAATTTTAAATTTTTGGAGAGGTTTGTGGTACTCATATCTACTTGGGAAAAAATATTTAAAAATGTATATATTTCGGATCCCATGATTGACACAAAACCTAAAACTAGCTAAATGGTTCAATTAAACTTTGACCTTAAGTCTTAGTTCTAGCTTCCTTTTGATGTATCTACCCATACGAAATCATAATGCTTCCCTAGCATTGGTTTATATGACATCTATACATCAAAAACTAATTTTGATACAATATGACCCCAATGTCATATTTCTTGCATGAACTACAAGCCCAATGTGCCAAATCCGAAGAATTGAGACTCAATTCTATATCCATACCCTTTGGCACAATCCATGGTCCATCTAGACCTCCAAAAGATATCCTCCGGATATCCATTGACCATGAGTCCAAATTTAGCTCTTAGAGCTCCCCCTTGAGCTCTTAGGCTTAACCACTTCCCTAGGTGACTCATCCACAATGACTAAGCCACACTGGTGTACCTCCGGTGATTCTTAGTCTACAAATCTCACTTTTTTTAACATTAGGCACATTGTCCTTGGTTAAGGTCTTCTTCCCTTTAACCTTGGACACCTTGTCCTTAGTTAAGGTCTCCTTGCCCTTAAACGGTACTCTCTTGCCATTTTTGGACTTCTGATCCTTACCATAGTTATATGCTACCCTAGCATATTTCTTCTCATTGGCTTTGAATGGCTTACATCGATATCCCAAACCTGATATATCATTGTTAGGTTTTTGGCTCCCCAACACCATACATAACCCTTTAGATCTAATAGTAAAGCTATCTAGAGTTTTCTCTAATTTCTCAAGCTTTGCCTTCAAAGTTTGATTTTCCCTTTTTAGGTTCTTAAACCTAGAATCAACATGTCCATCATGGATATTTCTAAACATACACATCTTTCTAGGCATGTGTCTCCCCTTATTGACATTAATGTCTTGATCCTTAGGTCTAATGGTTATAGATTTATCATGATGCATGGATTACTTAGGGTTATGATTTACAATATTAACCCTACTCCTATCACGATATTTGAATCTAAAATTATGCATGGGTAAATAATAACCATTATTCCTAGCATGCATGGAGGAATTTAAATTACATTTGAGGTTAGGGTGTACCTCCCTTACCCTTATAGCTTCCCCTTGATGTAAACGTTTTTTTCTTCTTCCTCTCCCATTTCTTTAAGTGCTCCAATTTCTTCATCTCTCCTTTCTTTGGGCACTTAGTGTGGTAGTGGCCCCACTCATCACATGTGAAGCACCAAATGTGCTTCTTCTCCTTTTTTTTCTACAACATATGTTAGAATTTAAAGAAATTGACTTGGATTTAGGGTATACCTCCATTTTCTTACCCAATGGATACTTGTCATTGTAGTATGCCTTCTCATTGCATCCAAAGCAAATAATAGTTTTTTGATTTTGCTTTGGTGGAGGTGGTTGCAAGGTTGACTTTCAAGATTTTTTTTCTTCATTTTTCTTGGCTTCTTCTTTAACCTTGGATGAAGTAGATGATGCTTTTTCATCTTCTTGTGCCACTTCACTTGAGGAGGTGGATGATTTTTCTTCTTTTTTTTTCTTCCTCATCGGATGTTGAACTCATCTCTTCATCCAATTGGTCCTTCTCCTCCTCTTGTACCATTAAGTCCATCTCCTTGGGCTCTTCTTTTTCTTGTGCTTGTATAGGGTTTTCATGTAGAGCAATCACTTTGCTCCAAAGCTCATGAGCACACTTGTACTCACCTACACTCCTAATCACATCATTAGGCAAAATATAAATTAAAATTGAGATTACCATCTCATTTTCTTTTGATTGTGATTGTTGCTCCTTGTTCCAATAGCGTGGTCGAAGCTTCTTCCCATTCTTATCTTTTGGGGCTTCGAATGGTTCTTCAAGTGCGATCATCATGTCCCAATCCATGTTGGACCATGTCTTCACCTGTAACCTCCAATAGTCGAAGTTGTCGCGATCGTATAGAGGTGGAATGGTGATGTCGTCCCCTATTCTTTCTTCAAGCTCCATTTTCCTCTAGCTCTTTTCGCTTTTGGCAGTTAACCCAACAAGAGCGACGTTAGCTCTAATATCACTTGTTGAGTCTTGATTGTATGGCTAGAGGGAGGTGAATAGTCAATCACTCACTTATCATCTTCGGTTTGATCCTACACTTGTTAGTTGCGCAATGCGAAAGTACAATTAAACTAAACTAACAAAGAACAAACACTAACAGCAAACCTTTAATGTGGTTCAGAGATAAAGCTCCTACTTTACGATAGTCCGTAAGGTGGATGATCCCTATCCATCGTTGGATGAGTCCCCGGAAAGCCTTCGGCTAGCTCGTGTCGCTCCTTGTGAGTGGAGAAACCTCATCACAACCTTGCAAGCACACCTGAGCACCAAGACTACTAATTGGCATCTAACCAAGACCAATTTCGTCAACCATAGCTAGCCAAACTGAGCTTCCTTAAATAGAGCTCGTGGCTAAACTAATTATTACGATTCGACTGGTGTCAACACTAGTCAACTTCCAGCTAACACCAGTCGACTGCATAGAAGATTAGTTGACTGATCTTTCTGTGACCTCTACCAGTCAACTGATCCCACATTAGTCGACTGACCAAACCGTAAACCTAGGGTTTCCCATCCCGAGAACAGTTCACTCAGCACTCGGACCCTCACGACTCACTGGACTCTTCTTGTAGCCTCAACCTGTTGCCTTCAAGTCTTCTTCAACTTTGGCTCTCGTCCCTTGGATGCATACAAGCCCATAGCTTGTCTCCACATGTCATCCTTCGCATATGCCTCAAAGTACGCTTCCCTTGGCTCATCATTCCTGCCTTGTCCACGGTCCCTCGGATGCACCATCTTTCACTAGACCCGAAGTCATCAAGCTTGTTGGTTTGCGGTTGTTCGTCCATGGGAATCCTCACCATGTCCCCGGATTAAAATTTCATTAATTGAAACAAATCCGGATGGAGAATAATTACCCAATTGACCAATACATCATCGTACTAACTGATTCAAGTGACCGCTTGAACAAACTTGTTGTTCAAGAAATCTAACTTGTCTAATCGGTTAGCCGCAGAATAGACGATGTATGGATCGTCGGTTTTTGTGTTTATCTTCGAGGTCCATGACAAATAACAACATACAATGATACAAGAAATAACAAGGAACCATAAACAAGAATTATACCTCTTGTTTATCTCGCGATCTTCTATTGTATGTCCTTACCTCTTCTTGAACGTCGTGTGGGCGACGATCCTCCAAGAAACGAAGTCACCAAGGCAGCCTCTTCCTTTCTCCAAACTTGCGTCGGAACCCTAGGGTGAACTATGGTTGCCGCCGGCCAAAAGGAAGGATAGACTTCCTTCTTCCTTACTCACGCCGACCACCAAGATGAAGAAGACCTCCTTCTTTGCGTCAACCTTAAGGAAGAAAGGAAGGAGAAGAAGAAGAGGAGGAAGAAGAAAAAGGATTCTTCTTCCCTAGAACCCTAGCCGGCCACTTCCTCTTTGCCTCCTTGTGCCGCCGACCAAAACAAGGAGAAGAGATCTCCTTGCTTGAAAGCAGCTCCCTCCTCCTTTTGCTGGTTGATGTCGCACACCAAGGGAAGGAAGAGTAGAAGATAAGAGAAGAGAACAACTCCTTTCTTCCTCCCAAACCCAACCGACCACTAGCCTTGGCCTCCTTGCGTCGATGCTAACCCTAGGAGAGAGATGGGAGAGATAGGTAAAGAGAGAGAGGCTTTGGGGTTGTATTGGATGGTATGCCTTGGTCTCATGACACATTATGTATATATATAGGCTACAATAGGGACCATGAGGAGGAGTTGGGTCTTGACCACCTAATGGATCAAAGTCTGATTCATTAATGATGATCCAATCCACTAAAGGATCATCATTAAACTACCTCACCAACCCTCATAAATAAATATGGGCTCTACCTATTATGTGTACAAATTCTCCCTGTGTTTAAGATCTCGAATGATCATTAATTAATTAAATTACTGATAATTTAATTAATTAATATCTAACTCCATGAGTAGTACCACTCAACCTTATCATCATATCAGACCAAGTCCACCTGCAGGATTTAACATGATGTGTTTTATGAGCTCCTCAAGGGGACATCATCAACCTGACACATCAGGACACGGTGTTCTTCTATAATCAATGGCACACCATGTAAATAATATTATTTCCCAATTTACCGAACCTATCGATTTAACAAATAAATCTCGTCCATTGGTAAATTAAAGAAATAGATATTAAATATATGTGTCTGTTATTATATCGAGATTAAGAGCATGTATACCATAATATCTGAGGTCTGATTCAATTATATAGTCAGTATAAATCGATTCACTCTCTTGAACTGCTAATGAGCAAGCCACGAACTCAACCTCCATGGTAGATAAAGCAACATGGGTTGTTTCTTACTACTCTAGCAAATGGCTCCACCAATGAGCAAGAAAGTAAACCCTGATGTTGATTTGTGTTTATCTAGATCGCCTCCCCAATTTGCATCTGAATATCCCACCAATCGCAATCACTTCCTCCATAACATAGAGAAGTTTGCAGTTCCTTTTAGATATCAAAAAATTCTGTTCACTGCTATCCAGTGACCCCTTTCAAGATTTACATGATATCTATATACCAAACCGACTGCATAACATATATCCGATCGTGCATACAACCTTACGTACATTTGACTTCCTACTATACTAGAATAAGGTACTTGACTCATTTCCCTTCTTCCTGAGTTTTAGGACACATATTCAAGCTCAGACCCGCACCTTTAACGATTGGAGTATCAATGAGATTACTATCATTTATCCCAAATCACTCGAGAATTTTGTTAATTTAGGTCTCTTGTGAAAAAGCCAACACTCTTCTCGAGTGATCCCTCAGGATCTTTACTCCAAGAATAAACTCAGCTTCACCCATGTCTTTCATGTCGAAGCTGGATGACAACAATGTTTTAATGGCTATAAGATAGTCAATATTGTTACCAATCAATATTATGGCATCCACATATAATGACAAAATCACAAAAGAGTTATCTAACCTTTTTAAATAGACACAATGATCCTCCTTGACCATTGTAAAACCATAAAATATCACATCCTCGTGAAATCTTAGGTACCACCGTCTGGATAATTGCTTTAGGTCATATATCAATTTCTGTAGTCGACAGAACTTATCCTCCTGACTTACTAAAACAAACCCAAAGGGTTGTTCCATGTAGTTCTCCTCATCCAAACTTCCATTAAGGAAAGTAGTCTTAGCATCTATCTGGTGTAACTCTAGATATAAACTTGCAACAATAGCTAAAAGTAAACGGATCGATATAAACCTGACTATAGGGGAGAAAGTTTTCTCGTAGTCAATTCCTTTTGTTTGTGTGTAACCCTTGGCTATATGACAAGATTTATATCTCTCGATTGATCCATCGGCTTTCCTCTTGATTTTGAGACCCACTTACTCCCTATGGCCTTTCAGTAAGTCAACTAAGTCTCAGACCTCGTTGACTTTCATGATTCCATTTCTTCCTACATGACCATTATCCATTGGTCTTTTTCAGAACCCTTGAGAGCCTCTCTAAAGGTCTTCAGTTTATCATCATCCTTTGGAGTCACAATGAGAATTTCATTCTCAATTGGGAAACGATGACGAGGTATATTTCCCTGACCACTCCTTCAAGGAGAGAGAGCCTCTCCACCTTCGATGGACCACTCCCACTAGGACCAAGATTTATAACTACATCTTGAATCATTCTACTGGGCTTAACTTTACCACCAGGCTCATCCATCTCATAGAAGGTGTAATCTCAATCGATTTCTCCTCTCTTAAGAAAATCATTCTCAAGAAACATGGTATCATGAGATTCAATCTCAGTTATTGTATCATTCGTATGTTCTCCTAGGAACACATATCCTTTGGAGTGTTCAGAATATCTGATGAAGATACATTTTTTTTTCGCGTGCCTAGCTTGCCGTATTTGTGCAAGGAATCTCTAATATACACAGCATAACCCCATAGCCTTAGATGGCTAAGGACAAGCTACCTCCTTGTCCAAAGTTCGTATGGGGTACTAACATAAACATTGTTGGAACATGATTAAGGACATAGACTATAGTCAATAATGCATCCCCCCAATGAGATATTGGTAAATTGGCATGTGCTATCATAGACCTCATCATCTTTAATAAAGTCTTATTCCTTCTCTCAGTGACTCTGTTCAATTGAGGAATAGCAGGAATATTAGCTGTCTTGTAATGATTTTTTCGAAATAGAGTTCTTTAAATTGCCCAAATAGATACTCGCACCCCCGATCAATTATGAGAGTTTTCACTCTCATGTCTAGCTGATTTTCAACCTCGCTAATAAACTTCCTGATGCACTCTAGTTCCTTAGACTTATGCGAGATCAGGTAGACATAACGAAAACACATGAAATCATTTATAAATGTAATAAAATACATGGCTCCATTTTGAGCTCTTGCATGCATGGGTCCGCAAATGTCGGAATGAACTAATTGCAATGGAGTCCCAGCCCACATTGTCTTTCCAAATGGTTTTCTCATAGTTTTACCTTCTAGACAAAACTCACATAAGGAAAACTCAACTTTGGTTAACTGGCCAAATGCGGCACAAGCTGCTAACTGGCTCATCCTCTCTTGCCCAATATGACCAAGTCTGTAATGCCAAACATTCACACCATCCACTACACTATCAGATGTAAAGGCAATGGTAGATGTAGGATAAAACTCATGAAAAGAAATCAAGCTCAACACATATAATCCCTCATGGACTAAACCAAAACATATTAAAATGCTGTCATACGAGATAGAAACCTTAGAGTTTCTAATTACAATACAATATCCTAATTGGTCTAGATAACAGACAAAAACTAGATTTTGGCTAATTTTCGGAGCATATAATACGTCATGGAGATACAAGATTTGATTAATTTGCAACAACAGCTTGTAAGTGTCAATCCCTCTCACCTCCACAAATGTCCCATTCCCCACATATAGCCTTCTTGCATGTGAGCTTAAACGGTGGAATTCCACATATGCACTCCTATCATGACCTACATGGTCTGTGGCCCCTGAGTCTACAATCCACAAAAGCGATGAGTTAGCGAACATCACACTAGATGACACTTAACTCATATCATGTAAAGAAGAATGATATACCTTTCGCTCATACACTCGCATGTGAAATGCCCTGACTTACCACATACGTAGCATTAGACATTGTTCTTTACGAACTCCATCTTTCTTTTGTCTCTATCCTTTTTCGTTGGTCTTTCCAAATGGCTTCTTCTTGCCACGACCTTTGGTCTTCTTCTCATGCTTGCGACACTTGCACTTTGTACCTCGAGAGCCCTTACTTGACTCCACAAAGTGAGCATAACCTGAAGCAGATGTGGTCACCTCCTGGCGCTCCTCCTGGAGCTCACAATGCCTACTCACATCCATGAAAGTGTAGATACTTTCAGTGTGTGTGAGATATGTCTTAATAATATCCCCAGAGTCAGGCAAAGACTGGATCACTCCTAATATTTAAAGCTCATTTGACATAGACTCCCCCATATTTTTTAGAGATGCAATCATGTTCTACATATGCATTAAATGCTGCTTCATAGTATGATCAAACCTCTTCTTATAAGTTATGAACTTATAAGTCAACATCCTCAACTTAGGAGCTGACGGGGTGCCATAATGTTCATTAAGAGCATGCTAAACCGACACAGTAATAGGGTATTGTTCATGGATTGGAATTAGTTTATCATGCATGCTACTAAGAAGAATTGCCCTAGCTTGGCCATCCTTCCTTTTCCAAGCTCGATATACCTCCTGATCCTATCTTGCTTGTGTTATGGTACCCTCCCCAGGGTCCACCATCTCTTACTTAAGAATCTTCCCAAGTTTTTATTCCTTGAAAAAAAATTGAACCTTTCGGTGCCAAATGTCATAGTTGTCACCATTCAGCTTGTCTCCCTTCACGAAATCTAGTATGACGTTCTTTGTTGTAGTCATATATGTGTTACACAGAATAGAGAGACGTTAGTGACATTTGATGCTTAATATCTCAACTTTGCATACCCTACTATTCATCTTAATTTATATGGCTAGAATACAAGTTCCAAAACGAGAGTATGAGTCAATAGATGTCATACACCACAATCTGAAATTGCCTCTCACCATTCGGATTAAGATGATGTACACAAGTAGTCACATTATACCCTCAATGCTAACCTATGTGCCACCATGAGAGACCACACACTGCCAAACAATGGCAACGCTTTGTCACACTTCTCGAGTTGGACCTCTTTGTCTTCCCCGAGCCACTCACTTTAAGGCAAGGTCAAGTGGTTGTCTCCCACTCTAAGCCATAAATTGAGTGTAATTCTGACAAGTGTCAAGCAATGCGTATGCTGCACGACACTTTGTGCTGAGCATCTCTACATGTCGAGCACTACTGCTCGCATCAAGTTCCCGAGAACCAGCATGGTTGAGAATTTTGTGAGCAGATAAACACATGCACCAAGCATTTCTTCTCGAGCTTCCCGAGCACCTTTGTGTGCTGGACGTCCTAAGAAAACTCTACGCGTGCAATTTTCAGTTGGGTTCGCGAGTTTCTCACTCACAAATATATTGATTACTTAGTCAACAAAGCGCATCAAACCAATTTGGCTCTAATATCATTGTTGGATCGAGAAAAGTAAAACACATAATTTACTTCTACTTTACGAAAATTAAAGTTATACCTTGGTTGGTAATGCACAAATCTCTTGTACTGTAAACTTTCGAAATTGTTGTGAACTCTAACCACGGACTGCTCGAAGCCGAGATGATAGTCACGTATCTCAAACTATCAACATTATGTCACAATCCCTCACCCTCTAACCTGGTATGTGTGACGATAACATTATTTTGATCTTCTCAACAAGATAGAGACTACAACTCTCTTCTTTCTTGATTCCCTTCCTTTTTCCTCACTCTCTCATACTTCACCCAATAAGTATGAATTTTTAGGAGAAGTCAAGAATATGGATAGTCATTCCATGAAGAGAGTTACTAACTTTCATTTATGTTAGTGGAGAGATGAGATAGAGTTACTCATGAGATAAAGTTACTAACATTCATTTATGTTAGTGGAGACATGAGATAGAGTTACTCATTAGATGACGTTACTAACATTCATTTATGTTAGTGGAGACATGAGATATAGTTACTCATGAGATGAAGTTACTAACATTTATTTATGTTCGTGAAGTCATGAGATAATCCCATTATTCCATTTGAATGCCCATAGTGGGCATACATTACCTATAGATACAATTCAATCAAAGTTGCCAAAAAAATGTTATTGTGTGGCAAAGAAAACAATCGTCTAAAAACTCAAAACAATTAACTAAACCAACGAAGATAAGATGATATGTTAATGAAGACTTGATCAAGTTCTATATATAGAGGTTAAGATGCTACAAAATGACTCAATCAAAGTGCTTATGCTTCACCATTTTCTCATCTTTCATTCTATTCTCTTGCCCTAAATTTCAACTCTTTTCTTATGCCAAACATTCTATTTGTAAATGTGAGAAGAGGTTGTAAGAGATTTCTTCATCTCCAAAAAGTATCCAAGAAGGTGAAAATTAGTAGATTGCATGAGTGATTCACCGAAGGAATATAAGTTGTGAAGTAAGAGTTAGGCTTTTGAACTGTTGGAAATGAATAGGTTAAAGGGCATCCCTTTACCTTCAACTTCCTCAATTAATGGTGGAATGAGAAGAGATACCCATTCGCATTCCTCCATTGATGGAGGTAGAGGAAAAGACTCTCTCCTCTTATAAATAGTGTCCAAGTGCAAGATGATAAGTTCATCGCAAGTGACTAGAGAAGGGTTCATCGCAAGCGACGAGAGAAGGGTTCATCGCAAGAAGAGAACAGAGGGATTGGTTTGTGGAATTACCGAGAAGTGTTCGTGCTGTAACCTTCTTGCGAACGACACCTTCTCCAGTTTCTTCCCCATCGATCACTATAAGTGTTTACTATTTTGATTTTGTATTTCATGCTAGAGATCTAACATTGGTATCAGAGCATGTTAGATTTGTAAAAGCATGAAACTTTCGAAATCATATTTGTTCACTATTGATCGCTCCACCGAAAATCACGACTTCTCTTTTCAACGATTTCCCCCTGTTCACCTTGCTGGCCCTATGACCGTGTTTGTCATAGAGAAGAAATCACCGCGATGACTATCGCTTGGGCTGGCTACTGCGACAAGTGACATGCGATTGACTTCCGTGGCTAGAAAGTACTGACGATCAAACAACATTGACCGATAACCTCGCACTCATTGCAACCACAGAGAAGTTTTTAATTGATTAAAATTTTAGTTTAATCGATTGAAACATACGTAATCGATTGAAAAACACATCTGATTGATTAAAATAGTCTTTAATCGATTAAGAGATATGTTTAATCAATTAAAAGAAATGTTTAATCGATTAAGATAAAGTGAATCGATTAAGATGTGAGGAAAAGTTTTACTTAAATAAATCAAATAGAAAATGTTTAAAAAAAATTATGCATGTTAAAAAGAAAATAGGGCAAATGCAAGAAAGATGCCTTCATGTAGGATCAAACTGCCAACCTTCCCCGTAAGAGACTAACAATCTACCACTGAGCTGTAAGGGCAGTTACTTTTAGATTTGGTTCAAATAATTTGAACCATTCTATCCAATCAAAGCAGATTTGGCTCAAACCATTTATTGGTTTAACCAGATCAATTTGGTCCAATCAGGTCGGGTTTTGCTCAAACTATTGGTTAGTTTAACCAGACCAGTTTGGTATAAATTAAAACCAGTCTAATTGGTTTGATCAATAGGTCGAACTTAAACTTAAATGGGCTCAGGTGAAACAACAATAGTAAAACATTGAAATCGATCGGTCCCGTGTAAAAGTCATCTGTAGCTTCTCAAATAAAGAAAATTTATTTCTCTTATTTGCTTGTATGTTTTTTCTATGCATATGTGTGAATTGAAATAGATTGGTTTTGTTACTGGTTTGTCCGTTTTGTACTGACAATATTATTTTTCAATTCCAGATGTCGCATGAGATATGCACCATAATCCGTTGCAATGAGCGATTTCGTAAGCTAATGGTGTAGATAGAGGAGGTTGACTATCATGGATGACTATAGAATCGGGGCATTGATTCCTTCGTTACCAAGGCGGGCGAGAGAAGTTGCACACCAAATATGGGGATGCTATGAATGTCGTATCTCATATACTAAGTTATGTAAGCAACTACTTCGCCATGAGCTTTCAGAGGATCTGGAAGATTCTGAGAAAGACTCAGAACAAGATCCTGAAGATCCTAAACAGAATCCCGAAGAATTTGAGCAGGATCCAGAGGAAGACCCTGAAATATTTGAGGAATATCCTAAAATATTTGAGGAAGATGTTAAAATATTTGAAGAAGATCCTAAAATATTTGAGGAAGATCCTGATCTTGAAATGTTTGAGGAAGATCCTGAAATATTTGAAAAAGATCCTATAGAAATTGTGGAACATCCCAAAACTAGTCGATTTGAGATAGACGAGAGAGTGATGATCACTGTCATAGTATTTTTTATTACGAGAGTGATATTAACTTATCTAGTTTATTAAATTCTGTTGTTATTGTCATTGTGTACAAACCGAATAAGCATATTTAAAGTTATATAGTATAGACTGTTGTTATGTACGAACAATACTATATTTTAATGAAAAAGTTATGTATTAACTGACTTATAAATGATTAGTTCATTTAGAGCAATGATAGGGAGAGTGAAAATCATAGTGAATGATGTGACATGACGTGGCATGATGTGACACTTTACATGCACACGTCCGATTATCGCTTGGACACCATCGGCGGCCTTCGGCCGCCGCCCCGAATCAAACTATACCCTAGGGGGCACGGTGAACCCGTCGGAGATCGTGCATGCAAGGTGCCACGTCATTCACTATGGTTTTCACTCTCCCATTTTCACTCTTCCAATCATTATTCGTTCATTTAATAGGATATATATAATAAAATTAATCAATGTTGATTAGATTAGATAATACGAATAATGAGTGGATACGCAGTTACCACTTAATTTCGTAAATCCACTCAAATTTGTATTGAGTCAACCATAAATTATGTACATATGATATACACTGAATTAATAAATAATATGTTTATTTATGATAGATCATAACAACTAAGAACATCATAGCCGAACTGAACAAGGGAGAGAAATTATATGGAGAAAATTATAAAATTTGATATCTCAAGATACAATATGTTCTTAAGGAATAAGAAGATTTAGAGGTCGTGAATCAGTTCATGGAAGAACCTGCTAATGGTTCAACGACACAGTATAAACTTGATCTTAATGCCTATAAGGCATGGAACAAAAATGACTCCACTATTAATGGGATATTGATTAGTTCAACGATAGACGACCTAGTGTTTAAGTATGAGTCATTACCATCAGCTCATGCTGTCTGGGTAGCCCTGAGAGAGAAATACAGTGGAGTTAGTATAAGCAAGTTTCGATAATTGACAATCAAGTTTGACAGTTGTAAAAAGCATCCGAATGTTACCATGACCCAACATCTGAGGGAAATGGGAAATGTGATTCTGGAGCTAAAGCCTGCTGGTCATGAGTTGACCAATGAACAACAGGTTCAGGCAGTTATTCGCTCCCTTCCTGATTCTTGAGAAATGATGAAATAGAACCTTACTCATAGTGAGAATATCAAGACTTTAATTGATGTCTCATGCCATATTGAATTGGAGGCGGAGAGAATAGAATCTCTAAGGATTTCTGAATAAGCTTTTATAGCTGAAGGTTCTGGATTCAAGAATAAGAAAAGATGATTCAAGAAAGGAAAGGGTAAGAGAAAAAAAGTTAGTGCTACTGCTGTGTAAGACCCAATCAAGAAGAAAAGAAAGAAGTATGGAAAAAACCTAAAAGCAAGCTGACTTGCAATAACTGTGGCAAGAAGGGTCACTTTGCTCGGGAATATACAGAGTCGAAAAAAGTAGACCCATGTTTGTCTTCTTTTCATGAGCTTTATATTGCTAGTTCAATACTGTTAGCTAATTCTTATACATTGTGGATTATAGATTCAGGAGCAATGAACCATGTAGCTCGATCACAGCGACATACATAGAGTATCGTTGTGTATCAGTTGACAATAAGTGGATATATGTGGAAAATAATGTAAGAATTGAAGTAAAAAAAATTGGCACTTGCAAGCTCAACCTTCGTGGTGGGTGTATCTTATTTCTGCATAATATCCTGTATGCTCCTAAGATTCGATGAAATCTGATTTTCGTTAATTGTCTTCTTGAATTGGGTTATTGTATGAACTTTTATAGTCGTTGTGCGGAACTAAAAATTAACTCTGTAATTGGATATGGTTATGTATCAAATGGTTTTATGATTTTTGATGTAGAACCAAATGTTAATTGTGGAAATAATCGTTGTTTTTCAAACATTGCTCTTACTAGCGATACTGATGTTAATGATGAAGTTTGGAATGCTAGATTGGGACATATAGGACATGAAAGAATGAATAGATTAGCCAGAAAGGGTCTGCTCGACACTCGTGCTAAATTTGACTTGTCTATATGTGAGCATTGTCGTGCTGGAAAAGCAACTAGGAAACTATTTGGTAAGACTATTAGGGCTGAGTCACCATTGCAATTGATTCATTTGGATATTTGTAGTCCAATGAATGTTAAGGCTAAACATGGAAGTTCTTATTTCATTACATTTATTGATAACTTCACGCATTTTGGTCATGTGTATTTAATTTCTCATAAATTTGAAGCATTAGATTACTTCAATCGTTATTTAAACAAAGTTAAGAATCAATTGGAATGTAAGGTTAAAACCTTTCGCACTAACTGTGGAGATAAATATTTGTCTGATCAGTTCAAGACAATATGTAATGAAAAAGGGATTATTAAGCAGCTAACTATCCTTGGAACTCCACAACAAAATGGAGTTGCTGAACAAAAAAATTGAACTCTTCTAAAAAATGGTTAGATCTATGATGACTCAAGTTAATTTGCTTATTTCCTATTGGGGAGATGCATTATTAGCTGCAACCTATATACTTAACTGAGTGCCTTCTAAATATATTCCATCTACTCCATATGAACTTTGAACAGGCAGAAAATCAGATTTGAGTAATCTGAGACCCTGGGGGACAACTGCTTATATTCGTGACAAAACTCACAAATATGAAAAATTAGAAAAGTGTATCTCTGTAAGATATTCTGATACCTCTAAGGGTTATGTTTTCATTAGTGAATAACAGATGAAACCATCTCTAAAATAGAATCACGAGATGCTACTTTTCTTGAAACTAAATTCCCAACAAGAGGTGAAGTTGATAAATTGATTCCTTTATTTGCAATAGAGGAGGATGATACTATTTCTTTATCAACGAATCAGGAATCATAGGGGATGTCTGGATCTAGTCAACCTAGTGGGAGTGAATTGCCTATGAATGAGTCAGTTTTTCAACAGTCTAACTTATGAAGAAGTAGTCATCAAATAATTTCTCGGAGAAGGTTTAACATTGAGAATAAGGCATTAATGATTTTCCCAATTAATAATGAGGAACCTCAAACAGTTGAGGAAGCATTGAAATGCTCAATTAAGGAGAAATGAAAAGTTACAATAAATGAGGAAATGGAGTCCATGAGAAAGAATTAAGTTTAGGACATAGTCAATCTTCCTCCGGGCCAAAGGGATATTCAGAATAAATGAATTCTCAAAATTATGAGGAAAATGGATGGGTCGATTAATCGATACAAAACTCGTTTAGTTGTAAAAGGATATACCCAAATGGAGGGTATTGATTTTGAGGAGACATTGTCCTCAGTTGTGAAGTTTGTGTCAAGACGTGTCATCCTAACTATTGTAACACATTTTGACTTAGAATTACATCAAATGGATGTAAAGACGGCTTTCCTTAATGGTAATCTTGACGACGAAATTTATTTGGCATAGCTAGAAGGTTATATAGCTGAAAGCTAGGAGAATAAAATATGTAAACTTAAGAAGTCTATGTATGGGCTAAAACAGGCGTCGACACAATGGAACATAAGATTCAATGAAGTCATTTTGTCTTATGGTTTCAAAATGATCAATAAGGATCATTGTGTTTACCTAAAGAAGAAAAAAAGGAAAGTTTATCATTTTATCATTATACGTTGATGATATGCTAATAGCTAGAAGTGACTTAAAGTTTGTGATAGAAATCAAGTCTTGGCTTTCATCGCAATTTGACATAATAGACATGGGAGAAGCTGAGTACATCTTAGGAGTGTTGATCATTCGTGATCGATCAAAAAAGCTTTTGGGTTTGTTCCAAGAAGTTTATATCACTAAGATACTACAACACTTCAATATATCAAAGTACAACATTGAACAAACACCTACAACAAAAGGTATTATTATGAGCAAAAGTATGTCTCTCAAGACTCCTGAAGAGGTAGACGATATGAAGAAAAAATCATATGTCAGTGCCATTGGTAGTTTAATGTATATTATATTGTGTATTCACCCGATATAAGCTATATTGTTGGCTTAGTCGTTTCTAGTCTAACCCAGGATCGAAATGCTGGAAAGCGATGAAAAGAATATTCAGATATCTCAAAGGGGCAGCAGATTATTGTCTCTGCTTCCAAGGATCAATGTTGAGTCTGAAGGATTATACAGATGCAGATTGGGCAGAGGATCTTGATGATAGAAAATCCACATCTGGCTATACTTTTTGTTGAATGGTGGCGTCATCTCATGGAACAGCAAGAAACAGGTTTATGTAGCGCTGTTGACAATGGAAGCTGAGTATGTGGCTTGTGCAACAGCTGTAGAAGAAGTTGTCTGGTTAAGAAGGTTCTTAAAGCATCTGAAGATTGCTGAGGATAGTGGGAGTCTTGTTACAGTATATTGTGATAATCAAGCTGCTATAGCTTTTTCCAAGGATCCTAAATATCATAGCAAAGGCAAGCACATAAAAATTAAATATAATTTTGTAAGGGATATTGTTGATAAGAAAAAGATAATTCTTGAGTACATCCCTACACGAGCTATGCTTACAGATCCTTTTACTATGTCATTGACTAAAGAGTCATTTTATGGACATGTGAAGTCTTTGGGACTATGCAAGATGTAATATATTGTAAAGATTGTTATATTTATGAAATATCAGATCTATTCAATGTAAATGTATTTGTTACATTTGGATAAAAGTCTTGATGAGCATGTTGACAGGTTGAGATTGGTCTACTCACATGGACAATCATCTCTATTACACGAGCTATGCTTACAGATCCTTTTACTATGTCATTGACTAAAGAGTCATTTTATGGACATGTGAAGTCTTTGGGACTATGCAAGATGTAATATATTGTAAAGATTGTTATATTTATGAAATATCAGATCTATTCAATGTAAATGTATTTGTTACATTTGGATAAAAATCTTGATGAGCATGTTGACAGGTTGAGATTGGTCTACTCACATGGACAATCATCTCTATTTGTTAAGTATAAATAGAGGTAAGACTAATATTTATGAGACAATTTATGTAGTTGTGAATAGAGACATACTCATAAGTTAGGGCCGCCTTGATTTTTGTATCAAAATGAGATCATTTATGTAATGATCAGAGTAAATGAACCCACCATTTACTGAATCTGTTGAAAGCCAGATTGAAATTCATAAGTTGAATTCAGATTAGACATTAAGTATGTCTAGATTAAAATCTGTACGATGTTAATTTTGAGAAAAATATACGCTCTTTATTTGTTAAAGAGAAAAATATCATAGCATGTGATTCATACCACATATGCTATAACGACAATAAGGGTAGTAAGAGAATGGATCCCTGCTTCTCTACTATGTGAGACTTTTTAGATTATAAGTTAATCTCAGTGTTATCCTATATGACTATTTAGTTGTCTGCTTGAAATTTTAATCAGTGTCTGCTACCTTAGCATGTATCCTATTGGTTATGGATGATTCAGTCTATGGAGCATATCTAGGAAAGCGACTGATTAGAATGAATAGATTCTAACTAAAAAGGAAGATTAAAATTGATTTACATCTGTGGTACTTATTTACTGGTCGGCCAATTACATTTTTTGTTGAGTACTTAAAAATATAATTACAAATAAATGTATTGATTAGATATGTTGAACATACTCTTGACATAGTAGTCATACGAGGGATTAGAGATGTTCATATTGATATTAATATTTAATCTGGGATAAAGGCAAATTATTGATCTCTCAGATTCGTTCTATAGAGTAGCTAAGTTAAGTGTAACAACTTTTGAGTGGTAATTGCTCAGTGTGCTTGCTGTTGCACAAACTATTTTCCTTGAAGTGTGAATTGAATGTTCTTACATATCTTTGTGACTAGATGCCTTTATGGATTGATTTGGACGAGTGGGAGATGTTGGAATTGAGTAGGTGAAAAGACATCCCTTCACCTTCATCTTCCTCAATTAATGGTGAAATAGGAAGAGATACCCATTCACCTTCCTCCATCGATGGAGGTAGAGGAAAAGACTCCCTCCTCTTACAAATAGCGTCCAAGTGCAAGATGATAAGTTCATCGTAAGAGACGAGAGAAGGGTTCTTCGCAAGAAGAGAATAGAGGGATTTGGTTCGTAGAATCGCCGAGAAATCTTCGTGCCGTAACCTTCTTGCCGACGACAACTTCTCTAGTTTTTTCCATCGATACTGTAAATATTTACTATTTTGATTTTGTATTTCATGTTAGAGATCTAACGTGAACAACATAAATACTGTTGTTTGCATTTTCTTCATAACTTCTTTTCATATTTTTGATTTTTTTTCTTAGTTGTCATACACAGACATTTCGTTGAAGTTAAATGATTAACTATTCACTTCCTCCCTCCTTTAGCCTCTATTTGAATTGTATAACCACCAGACTATGGTAAAAGGATGTCAAGTTGTCACTTAGATATTCGCAGTTCGATTTCTAACTACGATGTATTTGTAAAAAAAATAAATTAAATAAGATACGCAACCATAGGATGTTAGGCTTGTGGGTTGCCCACCGCGAGTGCTTCCCGATTTACCCCGGTAACTGATAGAAAATTTTTGTAGGACCAAACTGGACATCCCAGATTTGATGTTATCTGATTTATTATTATTTTTTAATTTGAATCCTATAAGCGGTATTAGAATCTTACTTCTAAAGAACTAATTTCCTAAGGAGGATCTTAGGCACATGATGGTACAAACTTCCCTTAATTAAGGTAGGATAGAATATTATTTAATGAATGTCATTTGTTTAATGTGGTAGAAAGTTTTAAAATGTCAATGGATGAGCACGGAGTCCCAAGCAAACCTAAGAATTAGACCACGTAAATGAAAGCTCAAGAAAATGTAAAAGCGAGAAGACTCCCATGTAGCTTATCATTATAGCAATACACCAGAGGAGGACCCTTCAAGAGTTTCAAGGATAAGCTCATTGAGCTCCTGAATAAATTGTAGAATTTTATCATTAAAAAGGGAGAATCTATTAGGCAAGTGCATCGAAGGTCCAAGAGCTCCTAAATGACCTCCATGTGATATATGAGAAAATTGAAAATTGAGATCTTATAAGGTATGTGCTTAAATTCTTCCTTTAAATTCTACTTTAAGCATCTATAATAGATACATACAAAGTATCGAGGATCTTTCAATTGTTAAGTTATAAATTATTTTGTAATTTTTCGATGTTTGGACAAAAGATTAATTAGATCTTGCATTGTGCAGTATTTGGTGGATACACACATGGAAACAACTTGGGGCCTCTTAGTTACTTGATGACTTGAGGCTGGTAGAGTTAGAAAAGGATGATATGGGACCTCTAAGGAATAGCATGACAAGGAGTAACGGAGTATAGTTGTGCCTAACTAGGAAAGGGGCGGAGCCACCCTTGGGCTAGGGTGGGCTGCAACCCCACCAAACTTTTGAGTTTAATTACTAAAAATTAGGAATGAGAGACGAGGCTTAGGAATGAGAGAGGAGGTTTAAGAAGAAGAGACTCTAGGTTTGCAGTCAGCGAGGAAGAAAAATAAAATAAAAGAGAGGCATGTCATATGGATTTGTTGCCGATTGACATAAGACAATGTTGTTGTACGTTGAAGGAGATGAAGTGGAATAGGAAAAACGAAGATTTTTTTAAAAAATATTTTAAATTATTTTAAAAAAATGATTTAGCTCATCAATTTATTCAACTAATGTAACGCTCGAAAATTCTCAAACCTAAATTTAGAAATATCCTAGAATTAATTCTGAATTTATGGATATTTTTATAGAATTTTTCCATGGACAAATAAGGCAAAAATGAATAAAAATAGAATCCACAATAAAAATATTATAATGGGGTTTGGACCCAAGACTTATACCATGAGAAAAGAATAGACTTACCAAGTGGGCTAATCTGTTTTCATTAATATAGATTAGAGGGAAATATAGATAAGGTAAAGTTAATTAAATTTTTCCATAAGTATAAAAGGGGAACATAGGGTTTTTATATTCATTCTTTTCCCTCACATCTTCTCACCGCCGACTCCCTCTCTCCCTCTCACGATTTTCTTCCTCTTCTCCTCTTCTCTTGCCGCCCAAGATAAAGGGGAAGCCAAGGGAAGGTCTCAAGAGGCCATATTCTCTACGGGGACCCTCGTAGACGCGAGGAGAACGCCAAGAAGCAAGAAGAACGTTGTAGTTCGACGTTCCCTCAGGAATTTCAGATTTTATTCGTAAGAAAACCTAGCGCAGGATGTAAGTACCCCTCACCTGCAGTATAAGTAGTTTCAGTTGAGTTGTCGTATGCTTTATTTCCTTATATGTATGTTTTACGATTAGAAATCGTAAATTATGAACAAGCACGTTGTATTGCCCTTCAGTTTTGGGTCAAGGAGCATGTGAGGTGTTTGTTAAATTTTTCAGTTCAGTTAATGCTAGAGAAAGCATTAGAGAATAGAAATTCTTGCTTCAGTTTATGATTGGGACCAAGGTCCAACGGGATGGGCTCCTAGTTGCCCCTAGGTTTAGATAACCTAGTAAAAGCAAGAATCAGAAGAGAAAAAGAAAAGTATAAAAGAACTATTTTATTTTCAGTTGGCATTGTACCGGACTTCGATCCAGGGATGGGCTCCTAGTTGCCCCTAGGTTCAGATAACCTAGTATGGGATGGGCTCCTTAGTTGCCCCTAGGTTCAGATAACCTAGTATGGGATGGGCTCCTAGTTGCCCCTAGGTTTAGATAACCTAGTAGAACCCTAATGGATTCGGGATTTGCTACCTCGGGTTTATTAGGGATGCGCGCACAGTTGGTACATTGCCGGGCCCACAGCAGTTGATTATTACTTTCACCTACTATATGTATTTAGTTTTCAGAAATTCATATTAGCACGTGGTGAATTTAATAATTAGTTTTATGTTAGTTAGTTTCAGTTCCAGTTCAGATATGTATGTCATGCTATAGCTTACTTTTCAGTTTTAGTTCAGTATGTGTCATGTCTCAGTTATATGCCATGACATTCTATGATATATATTTTAGCATGAGCCTAGCATGATTACTTATGGATATGAGCATGTATGTGCATATCATGTTTTACAAAAGCATAATTCGAGTTTTCATAGTTTTGTGAGGCTAGATGGTACTTACTAAGCTTTATGCTTATTAGTTTGCATTTCCTTATACTGCAGATACAGGTAAAGGAAAGCACTAGTAGCGGAGGCGGCGGGCTTGATGCAAAGTGTGTGTGATGGTGGAGTTGGAATAAAAGTTTTCGGAACTTGCAAAGCATAGAAATAATCCTTTTTATGATTCTTTAGTTATTCCGCAATATATTATGTAACCACGTATGAACTTAATTAGACTTGTATTCGTGGTGCCTAGTATGCTTGAAGTAGTTTACTTACCTGACTTAATATTGGATTTGTGAATGCTTGAATGTCATGAGTCATTTACTTGTGATAGAGTAATTTAGACCCATGTTTACACTTTAGGAGTAAGAACTTGATACTTTTGATCTACATGCTAAATACTTAAGATATGCTTGTTCTAAGATTAATGCACCATATGGAATGACATGTAGTAGCTAAGGATGCCTTTAGATAGGAATACTGAATAGTTTCAATAAGAAGTTGATACGAACTTGGCACATTCATGTTATGCTTCTACATGTCGTTTTTGTGATTTCTAAGTTGCTATACATGCTAGAAACCCTCCAAAAACGTGTAATAAATGCCCTAGAATGGTTGTGGAACTTTATTTATGTCATTCTGCTTGTTAGATATGATTTTGGTACATTGTGGCTCAAGTTTGATAAGTTCTGGGAATCTGAAAGCTGGAATTTCAGAACTACCAGTCGACTGGGAAAACACCAGTCGACTGGTATCGGGCACAGAAACATTCTGTGGCCCGACCAGTCGACTGGCATATAGCAGTCGACTGGTTCTGTGTAAAATAAAAGTGTTGTAGAGCAGCTGGTTAGTGCTTGAGTCATGCAATGCAGAGGTGGGGGGATCGAATCCTGGCCAAGTTAATAAAATTAAAGTTTTTGTTTTATTTTGGCTGGTTAGTACTTTAAACATGATTAAGAATTGTTAGTTCAATAAATAGTAAAATAAGAATTTTTAAAATTCTCCCACTTGGGTTTAGCATCTAGAAAAACATTATCAGAAATCAGTAATTAGTCAGCCAGTTAGTTAGTTAGTAGCGATCCGCCTTAAAGCTTAGTACCAGAAGGTGGGTCGTTACAGAGTGGTATCAGAGCATCAGTGCCTCAGCTAAGAGAGCACCAGTTACTGAACCTCAGCAGGAGGCAGACCACCCAGTGCCTCCAGCAGACCTAACAGAGGTAGTAGCACAATTACAGAGTGGTATCAGAGCAAGTTCCATCTTTCCTCCCCACACACATCAGCATCAGACCTGCAGCTTCCAAGTAAGAGTATATCTCACATTACCATATTTTCTTGCTTTCAGATTTATAGTATTTTCATGTTATTCATGCTATCTGCGTTCTAGTCAGTTTTTGTTTAAGGTTAACGGAAGCATGTTTAATACTTTAGTTTATATCTGATAGCATGTTGTTAGAATTAAAATATGAACTATATGTCCTCTGTTATTTAGATAATGGCTAGAGGACGCCCAACTAGAAGGGCACCAGCTATTGAGCCTCAATAGGAGGCAACTGACATAGTGACTCCACCTAATCTCGTGGAGATAGTGGCTCAGCTCCAGAGACAGATAGCTGAGTAGCAATAGGAGATAACCACTTTAAGGGCTAATCAGCAGACCACACCTACGGCTACACCAGGACCAAATGTGGAAACCCTGATAGTGACAGAGGTTCCACCTAGAGCACCAATCCCACCAATAGCACCAGAAGCCCCAACAATAGGGGCTAGAAGAGAAGCATATCTAGTTCAGTGGCAGANCCTTAATGAAAATGTAGGATAGAATATTGCTTAATGAATGTCATTTCTTTAATGTGGTAGAAAGTTTTAAAATGTCAATGGATGAGCACGGAGTCCCAACCAAACCTAAGAATTAGACCATGTAAATGAAAGCTCAAGAAAATGTAAAAGCAAGAAGACTCCCCTGTAGCTTATCTTTATAGCAATACACCAGAGGAGGACCCTTCAAGAGTTTCAAGGATAAGCTCATTGAGCTCCCTGAATAAATTGTAGAATTTTATCATTAAAAAGGGAGAATCTATTAGGCAAGTGCATGGAAGGTCCAAGAGCTCCTAAATGACCTCCATGTGATATATATGAGAAAATTGAAAATTCAGATCTTATAAGATATGTGCTTAAATTCTTCCTTTAAATTCTACTTTGAGCATCTATAATAGATGCATACAAAGTATCGAGGATTTTTCAATTGTTAAGTTATGAATTATTTTGTAATTTTTGGATGTTTGGACAAAAGAGATCTTGCATTGTGCAGCATTTGGTGGATACACACATGGAAACAACTTGGGGCCTCTTAGTTACTTGATGGCTTGAGGCTGGTAGAGTTAGAGAAGATGATATGGGACCTCTAAGGAATAGCATGACAAGGAGTAACGGAGTATAGTTGTGCCTAGGAAGTAGAGGAATTAGGTGCACTTGAAGGGTGAGAAGCTTGATGGAAGATGACACTATTACAACAACAACCAAATATTATTTCACTAAGTAGGTGCGGCTAAGAAAGATGACACTATTGCGGATAAAATAATATAATGGAAGTGCAGTTGTGCATAGGAGGCGAACTACATGAGTTGAGCGTAAAAGATGAAATAAAAAGTGAGTTGAGAGTTAAGAGTTGAGAACAATTGCACTCCCTCAAGGATAGTTCTCAACGTGGACAAACATGACCATTAGATTGGTTGCATTTGACATACCAATTGATTGAAAGAGTCCTTCAGCCGATTGAGGGTTGAGTCTATTGGATAGTAGTTGACTCAAGCCAGGTTATACATGAATCAAATCATGCTATTTGGGAGGCCAATCAATTGGGCATTTGACTAATTATGGTTCACTTGTCTAGTGCCTATAAGAAATCGACTGATGCAATTTTAATGGAATAGTGATCAACTAAAAGAATCGCAATTCAAGGAATCTATCCAAGTTGATTAAGACCAGTTGAGTAGTAGTAAATTGATGCTAATGATCAATCAACTGATGCAATAGTGAACAACTTTAAAGATGTGTTTGGTTGGGGGTTATCCTTGATAACCTTGGTTATCCATCTAAGGTTATCAACGAAAACGTTGTTTGGTTTCGATAATGAGCGATTCTCAAGTAATAATCGATGCCCGACACGTCAGCAAAAAGGTCATGCAACCAGGAATCGAAAAACCTTAGGAAAGTAAGGTTTTTCTTTATTCCGGGGATATGCAAATTTTTTTTCAAAATTATCCTTCAATATTTATATTTAAGACGAAAAAAACCATTACAATTTATTAACTTTCGAAAGCATTATTCACGAACGACGATTGACAATGACGGTCGACGATCACCGCCGGCGGCCGGCGACGGTCGGCGACGACAGGCGACCGGCCGGCGACGACCGACGACCGGCCGGCGACGACAGGCGACCGGCCGGCGACGACCGGCGACCGGCCGGCGACGACCGGCGACCGGCCGGCGACGACCACCGATGATCGGCGACGGCTGGCGATCGGCGATCAGCGACGACCGGCGATCGACGACGACCGGCGATCGACGACGACCGGCGATCGGCGACGACCGGCGATCGGCGACGACCGGCGATCGGCGACGACCGGCGATCGGCGACGACCGGCGATCGGCGTCGGCTGGCGATCGGCGATCGGCGATCGGCGACGATCGGCGATCGGCGACGACCGGCGATTGGCGATCGGCGATCGACGATCGGCAACGACCGGTGATCGGCGACGACCGGCGATCGGCGACGACCGACGACCGGCGATCGGCGACGACCGGCGATCGGCGATCGGCGACCGACGACCGGCGATCGGCAATCGGCGACTGACGACCGGCGACGATCGGCGATCGGCGACCAACGACGGTCGGCGGCAACCGGTGACCGACGACCACCGTCGACGACCGACGACCGACGACCAACAACTAAATTAAAATATTTTTTACTTTATATTTTAATTATATTTTTAATATATTAAATAGAATAAATAAATAAATTTAATTTAAATTTTAATAAAATTATCTAAACAAATTCTAAAGGGTAGTATAGTAAAATATTATATTAGATTATAGACTATGACCTCTAAACAAACAAGATTTTATTTGATTATCTAGATTGAACCAAACAACTTCAGGTTATCTTTCATTCCCCATTACCTTGGTTATGTGATCACATAACCAAGGTTATATACGATAACTTGAACCAAATGCACCATAACGGAATTGTAATAGAGGATCAAATAAAGATTATTGTTGGTGGCAAAAGATGATTCACGTCCTCAGCATCTCCATCAACCCATCCAAAATCAACACGAAAGAGATAAATTACGGGAACTATTAATAGCCTTGAGTTCGTTGAGTCACAAACTCTATAAGTTTCCTGTGTATTCCTATAAATTAATCCTTGTATAATCAAATAATTATATTTAAAACACAAGACAAGAGACAATTTAAATCTTTTCTCTAAATTACAAAATTTAAAGGAACCCCGGACCACTGAGAGTACGACTACACCGACAAAAGGTAATGAATTTTTATGAATATCAAAATTATGAATCTATAGGTTGCAAAATAAGAATTTGGTATATTAATAAACCATGTAAATTTTCGATAATTTATCAAAGGCACGGCTAACCTTCTAAATTCATCATAAGACGTATATCATATTTTAGTAATTATCAAAAAGCACACTAATTTATTTGAACTTCTAATTCTACTCCTCTTTTCTACCACATGCAACCTCAATCCCCTCTCCTTCAATCTCCCCTCACTTACTCTCTCTCCGCTCGCAGAAAATAAATTTCTCCCCCCCTTTTCTCTCACCTATTAATTTATTCTACTCAAATTTATTTTTTCAAAACACCATCACCAGTGAAGACCAAAAATAATAGTGGATAGTATATTTGAATTCCTTATAATTTCAAAAATTCATAGGACTCGAAATATGTGCAATCGAAATTCTCTTTGACATAGAGAGATCCGATTACACCGATTTAGGGTTATGTGGATTTTTGAGATTGTAAAGAATTCAAATATGCTATCCATTATTATTTTCGGTTTTCTCTAGTGATGGTGTTTTGAAAAAATAAATTCAAATAGAATAAATCGATAGGTGAGAGAAAATGGGAGAGAAATTAGAAGACATGAAGGAGAGAGAGGTTGAGATTGCATGCGATAAATAGAAGGGATAGAATAAAAAGTCCAAACAAACTAATATACTTTTTAGTAATTATCAAAATATGATATGTATTTCGGCAATTTACCAAAGAGTGCACTTAGATTTACGAATTAACCAAAAAAAATGCAATATACTTTGACATTTACTAAAAGACACATTCAATTTACTACTCTTCTTGTTCTACCCCTCAATTATTTCTCTCTTTTCTTTTGTCTTTCTTATGTATGCAATTTATCTTTTCTTTTCTCTCTCCTCTTCTCTTTCCTCTCTCTTTTGAATATATGCATCCCAACATGGGTTTGATATGAATGGATTACTTTAGCTGATTTTTTGATAAAATTTTAACACCTACGGAGAAGCCTAAATATGTAATGGACGGTATTGTTGGACTCCTTGCAATCTCAAAAATCCATAGGATCTGAAATGGTCACAATTTGAGATCTCTAGTTAATTTTTTTAACCCACGATGTACGACGTTTAAGATTTAGTTAGTTTTTTTGATAACATGTTAATACCTCCAGAGAAGTTAAAATAAATAATGCATATCATTCTTGACTCCTTGCAATCTTAGAAATCCATAGAAACTGAAATGGGTACAATCGGAGCGCTCTACGTCCTTCAATGGGTTTTGATAAAAAAAAAATGGGTAAAAATTCACATTGGGCCTGATATGTAATTGGGCATGAATGATTTCATATCAGGCTCACGTTATGCCTCATATGGAATTAGGTCCAATGTGGGTTTTTATCAATTTTTGCCGATTCTTTCTTATTATATTTTTACACTTTCAGAGAAACTAAAATAAATAATATATACCCAATTTGAACTCCTTGTGATCTTAGAAATCCATAGGAATTTAAATTAGTATAATCGGAGCTCTCTAAATACATTAATGAGTTTCGATAAGGAAGAATAAGAAAAAATCCACGTTGGGTGTGATATGATTAAATATCATGCCTATGTTGAGTTTGATATATTAAATATCAAACCTAGGTTTTGGTTAAAATTCACTGATGGACCTAGAGAGTTTTGATTATATCCGTTTCAGTACCTGTTGATTTTTGAGGTTGAAAGGAGTTTAAATATGTTATCCATTATTTATTTCGGCTTCATCGAATGTGTTAAATTGAAATAATGAAGAATTAACAAAAAAACCTAAGTTGGGTATCAGGGCCTGATATGGAATCATATTAAGTCCAACGTGATTTTTTTTTGTCAATTCTTCCTTATTTTAATTTAATACCTTCGAAGAAGGCGAAATATATCAATTTCATGTCTTGTGGAGTTTTGAGACTATAATGAGTTTAATGGTGCCCTCTATTATGTATTTCAATTTTTCCGGATAGGAGTAGTTAAATTATTAGAAATAATCAATTTTAAATTTTATTTTTAGCTTGATATTAATTATATAATGTTCATTTATGAATATTTATGCATAGAGAGAGACGGGGGGAAGAGAAGAGAGAGAAATAATAGAGAAGAGAGAGAGAAAAAAGAAAACGTTAAATTTGATGGGAGAGTTAAAATAAAAAAATACATAATTTTATATTTTGTTTGATAAATATCAAGTAACCTAAGTCTTTGATAAATTTAAAATTTTATGGTAAATTATCGTACTACTCGTTATTGTTTCATTTGTTATTTCACTCTCCCCTCTCTCTCCTCACTTCTCTCTCATAGTCCTAAGACTATGATACAGTAAAAATTAATTAATTATTATTTTATATATTCGAGAATCGATTCTCAATTATGATATATTTTATAAGAATTTTTCTTTTAAATAGGACGTTAACTCTGAGATATTAAGTTTTTGGATCGCTCGTCGTGAACACTTTTCGATTTACCCTAACAGTCAATGAGAAACTTTCATTAAACTAATCGATCATCTTAAATTTGATGTTACCCAACCACGCTAACTATTTTTCTCTTGTTTTCTTTAGCAGCCATCATGTGTCACATGCATAAACTCAACTCTCATCATCAAAATGTTTAAATCTCGAGATCATGACATTCGTTCTCAATCAATACAATTTTCTTTCAGTAACTTCATTTGAATAATTCAAATATTTTATTTTATTTATTAATTAATTTAAAAAATAATTAATTCGATCACTTTAAAAAATTATTAATTTTCAAAATAAATTCATAAAATAAAAATAAATCCTAACAAACAACGTAACATTACAAGTCATTCGAACAATATTCTATGAAAATTTCAAAGCATTATTATATAAGAACCAGTCTTATGTTTTTACAACCGCACAGTGCCCTCGGAGGCCTCATTCAATAACTTTAGTCTCATCTGTACGTACATGTTTGATTTTTTAGGGCATCTTTAATTGTTGTAGTTTTAAAAATTTTTTTTTATAATTTTAATATGCCACATCAATATTATAAAAAATTATTAAAATATCTCCGATCACTAAAATTCTAAATGTACTTTTTTATGATCTAATTCCTAACATATAATTAGATGACTTCATATATATTATATTAATTTTAAAATAAAAATAAATTTAAATTTTCATTATTATTCTTGAATAATAAACTTCAAATCAAATCTCAGTTGAATTTTTTTATTCTAACATTTTAAATTTTATAAATTTTTCATGAATGTGGGAGATGTCCTTGGAAGTGACCCTATCAAATTTTAATTACATTAGCACCATATCATTAATTTTCACTGATTATTATGTACTTGACACATGCACAAAAATTGTTATAAATTCTTTGAGTTTTTTATAATTATTAAAAAACCCACGAACTCTTATTCTTTCTTCTATATAATCATTTGGTCCTATATCATGCCAATTTATTTAAAGATACTACTACTAATGTTTACCTTGCGGGGCCCACAGCTCACCTGGGTTGGGTTTGGTTGAACCAGGGAAAGGAAGATAAAATATTTGTTAAAAACGGAAATTGAGGTTTAATAGGTAATTTTGGTAAAGAAGAAAAATAGACATTAATTTTGGGGAAGAAATTAAAGTTCCCTTTTTGAAGACTTTTTCCGTCATTTTTTTAACATTATATTTGATCATCGCCGTTGAGTTCTAGTTTTGTTTCTTAGTGATCTTCTGCTGGGCGGTGTGGGGATTTACAGCAGGACCAGGACGATCGAAAAGCGGCATGAGGTGCAGCTTCGATTCTTGTTCTTCTTCTTCTTCCTTGTCGATGGCTTCTTTGGATCCCGTCGACGGCAGAGCCGGTGGCCAACTCCGCCATGCCGGTTTGTCCCGCGTCGGCGCTTCCAAAGCGCAAGCCGCCTTAGCCAAAATCATCGCCATCATCACTTCTACGCCTCCCGGTTCCGCGGGCGGCGGCGGCGATCAAGAGTTGAAAGGGGGTGGCGCGCCGCCGCCCGCGCAACAGACTGGCCGCGTCGATCTGAGGCTCCGATTGGGCCCGCCGCCCGAGATCGCAGAGGGGTCGGCCGAGGGGAACCGCCGAGCGGCCGGAGGTCCTGTCGAGTGGGTTTGTGCGCTGGCGGCGTCCGGGAAGTCGACCTCGGGAGCCGGGCGCTCCTTCTCGCCCGCTATCTCCGCGGCGCCCTGTGGCGGCGGCGGCGATGCTTTGACCGGGTCAAGGAGCTCGGAGGAAATCGCGGCCACTGCAGCCAGCGCCGTCTTCGACAGCAGCAGCAGGACCCGCAGCCGGGCCGGCTATCTGGACTTGCTTCTTGAGGCGGTACGGCAGGTGTCGGGTGTCGCCTTCGACGACGACGCCCCAGTGGCAGACAAACGCAAGCCAGAGGCAGCGACCGCGGTCGACGAAGAAGGCCAACAGCCGCCCACGCTTCCTGGATCGAAGAGGGCGAAGGAGGCGGAGGCACACTGGACCGCCCAGCTCGACGTCTACGAGGAGGCCGAGACGGCCCCAATCGTGCGGTCGAAGAGAGGGAGGAGCCAGGCATTGCCTTCGAGGTACCGCGACTCGATCCTAGATCCGTGGCGGAAGCCGCCGGCAGTAGCCCGCCATGGTCGGGCGGCGCGGCCGTGAGGAGCAGGAATTAATTTCGGCGACTAAATTAAGGTTGGGGCTATGGGTACGTAGCTTTTGGTTCCCCGTCGTTCTTCTCCGTCTCTTTCGTGTCTGCAGTGTGAAATTAACAGCTCGAGAGAGTTGCAGCTGTCCATTTAATACAAGTAGAAGGCAACGGGTGGTTCGTTTTTGGTATGCATTGATGTGCAACCCTGCTCAGCTATACTCTACTGTTAACTCCTAGGTCGACATTATGTCTTATGACCGCGCAGGGCGGTGCAGTACAGGGCGGTGTGGTGTTGCAGTTCTATGTTAAGATTAGCCTTGCCTGATTAATATGATATAATGGAAGTTTCAATGCTCTGGGTGACAATGTTGTCTTTTTAAGATAAGATATTCATCTCATCAAAATTATCAAAACAAAAAAATTTGATTAAGATATATCAAAAAAAAATATTCGTGAAGGTATATTTTTAGATCATCAATATTTTTAAATTTAATTTTCATCATAGGATAAAATTTAGTCTAATACATATTTTCTATCTAGCACTAAAATAAACCATAAAGTATTCACGAAGATGATTAAGATAACTAATATTATTAGGCTCATTTTTTACTGGAGATAAAAATCTCTTATGGTACATTGCAGTTGAGATTCAAATTTTAGATCTCTTAATTAGATTATTAATTAGAGAGTTTAACTATTAGAAAAAAAGATAAAGTTAGTATTTTAATTATTTTTCGGATTAATTTTTAATGAATATAAAATAACTTGGTAGACGTTTGATCTAAGATGGATATTTATATTGTTAGTATTATTGTTATAAGGATAATGATTCACTCACTTAAAATTATGAAATTCTAGAAAAACACACTTAACTTTTAGTTTAACTATTAGAAAAAAAATATAAAGTAAGTATTTACAAGAATAACTGTTTTAATTGTTTTTTGGATTAATTTTTAACGAATATAAAATAACTAGTTAGATCTTTGATCTAAGATAGATATTTATATTACTAATGATCCTGTTGACAAGCGAAGACCGGTTCTCACTCGGATGACTCGGTCTGACCAAGATGACCCGGTCTGCGATGGCACGGGGGTCGGGGTCGGGCTCAACTACGGATCAGATCTCAAGCACTCGGGTCGGACAGAAATGGGGCACTCAAATGGGAGTTGAGGTTGCAAAATGACAGCAAACTCCTCTTTGGAGCCCAAAGGGGGGTTTATATAGGGGGAGGAAAGTCCCCTGCCATGTCAAAGATGTCCTGTCTAATTAAGGATGAGTTAGTTGGCAGTCTGATCCAGTGGCAGCTTTAGTGGCCCTATGAGGCTGACATAGTCGCCTGATACCCTGTTCCCGCTGTCTCTTTTGATTCTCATTTACGTTCGGCGGCCCTGTCAGATGGCTCTGTCAGGTGATGATTATTACTGACAGAGGCAGGCAGTAATGATTCGGTCGGCCCACTATGACTCACGGGCTGAGTCGGTTGAGTAAGCTTGGATCTTCAGCTTGCACTTATGGAGTGACCTCAGGTCACTCGGCTAGGGACTTTCGACCTTGAGTGTCCGACCTCGGACGACCGACCTCGGGTGACCGACCCCGAGTGCCCGACCTCAGGCGACAGACCCCGAGTGTTCGGTCTCGGGTGACTGACCCCGAGTGTCCGACCTCGGGTGACCGACCCCGAGTGCTCGACCTTGGGTGACCGACCCCGAGTGCCCGACCTCGGGTGACCGACCCCGAGTGCCCGACCTCGGGTGACCGACCCCGAGTGTCCGACCTCGGGTGACCGACCCCGAGTGTCCGACCTCGGGTGACCGACCCCGAGTGTCTGACTTCGGGTGACCAACCCCGAGTGCTCGACCTCGAGTGCCCGACCTCGGGTGACCGGCCCCGAGTGCTCGGCCTCGAATCGGGGCCTTATCCACCTCGATCACCGTTCCTCTGTCCAAACCCTCGGCCCGACTTATGAGACCGAGGGCAACTTGGCTCGGCTTCCTCTGATCCGGGTCGCGCTAGATTGGACCCGACCGGGCATTCAACCCTTCCAAAAACCACTCGCCCGGATCACAAGCCTCCCCATCAAGTCTAGTCGAAGGAGGCGCGTAGTCCGACTGACTAGGCTTCAAGCCCGGTCGACCAAACTCCTCTTCGACTTCCCGAGCTTTGCCTCGTATTCCAGATCTTCCTCTTTAAATGTCAGATCATCAATCAAATCGTTCATTAATGCTGGGGCACGTGTTGTTAGTGATATGAGAGAAGTGTCCTAAGGCAATCGCCTTATGATTGTAAACATTTATTTTAATAAATGATAATTCACTATTTGAGTATACATGTTTGTGTATTTGATTGGGATCTTAAACTCATCTACTGAATGTCCGCAATACAACTCACAGTATAAGAGAATTTGTGATGGGATCACAACTTGTGAGTATCTCTATATGTGCAAATGTGAAGTATTGAAAATATCCCTAGTCGATGAATTGATAAAAACGGACACTATCAATTCTGTTGAGACTAGCATGGGTTATTCTCTAATCAGCTGATTCTCACTGGCTGATGACATTGGGATGTCCGGAGATAAACATGGATGCTAGTTAAGGGAACTAGTTCATTGTAGTGACTAGCTGTAAAACTTCATATGGTTATCTATATAGATATGTCAATGAAGTTCTTACTGCAGCTTAAGTGCGATGTTCCTTTGACTTGCGGTGTTCAAGTCATCTTGGTCATGGAGACTTATACTTTAACATCTTAAGAAAGCATCTCCAAGGAGGTGTGGACCCAGGATGATTGGGTATAAGCCAAAGTGCCCGAAGATGTTTGAACAGCCTACAAAGGATTCACCACTCCTTGCGAGGAGATGTATACCCAGGCCTATCGTCGGATTGTTACTCAAAAAACCTCTGGCCAGAGTATATCATGTTAAGAGTGCGAGTCTCTTAAATACATGAGAGTAATTAGAAATCCAAAGGACGAGAAAGATATTACTTGGGCTAGGTGTGACGTAGTCAGCCTAGTGAGGACTGACACAAATAGACCGTGTCCTGAACCAAGTGGGTATAAGGTGGTGAAGGGAATGGGGCACGATTCATTAGAGCTGCTGAAGGGTTTCAGAATAATTTCTTCTGAGGTCAAACCGTTGATCTTTCGATTAATTGGGGATCATGATGTACTACTAGGTGCCACTCATGATCGTTCTATAATTAGTTGATTATAGACGGCCAACATAAATCGAAAGCCTATTTAGTCACACGCACTACGAGTAATCCGAGGGATTTAAAACGAGTTGAAAATTGGATTTTCCGATCAAGAGAAATAAGTCGAATCTGAGTTAATCAGAGGCGCAATGGAAGCTAAAAATGGCTAAGTCTTTTGAAGGCTTATTGGGCGAATTAAATGAGTTTAGTTCGCGACCGGTTCGGGTTGGTTTGGCCGGCCAAAGAGGGTGCTAACCCTCCTTGTGGTGGCCGGCCATTAAAGGGAATTAAATCAATTTATTTGGTTTAATTAATAAAATAAATCTAGTGTGATTTGTTTTATAAATTATGGATAAATAAATTTGTATAAAGAAATTTATATAAATAAATTTGTAAAAATTTATTCCTTTTATAGAAGTTAAAATAATCCATGAATTGGTTTATTTTAATTTTATAAAATCAATTATGAATTGATTTTTCCATAATAAGAAAGTTTATAAATTTCTTATAAAATTTTATTCCATAATTTAAAGAGAAGAATAATTTGTTTTATTATAAATTAGTTATAATAAGACTAGGCTTTACGGAATAAGTCATAAGAAATTTTATAAGATAAAATTCTTATGATAACTAATTCCGTTAATTCCGTTAAAGAGGAGACTTAGCGAGGGAGAAGCAACTATATAAGGAACCATAGGCAAGCCTTGGATTCCTAACTAATCAATCAAGTAATTGAATAAGAGCTCTCCCTCTCTCTCTTCTCTTCTCCTTCTCCCTCTCTTGCCTAGGGCCGGCGCCCACTTGGTGAATTAGGGCCGGCGCACCTTGAAGCTTCATCCTCCATCTAGGGCCGGCGCAACTCCTCCATTAGAAGGTGTTGCCGTGAGCTTCAAGAAGAAGGAGAACCCGAACAAGAAGAAGAAGAAGCGGATAGCGACTCCTCTCTTCTCGGAATTCGATTCCGTTACTTCGTTGGTTAGTTTCCTAATTTTTCTCTTGATCTTCTAAATTGTGCCCATAGAGAATCTAGTAGTTCTCGTCGGCACAAAACTCGTGACTTTGCGAAGTCATCCCGAAGAGAACTCGGCGTGGACGCGAGTAGAGGCGGAGCTTCCAAGGGACGCTACGGTTGGATCTCGTCCCTTTCTTCGAGTTACGAAAGGTATAAAGTAAATTAGTTTACTTTTCCGCAAAGTTTTATTTTATGATTATGTCAACACACTATAAGGTTGCATGCTAGATACGAAGTTAAAATAATTTAGGAAATTATTTTATGCAAACTCTTCCGCTGCACGTAAAAATTTTAAATTTTACGAACTCGTATCCTTGTCAACATGCACCCGGTCCCAACAGTGGTATCAGAGCCGGTTAGTGTTCGACATAATCATATAATTGTTTTGCGGAACACTTTGTCATAATCTCAATTTTGGAAAAAAATTTCAATTATGGAAACTTTCCAATTATAATAAATTTTAGATTTAGGAATTTCTAAGTTTAGAAATCCTCATGAAATTTCGCAAACTTTTGAAATATCCTAGTTTCTAAAAATTTTATAATAATTGTGAAAACTTCCCATCTTTGGAAACTTTCCAATTTTGGAAATTTTTCTAATTTTAGAAATTTTCTAATTTTGGAAATATGTAAGTTTTCTTTGTAACAGAAACTTACAATTATTCTGAAAATCAATTTATGAAATCTCGCAATTTTGGGCACTTTCTTTTAAGAAAGTCTAGACAAATTCATGGACAGTTAATTGACAATTAAATTTGAATTGGTCTTTAAATTGACAACAAAATTCTTTATTTTGGATTGAGCCTCGGGGAGCCGTCCAATTTAAAGCTAGTTGTTGTAATTTAATTTCCCAATTTTTAATTGAAATTGTCATGTTTGATTTGGATTGAGCCTCGGGGAGCCGTCCAATTGGATTTACAACAAATTATTTTTCTTTGGGTATCTGAGCCTCGGGGAGCCACCCTTAGAAAACGATTTGTTGTAATTAATTAAATCCATGAATAAAATATGTTTTAAGAGGTGATGCTCTTACATATTGTTGTCTCCAAAATTAATTAGGAAATAGTTTCCTATAGAGTTTTCTTAAATGAGATTTTCATGAAAATAATATGTCGTTGAATTAAGGGAATTGCCTCTTAATTTAATAAGATTTGATTTAGAGAAATCAAAGTCTTAAACATATTATTTCTGAAATTGATTATAACAATTTAGGAAATTGTTTCCCAAAACAATTCCTTTAATATAGTATGAGATTAGAATAAGGAAATCCGGTTCCTAATTCAATTAATGAGACTTGATAACTTAAGTCACATACATACTTTATTAAGGAAATCGTTAGTCATGACAAATGTCATGAATGTGCTTAGAAAAGATGAGACCCAAAACCCCTTACAAAATATTAAGGCCAACACCTTCCATTAATATGGTTAGAATCGGAGTTTTGTTTCTCGTTTGGGTTGATGGACACATCCATGCCCGACTTGAACCTCAACATGTTCAAACCATAGAGTTAGTTTATGAATAATGTAGTTGGAGTCAGAGGTCAATCCTTAGATATGGTTGTTGGACACATCCAAGCCTGACTAAACGGTTGAATGAGCTCCAACCATATTAAAACTATTTCTTGATTAATGGGTCAGCCTTAAGCTTGGAGCATCGATTTGTTGTGCCACAGCCAAGGTCGATGCGAAAAGAGGTGCAGTTGGGTGTATGTATATGTGCATACTTGTTAATGAGTTAGCAACCCAATATTTATGCAAACATTCAATTAGTTGATAGCATAATATGATAGTTGCATATATGTGATATGTAATCGGTATAATTACCTACCTTCATAGCTAAGAATGACTTGATGGCCACAGCCATGGTTGTTCTTATCTATGGTTGGATATCAACCTATTTGGAGATGTTCCTACGATCTCCCGAATTGATAAAAAGGGTTATTCAATTTGAAAAATAAATAGGATTTTATTAATGTATGTTGATACATTCTTTAATCAATCTTCTCACATAACTCAATTTTTATTTCTAGGTTAATCACTCGATCATGTCTTCTCTGAATTTGCGTTCCATTTTGGACACCAATAAACTGACTGGGCCACTTCATGGACTGGCTTCGAAACCTAAGGATAGTCCTCAAGGCGGAAAAGCTTGCTTATGTCATTGAAGATCAACTTCCCAACCATCCTCCAGAGAATGCAACTCCAGACCATTGTTGGCCTATCAGAAACATGTGACCGATTCTGAATTGCGGTTGCATCATGCTAGCATCTATGGTACCTGAGCTGCAAAAGCAGCATGAGCATATGGATATTTATACCATCATCTTCTATCTTCATGAGTTTTTGAAGAGCAGGCGAGATCCGAAAGGTTCGAGTCTCCAGACTCCTCTTCACCTCAAGATGCAGGAAGGCACTTCTGCCTCGCAATTTGTGTTAAAGATGTTGGGGTACATTGAGCGACTGAGCACACTCGGTTTTGCAATGGATCATGAACTAAGTATTGACTTAATTCTGAATTGTTTGCCCAAAAGTTATTCACAATTTGTGATGAACTATCGGATGAACAACTGGAGACCACCATTCCGAGTTGCTCAACCTGCTGAAGACTGTGGAGCCTCTGTAAAGCCGGATCAAAAGGCGGTATTGTTAGTTGGTTCCTCGAAGAAAGGTTCTAAGAGGAAGGCCAAAGAACAGAATAAAGGAAAGAAGAAAAAGGCCAAAAAGACTGAAAAGAAACCGAAAGGAACTTGCCATCATTGTGGCAAGGAGGGTCACTGGCGAAGAAACTGCAAGGTTTATCTTGAGTCCTTGAAGAATAAGGCATCCGATGCCCCTTCCTCTTCAGGTATCTTCGTTATTGAATGTCACTCTATTTCCTCAAATACCTGGGTACTTGATACTGGGTGTAGCTCACATATATGTAATGACATACAGGGCTAAGGAATAGAAGAAGACTCGTCAAGGAGAAGCGATTTGCGAGTTGGAAATGGAGCAAAGATTGCTGCTGTTGCCATCGGAACATATTTGTTAAAGCTCCCGACTGGACGTGTCTTAGAATTGGATAATTGTTATTTTGTTCCTTCGTTAATAAAGAACATTGTATCTATTTCATGTTTGAATGAAAAGGGTTATCATTTAACTTTTAGTAACAATTGTTGTTACATAACTTTAAATGGCGTTCTTTATGGGAATGGAACTTTGTGCAATGGTATCTACACGTTAGATTTATCCAGTGACGTTTTCAATATCGAAGTTAGCAACAAACGTGCTCGAATAGATAATCGAATAGACTCCTACATTTGGCATTGTCGTCTTGGCCATGTAAGTAAGAAACGCAAGACCGAATTACACCGATGTGGAATTTTGGAATCATTTGAACCCGGTTCATTTGATACATGCGAATCATGCTTAAAAGGCAAGATGACCAAATTATCCTTTTTCGGAAAAGGTAATCCAGTGGGAGAATTGCTTGGTCTAATACATACTGATGTATGTGGACCAATGTCAACTATTGCACAAGGAGGCTATAGCTACTTCATCACCTTTATCGATGATCACTCATGATTCGGGTACGTGTTCTTGATGAAACACAAATCTGAAGCCTTTGAGAAATTCAAAGAGTTCAGAAATGAAGTAGAGAAACAGCTTGGCAAAAGTATTAAGATACTTCGATCCGATCGGGGTGGTGAATACTTGAGTCAAGAGTTTCAAGATTATCTTAGGGACAATGGGATATTGTCCCAATGGACTCCGCCATATACACCACAGCATAATGGTGTATCTGAGAGGCGCAACCGAACCTTGATGGACATGGTTAGGTCGATGATGAATCATGCAACTCTTCCAAAATCCTTTTGGGGCTATGCACTTAAGACAGCTGTTTACTTGCTAAACAGAGTCCCGACCAAGGTAGTCTCTACTACTCCATATGAGACATGGAATAGTAAGAAATCCCACTTAACTCACCTTAAGATATGGGGTTGTCCTGCTTATGTGAAGCGGATTGTATCAGACAAATTGGATGCTAAGTCTGATAAATGTCTATTTATTGGATACCCTAAGGAAACGAAGGGTTACCAATTCTATCATCCCTTGGAACAAAAGGTGTTTGTTTCAAGGCATGCTGTATTTCTGGAAAAAGAATTTCTTTTACAAGAAAACAGTGGAAGTGGCATTGAACTTGATGAAGTTCAAGAAACTCCAATAGACATTACAGAGACACCTAGTCTAGACCCACAACCAATAACTCATAATGATGAGCTATCAGTTGAACCTAAAACTACACCACCTCTTCGTAGATCTGATAGGACACGCAATATTCCAGAGAGATACGGATTTCTCATAAGTGAATCGAACGACGTGTTACTCATAAGCGATGACGAACCTATCAGTTATGAAGATGTTCTGAAAAGTTCAGAAAGGGACAAATGGCTTGAGGCCATGAAGTCGGAAATGGATTCCATGTACGAAAACCAAGTATGGGACTTGGTTAACCCACCTGAAGGGACTAAGCCCATAGGGTGCAAGTGGGTTTTCAAGAAGAAAACCGACATGGAAGGTAATGTAGTTACCTTTAAGGCTAGATTAGTGGCAAAGGGATATCGTCAGAAACAAGGAATTGATTATGACGAAACCTATTCGCCAGTAGCTATGCTTAAATCCATTCGGATGCTCCTAGCCATAGTAGCTCATTATGATTATGAGATATGGCAAATGGATGTGAAAACAGCTTTCCTTAATGGAAACCTGCTTGAGGATGTATACATGATACAACCTGAAGGTTTCACATCGGTTGACAAAACCAAAGTATGCAAGCTTCGACGATCCATATATGGACTGAAGCAAGCATCTAGGAGTTGGAACATCCGTTTTGATGAAACAATCAAAGAGTTTCATTTCTCACAAAATCCTGACGAACCTTGTGTGTACAAGAAGGTTAGTGGGAGTGCAGTCATATTTCTAGTATTATATGTCGATGACATATTACTTATAGGAAACGATATATCAGTCTTATAGATAGTTAAAATTTGGTTGTCCAAAACTTTCTCCATGAAAGACCTGGGAGAAGCAACCTATATCCTTGGGATTAGAATCTATAGAGATAGATCAAAATGGTTGCTTGGTTTTTCGCAGTCTACATATATAGACCAAGTGCTAAAAGGGTTTAGCATGTCGGAATCCAAGAAAGGTTACATTCCCATCAGGCATGGGATCAACCTTTCAAAGTCTATGTGTCCGCGCACAGAAGACGAGAGGATTTGCATGAATAAGATTCCTTATGCATCCGCGATAGGATCTATCATGTATGCTATGTTATGTACAAGGCCCGATGTATCGTATGCTCTGAGCGTCACAAGCAGATACCAATCGGATCCAGGAATGGATCATTGAGCGGCTGTCAAGACAATCCTTATGTACTTAAGAAGGACTAAGGATGTGTTCCTAATATATGGAGAAGGAGATATGGTAATACGGGGGTATACAGATGCCAGTTTCCAGACAGATAATTAAGGATGACTCCAAATCGCAGTCTGGATACGTATTTACTTTGAATGGAGGCGCAGTAAGTTGGAAAAGTTCCAAACAAGACACCATAGCGGATTCTACCACGGAAGCGGAATATATCGCAGCTTCAGAAGCAGCAAAGGAAGCAGTCTGGATCAAGAAGTTCGTCTCTGAACTTGGCGTGGTTCCAACCATTGATGAAGTAGTGCTGGTTTACTGCGGCAACAATGGAGCTATTGCACAAGCAAAGGAACCAAGGTCTCATCAACGATCCAAACACGTGCTTCGCCGCTATCATCTGATCAGAGAGATTATAAGTAGGAATGATATACAAATTGAGAAAATTCCCACCGAGAGGAATTTAGCGGATCCTTTAACTAAGGCCTTGCCTCAGAGCAAGTTTGAGGGTCATGTTAGAGCCTGTGGTATTGGATACCGTAGCGATTGGCATTAGGCCAAGTGGGAGTTTGTTAGTGATATGAGAGAAGTGTCCTAAGGCAATCGCCTTATGATTGTAAACATTTATTGTAATAAATAATAATTCACTATTTGAGTATACATGTTTGTATATTTGATTGGGATCTTAAACTCATCTACTGAATGTCCGCAATACAATTCACAGCATAAGAGAATTTGTGATGGGATCACAACTAGTGATTATCTCTAAATGTGCAATTGTGAAGTATTGAAAATATCCCTAGTCGATGAATTGATAAAAACGGACACTATCAATTCTGTTGAGACTAGCATGGGTTATTCTCTAATCAGCTGATTCTCACTGGCTGGTGACATTGGGATGTCCGGAGATAAACATGGATGCTAGTTAAGGGAACTAGTTCATTGGAGTGACTAGCTGTAAAACTTCATATGGTTATCTATATAGATATGTCAATGAAGTTCTTACTGCAGCTTAAGTGCGATGTTCCTTTGACTTGCGGTGTTCAAGTCATCTTGGTCATGGAGACTTATACTTTAACATCTTAAGCAAGCATCTCCAAGGAGGTGTGGACCCAGGATGATTGGGTATAAGCCGAAGTGCCCGATGATGTTTGAACAGCCTACAAAGGATTCACCACTCCTTGAGAGGAGATGTATACCCAGGCCTATCGTCGGATTGTTACTCAAAGCCTCTGGCCAGAGCATATCATGTTTAGAGTGCGAGTCTCTAAAATACATGAGAGTAATTAGAAATCCAAAGGACGAGAAAGACATTACTTGGGCTAGGTGTGACGTAGTCAGTCTAGTGGGGACTGACACAAACAGACCATGTCCTGAACCAAGTGGGTATAAGATGGTGAAGGGAATGGGGCACGATTCATTAGAGCTGCTGAAGGGTTTCGGAATTACTTCTGAGGTCAACTGTTGATCTTTCGATTAATTGGGGGTCATGATGTACTACTAGGTGCCACTCATGATCGTTCTATAATTAGTTGATTATAGACGGCCAACATAAATCGAAAGCCTATTTAGTCACACGCACTACGAGTAATCCGAGGGATTTAAAATGAGTAGAAAATTAGATTTTTCAATCAAGAGAAATAAGTCGAATCTGAGTTAATCAGAGGCGCAACGGAAACTTAAAATAGCTAAGCCTTCTGACGGCTTATTGGGCGAATTAAATGAGTTTAATTCGCGATCGGTTCGGCTCGGTTTGGCCGGCCAAAGAGGGTGCCAAACCCCTTTGTAGTGGCCGGCCATTGATAAGGGGATAAACCAATTTAATTGGTTTAATTAATAAAATAAATCTAGCGCGATTTATTTTATAAATTATGGATAAATAAATTGATATATATAAAGAAATTTATAAAGAAATTTGTAGAAATTCATTCTTTTTATGGAAATTAAAATAAACCATGAATTGGTTTGATTTTAATTTATAAAATCAATTATGAATTGATTTATCCATGATAAGAAAATTTTATACAAATTTTATTCCATAATTAAAAGAGAGAAGTATTTGTTTTATTATAAAGTTAGTTATAATAAAACTTGGTTTAAACGGAATAATTCATAAGATAATTTATAGGATAAATTTGTTATGAAAATTCCGTTAAGAGGAGACTTGGCAAGGGAGATGCTACTATATAAAGGAACCAAAGGCAAGCCCTTAATTCCAATTGAGTAATCAAGAGATTAACTCTCTCCCTCTCTCCTTTATTCTCTTCCTCTCCCTCTCCTTTCCCCTTAGGGCCGGCGCCCTTACCCATCTTAGGGCCGGCGCCCTTTGCATCCCCAAGGGCCGGCGCAAGCACCTAGGGTGCCCGAGAGCTTCCTCCACCAAGTTCGAGCCAAAGAAAAAGAAGAAGCGGATCGCGACTCCTTCCTTCCTTTCCTGGAATTTTGATTCCGTTAACTTGGTGGTTAGTTTCCTATCTTTTCTCTTGATCTTCTAGTTGTGCCTTTAGAGAATCTAGTAGTTCTCGTCGGCACAAAACTCGTGACTTTGCGAAGTCATCCCGAAGAGAACTCGGCGTGGACACGAATAGAGGCGAAGCTTCCAAGGGACGCTACGGTTGGATCTCGTCCCTTACTTCGAGTTACGCGAGGTACTTAGTAAATTAGTTTACTTTTCCGTAAAGTTTTAATTTATGATCATGTCCACACATCATAAGGTTGCATGCTAGATACGTGGTTGAAATAATTTAAGAAATTATTTTATGCTAATTCTTCCGCTGCACGTAAAAATTTAAAATTTTACGAACCCGTATCCTTGTCAACATGCACCCGGTCCCAACACAGCCATGCTCCCCATTCATCTCAGCTCCCCCTAAACCTAGGGTTTCCCGCAATGGCGTGTTTGGTTTCCCAAATTAAACCCAACACTTCTCCCCCTTTGCCATACATCAAAAGACCCCAACAATATCCCAATTATTGGTGCTTTTAATCCCCAATGATCCTAAACACGGTGTACTAGCCCCCATACACTTGTTTTTCATCATTTGGATACAAATCAGCTGCTAGATTTCCACACCAGTCCTGACCAGTCGACTGCCCCCCAGGGCAGTCGACTAATACTCTAAATATCAGATTTTCAGCATTTCTGACCCCAAATTCAGAAATGCATAACTAATTCCATAAATCTTCAAAAATTTCTAAATTTTACGGAGAGGTTTGTGGTACCCATACCTACTTGGGAAAAATACATCCAATCATGTATCTATCACCATTCCTAAGTTTGACACAAAACCTAAAAATTTCTTATGAAAACCAAGGCAACTAGGAGGCAACCTCCCCCTTAACCTATGCCTTCTCTCAATTTTCAATTTACCAAGGTGAAGTTCTACCCAACTTAACACCATAACACCAAATCAAGTTCTACCCAACTCAACCTCCAAGATCTTCCCCCTTGGACACCATTAAAGGATTGCTCCCAAGCAACCTTATCCCTAGTGCCAAAAAGAACTCAACAAAACCTTGAACAATCTAAGAGTTTGCAAGCACATTTGCTAGGATATACCCTATCCTAGGAAAATATGATTCCATGAAAAATAATATGCTTGACTTTTGGTACATCCTTTATTTTCCTCAAGAATAGTTATTTTGTATCAACTTGGAAATCTATCTATAATTCTATGTGTTTGTCAAGGCTAACCATTATAATTTGACACATGGAAATGCCCTCAATACTTTCCTTTTCCATATCTTCAATATGATGAAAGTCTCCCCCTTTTTATCTCTTAATCCTAGATACATATGGAAAACTTATCACTCTTCCTTGAATTTCATGATATCCATATAGCCTTATTTCATATAATCGCCATTAAATCATGAGACAAACTTTTATTCAAGGAGCATAAATAAGGATTTAATTTTAAGGTCATATCCTATTATCCAATATTGCAATTTCAACATAACCCTTATGGATCAGTCTACTACCCCTGGGGCAGTCGATTGCCAAAACTCACAGAATGTTTCTGGGCTGAGATCAGTCGACTGCCCCCCAGGGCAGTAGATTGATATCTGAATTTCAGATTTTCAGCCCAATTTCAGAAATGGTTAGATAATTCCACAAATTTCCAAAAATTCTGAAATTTCGTAGAGAGATTTGTGGAACCTATGTCTACTTGGGAAAAATATGTTTCCATGTATTCCAAATCCCAAGATTGGCACGAAACTCAACTCATCCGAAATTGTATCATTGAAACTCATCCCAAAAGTCCTAATTTTGACTTCTCCTCAATGTTTCTTCTTATCCTTGATCATAGTTCATTTCTATCATTGAATTATATGGTATTCACACTTTAACACCAAATTTGATCCAATATAACAATATTTTCACCTTTTTCTCTATAATTCTCCTCTTAATGTGTCAATTTCCTAGGGTTAAGATTCGCCCTAGTCTTCCAAACTCTTTGGCACATTCCCTAGTCCACCTAGACTTCCTAGAAACCATTTCTTGAGATCCATTTACCATGGACCCCAAAGGCTCCTAGAGCTCCCCCTTGAGCTCTTAGCCCTAGCCACCTCCTTAGGTGACTCAATTCATACTAGACCACACCGATGATCCTCCGGTGATTCTTGGCCTACAAAATGAACTCTCTTAACCTTAGACACCTTATCATTGGTTAAGTCGTTCCTTTTACCCTCAAATGGCACCCCCTTGCCATTTTTGGACTTCTCCTTCTTGCCATGATTATATGCTTCCCCAGCATATTTCTTTTTGTTGGCATTGGAGACCTTAGACTGGTATCCCAATCCGAATCTATCATAGTTGGGTTTCAAACTACCCAACATCAAATCTAAGCCCTTAGATCCAACCTTGAATCTTTCTAGGGTCTTTTCCAATTTATCAAGCTTTGCCCTCAAGGCTTGATTTTCCTTTTCTAAGTTTTTAACCTTAGAGTCCATATGTCCACTTTGGGCATTCCTAGACCTACCCATTTTCTTAGGCATGTGTCTCCCCTTCTTGGGGTTAATGTCTTGATCCTTAGATACAAAGGTCTTAGGTCTATCATGATGCATGCTTTTCTTAGGGTTTTGATCTACCTTGTTAACCCTATTTCTATCATTATACTTAAATCCAAAATTATGCACCATCAATCATTTTTCATTAAATCTAGCATACATGGAGGGATAATTAACACTATTTTTAATATGCATGGAGGAACTCAAATTTGAATTACTTTTTAACTTAGGGTTAGGAATTACCTCCCCTACCTTTGGAGTTCCCCCTTGATGTGATCTTTGCTTCTTCCTTTCCTCCTTCTCCCATCTTCTTAAGTGTCCCAATTTCTTTAACTCTCCTTTTCTTGGATACTTGGTGTGGTAGTGTCCTAGCTCTCCACATGTGAAGCATCGATTTTTTTTTCTTTTCTCTTGGGCTTCTCCAATCCTACAATCCACATTAGATTTAAGAGAATTTGAAATGGATTTAAATTTTATCTCCTTTTTACCTAGTGGGCACTTGTCCTTGTAGTGCCCCGTTTCATTGCATCCAAAGCATATGATATGGTCCTTTTTCTTTGCTTTGGTAGAGGTTGAAGCTTTCTCTTGCTCTTGTATGGATGAGGGTCTCTCCTCCCTCTTAACTCTTGAATTTGATACTTCCTCTTCTTCTCTTGAGGAAGTTGATGATTTTTCACTTCCTTCCTCATCTTGAGCTATTGAGCTCACTTCCTCGGGCTCTTCTACTAATTGACCTCGTGTAGGGTTTTATGGATTTCTTCTATCTTTTTCCATAGATCATGTGCATTCTTATATACGCCTACACTACTCAAAACATAGTTAGGCAAAATATTAATCAACGTACCAATTACCTTTTCATTTGCCTTTGATTGTGCTTGTTGTTCTTGATTCCAATATCTAGGCCTAAGCTTCTTCCCGTGCTTATCCTTTGGAATATCGAATGGCTCTCCAAGCACAATCCTAAGATCCCACTCCATTCCGAACCATGTCTCTATTCTAGCTTTCCAATATGCGAAATCTTCATGGTCGTAGGGCGGTGAAGTGTAGATATCATCCCCAAATTTGTCTTCCATTGTTTTCTCCTCTAGCTTGTGCTCCCTCGGCGATTAGTCCAATGAGAGCGGTCCTTCGCTCTGATACCACTTGTTAGATCGATGTCGTACGCTAGAGGGGGGGTGAATAGCGATTTTCGAATCTTCTTCTTCTTACGTTGTTAGTTGCGCAAGCGGAAATACAAAAGAATAAAACTAACAACAAGAAACAATGCTAACAATATCGATTTACTTGGTATCCACCCCTAAGAGTGACTAATCCAAGAATCCTTCGGTGGATCACTCCCCGGATATCCTCCGGCTAGCCCTTGTCGCTCCTTGTGGGTGGAGAAACCTCGCCACAGCACATCTACAACACCTGAGCACCAAGACAACTATTTAGCCTTTAACCAAGACCAAATTCGTCAACCCTTTCAGCCAACATGAAGTCCTCTTAAATAGGACTCGGGTTGAAACCTTCGCCACCAGTCGACTACTCCCAGGACAGTAAACTGGTGTCAGCCAAACAACAGTCTAACGGCTAGCTGCAACAGCTCATTTTTGACTTTACCAGTCGACTGCTCCCAGGGCAGTCGACTGGTCCCCAGCCAAAACCTTTCTGTGAGTTTCATCAGTCGACTACCCCTAGGGTAGTCGACTGATCTACTCACACACCTAAGGTTACCCTTCCCGAGTACACTTCTCTCAACACTCGAATCCTATGATTTTCCGAATACAATCACTCAGCACTCATACCCTTACTCCTCATCAGCAGCCTCGACTATTGCCTTCGCGCCCTCTTCATCTTCGGCTCCTATCCCTCGGATGCACGCAAGTCTCCAGCATGCCTCCATGTCATCCTTCATGCATGCCTCGAAGTTCGCGCCCCTCAGCTCATCGTCCCTGCTATACTAAGGTCCCTCGGGTGCACACAAGCCTCCATCTTGTCTCCATGCCACCCTTCACTATACTGAAGTCGTCTAGCTGAATCAATATGTGTAACCTGTACATCCTGCACACTCACATACACATATCAAATACACAAGGGTAAACCTAACTTAAACCATTTGCCCAAACATCAAAACACATGGTCACTCCGGACCACAGATTGCCTCAACAAAAGTGTTACCTGAAAATCTAAAAACTTGCGAAGTTGAATCCCAACTTTCAAATATATTGACCAAAATTCCACAAATATGTTGTAATTCTTGTATGTCCAAAAAAACACTGAAGGGAGACTCTTTGATCTTCGTAATGTGTGGACCATGTAAAATTTGAAATGCTTCAAAAAAACTGTTAAAGTGACCTAAATCACTGCACCAATGTAATTTTTGTCCAGAGTCATCTGAAGCCTACAGGTTGTAAACATTACAAATTTATTAAGAACCAAACCCAAATATTTTTAATTTTGTAAAATCAATATGAAATTTTTTATCAACATGCACAGAAACAGTGTTATTTTGACCTAATGAGCTCGCTAACATACCGTGGTGGATAATGCTATGGAAGAAGAGGCTGAAACATCCACAGACCTTCTTTTCCGCCATTATGAAAATAAAGCAGTGCAGAAACCCTAACCTCTACTCTGGAGAGTGTCGATCAGTGTGGACTTCCACGCAAACCCTTAAAGCCGCCTGAGGGACACACGAACAGACTTGCCTAGGGTTTTGGTGGGGGGAGGGATTGGGAGGATGAGCTCGCGACTAGAACACAGCTAAGGCGTCCACAATGTTCTCCAACTTCGACAATGACAATTAGGTTGCTGTGCTGAGAGAGAAAGAAGAAAATATTAAATCTCTGGTGCATCTGAACCACAATCTCTTATTTTAATTTGAAAACTCTGAAAAAGAGGTTCGGATGTCTCGAAAAGCTAACTGAGAAAGGGAATTGTTGGCGAGAGAGGTATAAGAGAAAGAACACAATTTTTGATGTGTCCTTTGGTAAAAATCAAATCTCATGACGCTTTTTTATCATTACGACTTTTCACATGCGTCGTTTGTTAAAATATCGATTTTCATTCCGTAACATTATTTTAATCATTTAATCATTATTTTTTTTAAATTAATTAATTTTAAAAATAATTAATTCGATCTTTTAAAAAATTATTAATTTCAAAATAAATTCAAAAAATATAAATAAATCCTAACAAACAGCGTAACATTACAAGTAATTCGAACAATATTCTATGAAAAATTCAAAGTATTATTATATAAGAATCAGTCTTATGTTTTTACAACCGCACAGCGCCCTCGGAGGCCTCGTTCAATAACTTTAGTCTCATCTGTACGTACATGTTTGATTTTTTAGGGCATCTTTAATTGTTGAAGTTTTAAATAAATTTTTTAATTTATAATTTTAATATGCCACATTAATATTATAAAAAATTATTAAAATATCTCCAATCACTAAAATTAGATAACTTCATATATATTATATTAATTTTAAAATAAAAAATAAATTTAAAATTTCATTATTATTCTTGAATTATAAACTTCAAATCAAATCTCAGTTGAATTTTTTTATTCTAACATTTTAAATTTTATAACTTTTTCATGAATGTGGGAGATGTCCTTGGAAGTGACCCTATCAAAATTTAATTACATTAGCACCATATCATTAATTTTCACTGATTATTATGTACTTGGCACATGCACAAAAATTGTTATAAATTCTTTGAGTTTTTTATAATTATTAAAAAAACACGAACTCTTATTCTTTCCTCTATATAATCATTTGGTCCTATATCATGCCAATTTATTTAAAGATACTACTACTAATGTTTACCTTGCGGGCCCTACAGCTCACCTGGGTTGGGTTTGGTTGAACCAGGGAAAGGAAGATAAAATATTTGTTAAAAACGGAAATTGAGGTCTAATAGGTAATTTTTGTAAAGAAGAAAAATAGACATTAATTTTGGGGAAGAAATTAAAGTTCCCTTTTTGAAGACTTTTTCCGTCATTTTTTTAACATTATATTTGATCATCGTCGTTGAGTTCTAGTTTTGTTTCTTAGTGATCTTCTGCTGGGCGGTGTGGGAATTTACAGCAGGACCAGGACGATCGAAAAGCGGCATGAGGTGCAGCTTCGATTCTTCTTCTTCTTCCTTGTCGATGGCTTCTTTGGATCCCGTCGATGGCAGAGCCGGTGGCCAACTCCGCCATGCCGGTTTGTCCCGCGTCGGCGCTTCCAAAGCGCAAGCCTCCTTAGCCAAAATCATCGCCATCATCACTTCTACGCCTCCCGGTTCCGCGGGCGGCAGCGGCGGCGGCGGCGGCGGCGGCGATCAAGAGTTGAAAGGGGGTGGCGCGCCGCCGCCCGCGGAACAGACTGGCCGCGTCGATCTGAGGCTCCGATTGGGCCCGCCGCCCGAGATCGCAGGGGGGTCGGCCGAGGGGAACTGCCGAGCGGCCGGAGGTCCTGTCGAGTGGGTTTGTGCGCTGGCGGCGTCTGGGAAGTCGGCCTCGGGAGCCGGGCGCTCCTCCTCGCCCGCTATCTCCGCGGCACCCTGTGGCGGCGGCGATGCTTTGACCGGGTCAAGGAGCTCGGAGGAAATCGCGGCCACTGCAGCCAGCGCCGTCTTCGACAGAAGCAGCAGGACCCGCAGCCGGGCCGGCTATCTGGACTTGCTTCTGGAGGCGGTCCGGCAGGTGTCGGGTGTCGCCTTCGACGACGACGCCCCAGCGGCAGACAAACGCAAGCCAGAGACAGCGACCGCGGTCGACGAAGAAGGCCAACAGCCGCCCATGCTTCCTGGATCGAAGAGGGCGAAGGAGGCGGAGGCACACTGGACCGCCCAGCTCGACGTCTACGAGGAGGCCGAGACGGCCCCAATCGTGCGGTCGAAGAGAGGGAGGAGCCAGGCATTGCCTTCGAGGTACCGCGACTCGATCCTAGATCCGTGGCGGAAGCCGCCGGCAGTAGCCCGCCATGGTCGGGCGGCGCGGCCGTGAGGAGCAGGAATTAATTTCGGCGACTAAATTAAGGTTGGGGCTATGGGTACGTAGCTTTTGGTTCCCCGTCGTTCTTCTCCGTCTCTTTCGTGTCTGCAGAGTGAAATTAACCGCTCGAGAGAGTTGCAGCTGTCCATTTAATACAAGTAGACGGCAACGGGTGGTTCGTTTTTGGTATGCATTGATGTGCAACCCTGTTCAGCTATACTCTACTGTTAACTCCTAGGTCGACATTATGGCCGCGCAGGGCGGTGCAGTACAGGGCAGTGTGGTGTTGCAGTTCTATGTTAAGATTAGCCTTGCCTGATTAATATGATATAATGAAAGTTTCAATGCTCGGGGTGACAAAGTTGTTTTTTTAAGATAAGATATTCATCTCATCAAAATTATCAAAAAAATTTATGATTAAGATATATCAAAAAAAAAAAAATCGTGAAGGTATATTTTTAGATCATTAATATTTTTAAATTTATTTTTGATCATAGTATAAAAATTTGGTCTAATACATATTTTCTATCAACTACTAAAATAAATTATAAAGTATTCATAAAGACGATTAACTAATATTATTAGGCTCATTTTTCACTGGAGATAAAAATCTCTTACGGTATACTGTAGTTGAGATTTAAATCTTAGATCTCATAATTAGATTATTAATTAGAGAATTTAACTATTAGGAAAAAAAAGATAAAGTTAGTATTTACAAGAATAACTGTTATAATTATTTTTCGGATTAATTTTTAATGAATATAAAATAAATGGTTAGACGTTTGATATGAGATAGATACTTATATTGCTAGTATTATTGTTATAAGGATAATGATTCACTCACTTAAAATTATGAAATTCTAGAAAAACACACTTAACTTTTAGTTTAACTATTAGAAAAAAAAAGATATAAAGTTAGTATTAACAAGAATAACTATTTTAATTGTTTTTTGGATTAATTTTTAACGAATATAAAATAACTTGCTAGATATTTGATCTAAGATAGATATTTATTTATATTGCTAGTATTATTGTTATAAGGATAATCACTCACTTAAAATTATGCAATTCTAGAAAAACACACTTAACTTTTAATTTTTGTTAGGACACTCATTCCCCATTTTACCTTCGCCCATTATGATGCTACATTTAAATAATATAATTATGATATTGAATTTTAAAGAATAATATCTTCGTGATGTTAAATTGTAAAGAACAATATTATCTTAATATTAATTTTTAAATATCAACACTATTATGATATTGATTTACTTTGATTTACAAAAATCAATACTACTTATTTTCAAAATGTAGCATGTGTGTTGATTTCTAAAAATAAATATCATTTTGGTGTTGTATTTTAAAAATCAATATATATTTTTGAAATATGATATCATAATAATATTATTTTTTGAAATATATCATCATATTGTTATTTGAGTTATGTGAATACAGTATGAAGATGATTGACGGGTGAATAAAATTAAAAATAAATATGTCATTTTTGGAAATTAAAAGGTTAAGTATGATTTTTTATAATTTTAATTGGGTTGATCCTGTCAAGAAGCGAGGTGGAAGCTTCAAGGGTAAAATGGTCTCCCGAGTGTCACGAGCTCTGCTGACCTAGCTCCGACCTGGCTATGACCTACAATAAGATGGCCGTTAGCAAACTCCCTGGGGATTTTCCCCGGTCAGACCCTCCGACGGTCAAGTCAGTATCCACAAAAAATATAGTGGAGCAAAGGAAATGCAGGACAGTAAAGTGGAGTGCGACTGCACATACCTGTGGAATAAAGAGGGGGCCTATATAACTGGGGGAACAGACAACTCCTATCCGTGTCGACGAGACAGGGGTATGGTGCCTGTTAGCTCGTAGGAGAGCACCTAGAGGTGCCACGGCGTGACGCGGGGTGCTCGGATGTCGTACTGAGTTAGCGGGATAACCGCAAGGTACGTCATAAATGGGTAAGACCTGTAGTACCCCGACGTCATGGTCGTACCCCGGATGCATTGAGGTAGGGCGGCGTAGGGGAGAGATGGTCTGGAGATCGAGTACCGACCGGCGGGGTCAGAGTGTTATAGACCAGGTCGGGTCACGTCCAGGGAGCGTGGGCCGCCACGCGTCCGACTGAGAGCTGAGAGACCTGAGGTACGCCCTGAGTCAGGGGTTTGTTGCGCTATGTTTGTCTTGCCATGTTTCAGGTCTATTAGTTATCCGGTCGCTGGAGTGTCGAGGACCGAGTTACCCAACCCAGACTTGAGTTAGGAAAACGGATTTGGGGGACTAAGCTAGGGGGTGCTACGGCTCGACTCGCTCAAGCTCGCTCGGGGTCAGTCGGTTAATATTTTAGGAGGGCTCCTGGTTCGGGAACTCTCCGAGTGAGGCCTTCATCAGCCTTTTATTAGGTCTTCATGGTGCCAGGTTGACAGGCTGAGTTAGCCGAGCTACCCGTAAATAAGATCGGGATCATGAGTCATGAATGAATTATTACTATATTATCAATCAATTGCTCCGTGGGCCGTCGACTTCCTCATTTTTACGTAATGAACTTAATTTAATTTGAAGTATTTTTGAATTGTTTGAAATTTAATATTTCAATCCATGATTACACTCTGAAAGTTATAAAGAGTGAGTTTGATTTAAAAACATTTTCATCTGTGAATTTTGATCAATTTAACGATCGTAAAATCATTTCAAAACTAGATCATTAACTTACGAGCTAGCATCCCATTCATTTACCAGTCTAATTGAATTTGAATGGTTGATACCATCGAACATCGGTCTGATCTCGTAAAAATTTTCTATCGATAACTAGGATAAATCGAAAAATATTTACGGTAGACAATTTAGAAGTGCAACATTCTACAGTTGCATGCCCATTTAGAGGAAAAATTTCTATAAAATTCACCGTAGTTAGAGACTAAATCGTATTGGGTAACGTTGAACCTCGAGCGGCCAGTCCGATCCCATGAAAATTTCCCATTAGCGACTAAGGTAAATTGGAAAGCACTCACGACGAGCAATCTAGAAGTCCAACATCCCTCGGTTGTGAATCCCATTTGGAAAAAAAATTTATAATATTCCGGAAGGAATCGACATCGATGGCCGATCACCAGAGTTCAGCCTACGAAGATGATGACGAGAGAGGAAGAGCTCCCACCCGGCGAGATTAACACGAGTGTTAAGGGGAACATGCCGAAGGTTGTCCAGCGGAGCCCAGTCCGACACTCAAGTCAGTACCTGAGTCTCATAGAGGGAAGGAAATAAGAAAAAGTGTGAGTCAGAATGAGTGTTCCCCCTTACCTGAGGGGTTGGAGTACCTTTTATACCTAAGGTGACAATCACACGTGTCTCCACATTCTTCTCCACGTCCCCTCAATTGTCGGTTATTGGATAATCCTTGTAACAGTTCTCGTAGTCATTAAATCTGGATCGTTGCGATAATTAAGACTTTAATGACCGCTATTATGGGTCATAATTATCCCGTAATTATTAATGGTAATTATCTACAGATCCGAAGAAAGGAGACAATTACTTGAGGTTGAGTGAACCTTGGGCTTCGCTACCCCGAGGTGATCTCGGGGTCCTTTGGCCCGAGGGGATCCCGGGTGTTCACCTTCCCGAGGTGAACTCGGGACCTAACCTCCCGAGGTGATCTTGGGCGTGTGTCCTCCTGGATCGATCTCAAGAGTATGTCTACCCGAAGAGGTCTCGAAAATCTACATTCCCGGGGGGTCTCGAGAGTCAAGGAAATAGAGTCGTCCAGACTCGGTAGATCTTGTTGAGGCAATCTGGGTCCGGTGTGACCATGTGTTTTGATGTTTGGGCAAAGGGTTTAAGTTAGGATTACCCTTGTGTATTTGATATGTGTATGTGAGTGTGCAGGTTGTGCAGGGTATACATATTGACTTAGCTGGACGACCTCGGTACGGTGAAAGGTGGCATGGAGACAAGCTGGAAGCATGTGTGCACCCGAGGGACCTTGGTGGAGCAGAGACGATGAGCTGAGGGGTGCGGACTTCGAGGCATGCGTGAAGGATGGCATAGAGGCAAGCTGGAGGCTTGCATGCATCCGAGGGACGAGAGCCGAAGACGAAGAGGGCGCGAAGACAATAATCGAGGCTGCTGATGAGGGGTCAGATGAGTCGTGAGGGTACGAGTGTTGTGTGATTGTACTCGGGAACTAAGCTGGGAGGGTTCGAGTGCGGAGTGAAATGTACTCGGGGAGTGTAACCCTAGGCTTAGTAAGGGACCAGTCGACTGCCCTGGGAGCAGTCGACAGGTAGCAACTGGTGAGCTGGCAGAATTCGAACGTTGGGCTGTCAACGGTCGAATCTGAGTGGGGGTAGTCGACTGCCCTGGGAGCAGTCGACTGCCAGCGAGGGTTTCCAGCCCAAGTTCTATTTAAAGAGAACTCGATTTGGGCCGGGGTTCTTAACGAAACATGTTTGGTTAAGGTTTGTTAGTAGTCTCCTTGTGCTCAGAGGTGTGCTTGGTGATGTGGCGAGGTTTCTCCACCCACAAGGAGCGACAATGGCTAGCCGGAGGTTATCCGGTGAGTGATCCACCGACGGATTCTTGGATTAGTCACCCTTAGGGGTGGATACCAAGTAAATAGGTTTGTGTTAGCATTGTATTTGTTCATTGTTATTGTTTCCGCTTGCACACGCTAACCTTGTAGGAAGAAAGGATTTGAAAAATGCTATTCACCCCCTCTAACGAACTGGGACGATCTTACAAGTGGTATCAGAGCAAAGGACCGCTCTTGATTGGACTAACCGCCAAGAAGAGCAAAAGCTAAAGGGAAAAACAATGGAGGACAAATTTGGGGACGACATCTACACTCCACCGCCCTACGACCATGAGGATTTCACGTATTGGAAGACAAGAATGGAAACATGGTTCGGAATGGAATAGAGCCTTAGAATTGCGCTTGAAGAGCCCTTCGAGATTCCAAAGGATAAGCACGGGAAGAAGCTTAGGCCTAGATATTGGAATCAAGAACAACAAGCACAATCAAAAGCCAATGAGAAGGTAATTAGCATTTTGATTAATATTTTACCTAATAATATTTTGAGTTGTGTAGGTAAATACAAAGATGCATGTGAGTTGTGGAAAAAGGTAGAAGAGTATCATGAGAAATCTACACAAGCCAAAATAGTGGAAGAATCGAAAGAAATGGATTCAATGGTTCAAGAGAGGGAAAACAAAGGAGAAGTATTAACATCTTCAAGTGGGGTAGAGGAATTAAGTGAGAGATCCTCCACCTCATCGAGAGAAGAAGAAGTGTCAAGTTCAAGAATTGAGGGGGAGGAGAGACCCTCAACCATGCTGGAACAAGAGGAAGCATCCACTTCATCCAAGATTGAAGAAGAAGTCAACCTAGCCTCCACCTCTACCTCCACCAAAGCCAAGGAGAAGGACCATATCATATGCTTTGGGTGTAATGAAAAGGGATACTACAAGGATAAGTGTCCAAATGGTAAGAAAAAGGAGGTACACTCTAAACTCATATCAATTAAATTAAATACTAACATGAGTTGTAGGAATGAGGAAGCTCAAAAGAAAAGGCAGAAGATTAGATGTTTCACATGTGGAGAGCTAGAGCACTACCACACCAAGTGTCCAAAGAAAGGTGAAATCAAGAAAATGGAGCATCTAAGAAGATGGGAGAAGGAGGAAAGAAAGAAGCGAAAAAGCTCACGACAAGGAGGAACTACAAGGGTAAGGGAGGTAATTCCTAACCCTAAGTTAAAATGCAATTCAATTTTGAGTTCCTCCATGAGTGTTAAGAATAGTGTAAATTATTCATCCATGCATGCTAGGGTTAATGAAAGTTGCTTACTTTTGCATAATCATGATTTTAAATACAATGATAGGAATAGGGTTAACAAGGTAGTTCATAACCCTAAGAAAAGCATGCATCATGATCAACTCAAGACCTCTAAACCTAAGGATCAAGGCATTAACCCCAAGAAGGGGAGGCATATGCCTAGGAAGATGGATAGGTCCAGAAATATCCAAGGTGGACTAGAGATTCTAGGGTTAGAAATCTAGAAAAGGAAAATCAAGCCTTGAGGGCAAGGCTTGATACATTGGAAAAACCCCTAGAAAGGTTCACGGTTGGATCAAAGGGTCTAGACATGGTGTTGGGTAGTATAAAACCCAACTATGATAGATCAGGGTTGGGATACCGGTCTAAGACCTCGAAGGCCAACGAAAGGAAGTATGCTGGGGAAGCATATAATCATGGCAAGAAGGAGAAGACCAAAAATGGCAAGGGGGTGCCATTTGAGGGTAGAAGGAACAACTTAACCAAAGACAAGGTGTCTAAGGTTAAGAGTGTTCATTTTGTAGACCAAGAGTCACCGGGGGCACACCGGTGTGGCCTAGTATGGATTGAGTCACCTAGGGAGGTGGCTAGGGATAAGAGCTCAAGGGGGAGCTCTAGCAACCTTTGGGGTCCATGGTAAATGGATCTTAAGAGGTTTTCTCCTAGGAAAGTAAAAGAAATGTGCCAAAAAGGGTGGAAGACTTTGGTAAGTCTTAATCCTAGAGAATTGACACATTAAAGAGGAATTTATGGAGAAAAAGGATGAAAATAGGATTATATTGGATAAAATTAAGGTTTAATGAGAAAATACCATATAATTCAGTGCTAAGAATGTATCATGGTCGGAAGTTAGAAGATATATCAAGAAGAGGCCTAAATTGGGACTTTTGGACGAGTTTAAATGACACAATTTCGGAAGAATGGGATTTCGTGCCAATCTTGAGATCCGGAGTACATTTATTTGGAAACATATTTTTCCCAAGTAAACATAGGCTTCACAAATTTTCCTATAAAATTTCAGATTTTTCAGAGATTTGTTGAATTAACTAGGCATTATTGAAATTGGACTGAAAAAACTTGAAATTCAGGTATCAGTCGACTGCCCCAGGGGCAGTCGACTGATCTCAACCCAGAAATTCTCTGTTCGTTTTGGCAGTCGACTGCCATTGGGGCAGTCGACTGATCTGTAAGAGTGTGCAAAAAGGGCATATTGGATAATCAGGAATTACAAAATTGAAATCATAGGAAAGGATCATTTTGTCTTATGAAATTTTATTTAAAGGTCATCAATTGCTATGGGATGATAGGATATGACTTTGAATCAAAATTCTTGTTTATGTTGTCATATTCCTTGGTTAAAGGTTTACTCCATGTTTTAATATTGATTGAATGGGAAAAGGATCTCATTAGAATAAGGATACATAAAAAGGAAGAAATAAGGACCATTATATGGTTTTGGCAAAAGGATTCATAGATGGATTTGAATGTCGATATCAAATACCAAACCTTCTAGGAAAATAGAGGTTGTACCAAAGTCAAGCACATTTGATAGTCTTAATGAAACCATACTTTTCTAGGATAGGGTATATCCTAGCAAATGTGTTTGCAAATCTTTTAAATTTTTTCCAAGTATTGTTGAGTTCTTTTTGGCACTAGGGGTAAGGTTGCTTTGGGCAAGCCTTTGATAGTGTCAAAGATAGAAGAACTTGGGTGTTAAGTTGGGTAGAACTTCACCAAGGTAAACTGAAAATTGGGAGAAGGCATAGCTTAAGGGGGAGGTTGTCTCCTTGGTTGCCTTAATTTTCATAAGGAAAATTTTTGAGTTTGTGTCAAACTTGGGAATGGTGATAGATACATGGTTGGATGTATTTTTCCCAAGTAGGTATAGGTACCACAATGTTTTCCACAAAATTTGGAAATTTTTGAAGATTTGTGAAATTTCTGGCGTAATTCTGAAATTGGCCACAAAGACTGAATTTCAGAGTATCAGTCAACTGGCCAGGGCTGATTTGTGTATCAGCAACTGGTTTGGTGTCCAAGTGATAAAAAACAAGTGTATGGGGGGGGGTTAGTACACTGTGTTTAGGATCATTGGGGATTACAAGAACCAATAATTGGGATATTATTGGGGCTTTTTTGATATTAGGCAAAGGGGGAAAAGTGTTGGATTTAAGTTGGAAACCAAACACGACTTTGGGGAAAACCCTCGGTTTACGGGGAGCTGAGATTAAGGAGGAGCATGGTTGCTCCATTCTTGGCATAAGGGGAACCTTGGAGGGGTTCTTAAAAAGCCTTTGTAAGTTCAGTGTAGGGGAGCTTTGGAGAAGCTTTAAAAAGCCCGTTTAGGTGTGAAAAGTCCTAACTTGGAGGGTTAGGTGTGAAAAATTCCTAACTTGAAGGGTTAGGTGTGGGATGCCTTGGGATAGGATCCATGTATGCATTGTATATGTATTGGCGGTGTAAGACCAAGGGGGAGTCTTGACAACGTAAGTCCAGTTGTTTGTTTAGCATTGTTTTTGCTATTCTCTACTATTTGTTTTCTCTAACTTAAACATATTGCCAAACATCAAAAAGGGGGAGATTGTTGAGGCAATCTGGGTCCAGTGTGACCATGTGTTTTGATGTTTGGGCAAAGGGTTTAAGTTAGGTTTACCCTTGTGTATTTGATATGTGTATGTGAGTGTGCAGGTTATGTAGGGTACACATATTGACTTAGTTAGACGACCTCGGTATGGTGAAGGGTGGCATGGAGACAAGCGACAGTTTCTACCTTTTCATTTATCCTTTTTATTGATGGAGTGGAGATCGTTGAGGATTTCATTAAAACAACCATGAAGTATACTCACAGTTTCATCTTCTTCCATGGACAGATTTTGAAGTTGGCTGAGAAGAAGGTCCTTCTTGACTGTCCGTGTATCTTGGGTTCCCTCATGGAGCTCAATGAGTTTGTTCCATAGGTCTTTGGCCGAAGTGAAGGGGCCAACCTTGATTAGCTGCTCTTTGTTCATCCCACATTGCAAGGTGACAACAGCTTTGGCATTGGCTTTCCCCTTTTTGATTTGCTCAGTCGACCACATGGAAAAGTCTAGATCTTTTCCCTCAATATCCTTTGGAGGAGAGAAACCCTCCTTCACTGAGAACCACATGCTCATGTTTGCCTTCAAATAAAATTCCATCCTTGACCTCCAATACGGAAAATTTGAACCATCCAAGAATGGAGGTCTGTTTATGTTGAACCCTTCTCTTCCCATGGACATCGTTGAAGCTCTCGGATGTTAAGTCGCTTGAACAGAGCCCCAAGCTCTGATACCACTTGTTGGTGCTTGGATGGCTAGAGAGAGGGGGGTGAATGTAGCCAGACACTTAAAGCTTAGCAGTGTTTGAGATTTCTCTGCACTTCAGAGGTTAGGCAGCGGAAACAAAGAAAACAAAGAGAAATGTGCAGAAATGAAGAGCAAACCAAAACTCTAAAAAGGATCATTTACAAGGTTCGGGGATAACTTGCCTCTACTCCTTGGCGTGCCCTTAAGGTGGGCGATCCTTTGATCGTCGGCAGATCAAGCCCCGGAAAATCTGGATAGAATGCAACCTCCTTCTCGGTGGAGTAACCTCTCCACAGCGTTTCAAGATGAATGAAGTATTAAGTACAGGAAACACAAGAAGGAACCTTACTGAGCACTTAGAACCGCAAGAACACAAGCGAACTCCACACCCAGCGCCACTAAGCACAGATCTCACACAAGAACTTCCTTCTTCGTGTCTTCTTGCTGTTGGACTCGCCAAGCTCCTTGTTTCTTCCAAGTCCTCAAGTATCAGCTCAAGATTCACAGTTGCTTGCACAAAAGATGGATCAAAGTTGTCGCAAGATCAAGAAGTTGTAGCTCCACCAGAGACTCTACTCTTCTCCACTTCTCAGCACTTTTAAGCATCTGGCTTCTCCAGCTCACATCGCCAGCCACCAGACGCTCTACTGCAGCTTACCAGCTGCTCAGCTGCAATTGCCCACCTACCACTGAGCTCTCCTGGACTCCCTGACCTTCCCTCAGCCAAGCCCCAGTCAGCAGCTCCAGCAGCGCCAGCATCCGTTGCAACCTGAGATGGAAAACGGACAAACCTGCTCCAAGGAAAGACTCCCATTGACCCTCCTTGAGTGTTTGAATTCATCCCTGTCATCTGCACACTAAATCAGATCATTAGCACAACAAATCAAGCAGAGGATCAAATATCAGAAGACTCTGAACAAGTATCGGTAGCGTATCAATAGTAATCAGAACACGATAAGAGCTCTGACATCGCTTATGAATTAAAGCTGTCAGCTGCTGATCGGTCACCGGACCGATCAGAGAGACTCTTGATCGGTCACCAGACCGATCAGGATGGGTTCAGACCGATCAGGATCCAACCTGATCGGTCCCCAACGCATAATCAGAAATCGCGACTTCTCCGGGAACGATCACCAGACCGATCCCAAGCCGTGGATCGGTCACCAGACCGATCCACCCCTTTGCAGGGTGATTTCCCAACTTTGCAGTCTAACCCTCCTGATCGGTCCCCAGACCGATCAGGGTGTGGCCTGATCGAACTGGTGACCGATCAGGCCACCCTCCGACCGATCAGGCTCCAGCCTGATCGGTTATAAGGAGGAGTCCGCGGCACTTGATCGTTCACCAGAACGATCTGAACAGTATCCCAGATTGGTCACCAGACCGATCAGGAGCCGATCAGTAGAGTTCCCAAACTCACTGTATGCTCCCTGATCGGTCACCAGACCGATCAGGAGCCGATCAGTAGAGTTCCAAACTCATTGTGTGCTCCCTGATTGGTCACCAGACCGATCAGACACAGCTGGATCGGTCACCAGACCGATCCACGAGGGAACTCCGTGCCAACTTCCCTGATCGGTCACCAGACTGATCCAGGCAGAGCCAAATCCACTCTAAGTCACAAGAACAAGCCTCCAGCCCTTCTCTAACTCATGCTTAGTCCCTCGGACCACTCGTACATAGTCCCTCGGACCAAGACTCCATGCCCAGTCTCACTCACTGGGACTTCAACCTAGCCCTCCAAGCTAGGACCTGACCCTCCAAGCCAGGGTTTCATCCAACCTAGCCCTCCAAGCTAGGACCTAACCCTCCAAGTTAGGACTTTTCCACACCTAACCCTCCATGTTAGGAATTTTCACACCTAGCCCTCCAAGCTAGGACCTAACCCTCCAAGTTAGGACTTTTCCAGACCTAACCCTCCAAGTTAGGACTTTTCACTCCTAGCTCTCCAAGCTAGGACTTTTTCACACCTAACCCTCCAAGTTAGGATTTTTCACACCTAGCCCTCCAAGCTAGGACTTTTTCACACCTAACCCTCCAAGTTAGGACTTTTCACACCTAGCCCTCCAAGCTACGACTTTTTCACACCTAACCCTCCAAGTTAGGACTTTTCACACCTAGCCCTCCAAGCTACGACTTTTTCCCATGCCAGCGTGCGATCTCCCGATCCACCTGGACTTAATCTGAATTCTCGCAACCAAACTTAAATCAAACTCAAATCATAACTTAAATCGGTGTCAACACCAAAACAACAATCAGGGTCAGACTGCATCAATAATCTCCCCCTTTTTGTTGTTTGACAACCCGATTTAAGTTTAGGCATTAATGATCAATTGAAGGCAGTTCAATTATCGTAAGGGAATCAAAATCCTCCCCCTACAATAACCCTAAACTTAATCAATCATTCTCTTCCCCTTTGTCAAACATCGAAAAGGGCATGATTATTAAGTTTAAACATACCTCCCCCTCAAACACGGGTCCCTCCCCAACCCCAAAATAATCAAAGTATAGTTTTGAATTGCATATAAAGACATATACAGAATAATATCATGGTCAAATATGTATATGTTTCATATGATAAGCAAGTTAAAGTATGATTTTTGAATTGCATATGAGAGACATATACCATAAATGTCTCATGGCAACAATGTATATGCATCATACGTCAATATGTGTGAATTGCACATGAAACCATATACAGAATTATATCATGGTCAAACATGTATATGTTTCATATGACAAGTAGGGAATGCAACTGTATCCAACACATAGTCTTGATTGGTCTCCGTGACCGATCAGGTTCGTTGATTATTTGATACAGAAATATTTTTTGCTAGTCTGGGGAGCGATCAGATTTCAGAAAAATTTTTGAAACTCCGATACGTCCCTGATCAAACTGCATTAACAATTTGCATTTCAAAACAAGGGTGTAGACTCCATTGATATTCGGCATTCCATAAATATTTCTGAAACACGACATTAAGAACAAGAGTCATGACTCAACAAACCCTTTCTTATGAATTTGAACATTCCAACATAGGTTTGTATCAAATTAGCATTTTAATACTTGATGTTTCAGAAAAATTTATGAGAATCAAGGGTCTTAAAAATTCCTACCCTTCTTTGAACACTTGAACAAACTCGTACTCACTTAGTACTAGGTTTGTACCAATGGGTGATCAAGTATGTTTCAATTGTACTTGGTTTGTATCAGATTTTGTGTGTATCAGTATGATCAAGTAATCTGATACAACTTGATAAAATGGGATCGGACTGAGGAGTAATTTGATACCTCTGATCAGTGTTGATCTGATCGGTCATCGGACCGATCAGGGTGAGTCCTGATCGGTCGGTGGACCGATCAGGTCTGATATAGAATGTTTCCTGAAACTGATTAGTTTCATAAACAAGTTCGTTTCAACTCTTAATCACTCTAATCCCCAATACCATCAGATTTACTCCCTAAATGAGTTTCATTAACCATAATTCATTTAATCAAAACAAGCAATCTGATTTGGGTCCCTTAACTAGGCTTCATTTCATATCAATAATCAAGAATTTCTATGGATTAAAGTACCAACACTAGGTTTGAATGATCAATTATGTTCTAAGTATGTTCTTGTTTATTCCTAACAATCTTGATAGTCCATTCTACACTTAAGTACAGATACCTTAGTGATCTAATTAATATTAGGTATATGGATGACATTAGGTTTGATATCAGTCAAGTAGGAAAACAAAACAAGTCATGGAACTTGAAACATCATGAACTATGTGAGCATGCTGTTTTTAAACAAAATTGGTATCATACATTAAGGTTAATCACACAAACAGTAAGATCATGGCATATTCAACTAAGTTCATCTCCAAAACATTAAGAACAACTTAAGCCTAAACCTTAAGCTCATGTTCTTTGTTTGGTGATGCCTTATTAGTACAAACTATGTGTTAATCCTTGTTCTTTAGCATGCATTCATATTGTATAACATATACAAGAAAATGAACTCTTTAGGCTTGAGATAAGGCATATAACTTGCAGGAAAACATAAATTGCAACAAGAAAACTAATTATCCCAAGCAATCCATGGCAAGAGCAAGTTATGTGTTAATCTAAACCATTCATGTGAATATTTTTTTTCCCAAAACTTGTTTGTTTATTTTGAAGCATGGATATACTATCATTCGTTGCATGATAAGTTTCCTTATTGCCCAAATGAGATTTCATAAATCACTAACCAAGGGATCATCTTGTTATAAGAACTAAGACAATGAAGCTCAAAGTATTTAATTCGAATTTTCCATAACCAACCATGTGAATGACAATTTTTTTTCCTTGGTCATGGGTTTGGAGCACCAAATATCAACCTCCCATGTTGACAGATGCTCCTCCTCAAATAATGCTTATACAATTCGAAATATGAAAGTTTTAGGTACCCAAATTTTGGGACCTAAGGCATCTACAATGAAAGACTTTGGCACCCATGCCTTAGTCATTTTCTTTCTAGCCTTTTGAACCATAGACTTATTTTGTGATCCAAAATGTGTTCTAGACATTAGTGATATGACACTAGGTTCTTTGGGTTGGTAACCCAAACCGGCCTTGTTGTAAACCGCCCTTTGGGAATTTAGTACCATGTCTAATATTTTAGTGCTAGTTGAAAACTTCTCAAGAATATTCTTGAGAATTTCAATTTCGCTCTTTAAGTCCTTATTTTCATTCTCAAGGGATTTATCATGCTTAACATCAATTACCTCATCCTTAAAGGTTTTCAATTTTTCTATTTCCAATTTCAACAATTTAACTTTGTTTTTAGATTTTTTAAGCATCTTAGTTAGACATGCGATGGTTCGATAACACTTATCTAACTCGGGAGAAATTACCTCTTCATCATCCGAAGATGATGAAGGCGCGGTTGAGAAGCTCCTTGATTCGTTATCACTTTCTTCTCTAGAGTCCTCTAGTGCCATGAATGCCATGTGACAGTGGGTGTTCTCATCCTTTTATCCTTTCTTCTTGGTCCTTTCCCCTACCATAAGAGCAATCCCCTTCTCCTTGGGGTCTTTGTTAGTCATCTCATGTGACTCCATTTCACAAAATAAGTTATCTAATTTTACAATTGATAAATTCTTAGAAACAGTGTAGGCATTCACCATGGATGACCACAAGGCATTCCTTGGAAAAGCTTTTAACATATACCTCACTAGGTCTCGGTTTTCTACCTTTTCATTGATGGAGTGGAGACCGTTGAGGAATTCATAAAAACAACCATGAGGTATACTCACAGTTTCATCTTCTTCCATGGACAGATTTTGAAGTTGGCTGAGAAGAAGGTCCTTCTTGATTGTCCGTGTATCTTGAATTCCCTCACGGAGCTCAATGAGTTTGTTCCATAGGTCTTTGGCCGAAGTGAAGGGGCCAACCTTGATTAGCTGCTCTTTGTTCATCCTACATTGCAAGGTGACAACAACTTTGGCATTGGCTTTCCCCTTTTTGATTTGCTCAGTCGACCACATGGAAAAGTCTAGATCTTTTCCCTCAATATCCTTTGGAGGAGAGAAACCCTCCTTCACTGAGAACCACATGCTCATGTTTGCCTTCAAATAAAATTCCATCCTTGACCTCCAATACTGAAAATCTGAACCATCCAAGAATAGAGGTCTGTTTATGTTGAACCCTTCTCTTCCCATGGCCATCGTTGAAGCTCTCGGATGTTAAGCCGCTTGAACAGAGCCCCAAGCTCTGATACCACTTGTTGGTGCTTGGATGGCTAGAGAGGGGGGTGAATGTAGCCAGACACTTAAAGCTTAGCAATGTTTGAGATTTCTCTGCATTTCAGAGGTTAGGCAGCGGAAACAAAGAAAACAAACAAAAATGTGCAGAAATGAAGAGCAAACCAAAACGCTAGCAAGGATCGTTTACAAGGTTCGGGGAAAACTTGCCCTACTCTTTGGCGTGCCCTTAAGGTGGGCGATCCTTTGATCGTTGGCAGATCAGGCCCCCGGAAAATCCGGATAGAATGCAACCTCCTTCTCGGTGGAGTAACCTCTCCATAGCGTTTCAAGATGAATGAAGTAGCGCCAGCATCCGTTGCAACTTGAGATGGAAAACGGACAAACCTGCTCCAAGGAAAGACTCCCATTGACCCTCCTTGAGTGTTTGAATTCATCCTTGTCATCTGCACACTAAATCAGATCATTAGCACAACAAATCAAGCAGAGGATCAAATATCAGAAGACTCTGAACAAGTATCGGTAGCGTATCAGTAGTAATCAGAACACGATAAGAGCTCTGACATCGCTTTTGAATTAAAGCTGTCAGCTACTGATCGGTCACCGGACCAATCATAGAGACTCCTGATCAGTCACCAGACCGATCAGGATGGGTTCAGACCGATCAGGATCCAACCTGATCGGTCCCCAATGAGTAATCAGATATAGCTGTTGGGACCTTTGCCCTAGCTAGAGGGGGGGTGAATAGCAATTTGGCGTTTTCTTTCACTTACGTTGTTAGTTGCACAGCGGAAATACAAATAAAAACTAAACTAACAACTACACAATACTAACAAACCAGATTTACGTGGTTCGGAGATGAAGCTCCTACTCCACGACAGTCCGTGAGGTGGACGATCCCTTGATCCTTCGGCGGATCACTCCCCGGATTCCCTCCGGCTATCACGTGTCGCTCCTTGTGGGTGGAGAAACCTCTCCACAATCTCTGGACACAACCTGAGCACACAAGACTACTAACTTGCCCTATCCAAGCAAGTTTCGTCAAGAAACCCAGCCCCAAAACGAGTCCCTTTAAATAGGACTTGGGCTGAAAACCGCGCCACCAGTCGACTGCCCCAGGGCCAGTCGACTGGTACAACTAAAATCCGACCGTTACACCCCAACGTTCAAATTCTTAGTTGTTTTCAGACTTCACCAGTCGACTGCCCCTAGTCGACTGGCAGTCAACTGGTCGACCCTCCTTGGGTCGACCCGTTTTTCTGTGAGTTCCTCCAGTCGACTGCCAACCTGGCAGTCGACTGCCCTGCTCACCAGCCTAGGGTTTTGCCTCCCTGAGTACATTTCACTCAGCACTCGACCTTTAGGACTTCCCGAGTACATTCACACAGCACTCGCACCCTCACGACTCGACTGACTCCTCCTCCGCAGCCTCGACTGTTGCCTTCGCGCCCTCTTCATCTTCGGCCCTCGTCCCTCGGATGCGCACGCAAGCCTCCAGCTTGCATCCATGCCACCCTTTACATACGCCTCGAAGTCCGCGCCCATCAGCTCATCGTCTCTGCATTCCAAGGTCCCTCAGATGCGCACACAAGCCTCCAGCTTGTCTCCATGCCATCCTTCACCGTACTGAGGCCGTTCAGTCAGGTCCATATGCGTACCTGTACAACCTGCACACTCCATATACGCATATCAAATACAAGGGTAAGCCTAACTTAAACCCTTTGCACAAACATCAAAACCCATGGTCACACCGGACCATCCTAGGGTCGATTGCTCCAACAATCTCCCCCTTTTTGATGTTTGGCAACCCGTTTAAGTTAGGAAAGCAAGATAGTAGTAAGTAGCAAAAACCATGCTAAAAGAATGCTAAAAGAATGCATATGCAATGCATAAATGGATCCTATCCCAAGGCATCCCACACCTAACCCTCCAAGTTAGGATTTTCTAACACCTAGCCCTCCAGGCTAGGATTTTCCCACCTAACCCTCCAAGTTAGGATTTTCTACCAATCCGGGCTTTTTAAAGCTTCTCCCAAGCTCCCCCTTACACTGGACTTACAAAGGCTTTTTAAGAACCTCTCCAAGGTTCCCCTTACGCCGAGAAGGGAGCAACCATGCTCCCCCTTCATCTCAACTCCCCCTAAAACTAGGGTTTCTAGCAAAGGTATGTGTTTGGTTTCCCACTTAAACCCAACATCTCTCCCCCTTTGCCATACATCAAAAAGACCCCAATAGTTACCCAATTATTGGTTCTTAACATTCCCAATGATCCTACTCACAGTGTACTCAACCCCCATACACTTGTACCTTATCATTTGGATCTCAAGTCTGCTGCTAATACCCAAGTCAGCCTTTACCAGTCGACTGCCCCCAGGGCAGTCGACTGATACTCTGTTAATCAGTTTTCTGGCCGAATTTCAGAAACGCGCCAGAAATTCCATAAATCTCCAAAAATTCCCAAATTTCGTGGACAACTTTGTGGAACCTATACCTACTTGGGAAAAATACATATACCCATGTGTCTATCACCATTCCCAAGTTTGGCACAAAACCCAAAAGTTTCAAAATGAAAATCAAGGCAATTAGGAGGCAAACTCCCCCTTAACCCATGCCTTCTCCCAATTTTCATTTTTCCCAGGTCAAGTTCTACCCAACTTAACCTCCTAACACCATGTTGAGTTATCCCCACCCAACATTCGAGTTCTTCCCCTTTTTGGACACCATTAATGCTTGCTCCCAAGCAACCTTTCCCTTAGTGCCAAATCGAACTCACAAACACTCTAAAGACTCTAAAGGTTTGCAAGCACACTTGCTAGGATATATCCTATCCTAGAAAATAATGATATCATGTAAATATCAAGTGTGCTTGACTTTTGGTACACATCTAAGTTTCTTAAGGATTTTGCATTAAGTATCAACCTTCAAATTCGTTTCTAATTCCATGTGTTTGTCAAATCTACCCATCATAATTCGACACATGGAATTGTCCTCAATGTTCCCTGTTTAACCTCTAAATCTTAGATACCTAGGAAACCTTATCAATCCTTCTTGATTTCCATAAAATCCAATAAGTTCTTATCAAATCATGGGATAACATTTTATTCAAAGAATATGAAATCAAAACTAAGAACTTTAGTCCTAAACCATATCCCATAACCAAATTTACAATTTTTGATCATTCAAAGGTTATTTTCCACATTTTACACTTAGCAGTCGACTGCCCAAATGGGCAGTCGACTGCCACCTGACTTCCAGGTTTACAGAAATCCCGGTCGACCTCCTGGTCGACCTCCAGTCGACTGCCACCAGTCGACTGGTATCTGAGCCAGTCGACTGGTGGCTGAATTTCAGCCCTCTTTGGTGAATTTCAGAAATATCGTAGAAATTCTATAAATCTCCAAAAATTTGAATTTTTGTAGGGAGATTTGTGAAGCCAATGTCTACTTGGGAAAAATATGTTTCCAAATAAATGTACTCCAAATCCCAAGATTGGCACGAAACTCTATTTCTTCTAAAATGTATCAATTAATCCCTTCCCAAAAGTCCTAATTCTCACTTCTCTTCAACTTATCCTTTTATCCTTGATTCAAATACATTCCTATCATTGAAATATATGGTATTCCACCATTAAACCTCAATTTCATCAATTAATTCTCCTTTTTCATCTTTTTCTCCCTAAATTCTCCTTTTGATGTGCCAAACTCTAGGATCAAGACTTATCCAAGTCTTCTAACCCTTTTTGGCACATTTCACTTTACTTCCTAAGGGAGAAACTTTTGAGATCCATTTACCATGAACCCCAAAGGCTCCTAGAGCTCCCCCTTGAGCTTTTAGCCCTAGTCACCTCCCTAGGTGACTCACTCCATGCTAGGCCACACCGATGTGCCACCGATGACTCTTGGCCTACAACTCGGACTCTTCTAACCTTAGACACCTTGTCTTTGGTTAAGCCCTTTTCTTTCCCTTTGGATGACATCCCCTTGTCATCCTTGGACTTACCTCCTTGCCATATTTATGTGCTTTGCCAGCACATTTCTCTTTGTTGGCCTTGGAGGTCTTAGCTTGGTAGCCCAAACCCGATCTATCATTGTTAGGTTTTAGGCTACTCAACACTAGGTCTAGACCCTTAGATCCAACCTTGAATCTTTCTAGGGTCTTTTCTAATGTATCAAGCCTTGCCCTCAAGACTTGATTTTCCCTTACTAAGTTCTTGACCTTAGTGTCCTCATGTCCACCTTGGACATTTATAGACCTACCCTTCCTTCTAGGCATGTGCCTCCCCTTCTTGGGGTTAATGCCTTGATCCTTAGGTGCATAAGTCGTAGGTCTATCATGATGCATGCTTTTTTTAGAATGATGATCTACCTTGTTATTCCTATTCCTATCATTATATCTAAATCCAAAATTATGCACCATTAAACATTGTTCATTAATTTTAGCATTCATGGATGGATGATTTGCATTATTTCTAAAATGTAAAGAAGAACTTGAAATTGAATTGCACTTTACCCTAGGGTTAGGGATTACCTCCCTTACCCTTGAAGTTCTCCCTTGATGTGCTTTTTGCTTCTTTCTCTCTTCTTTCTCCCATCTCCTTAGATGCTCCATTTTCTTGAATTCTTTACTCCTTGGGCACTTAGTGTGGTAGTGTCCTAGATCTCCACACGTGAAGCATCTAATTTTCTTCTTTTTCTTTTCTTGGGCTTCTCCATTCCTACAATTTATGTTAGATTTACATTGAATGGAATTAGGTTTAGATTTTACCTCCATTTTACCTTTCGGGCACTTATCCTTGTAATGCCCCTTTTCGTTGCACCCAAAGCATACAATGTGGTCTTTAGTCCTTGCTTTGGTGGAGGTTGAGGCTTGGTTGACTTCCTCTTCACCCTTGGATGAAGTGGAGACTTCCTCTTGATCATGTGTAGGTGAGGGTCTTGTTGGTGCAGTTTGCACTAACGGTCAAACTCGGGTTTTGATGTATGACAAAGTGGTTAAAGTTAGGGTTGTTAGTGTTTAACCTCTTTACTAAGTGTGCAGGGATGAAAGACTTAGAACCAGATACCAGGCTGAAGTCCAGGATGGTTGAGTCCTGGCGGGAAGTCCAGTTGGGTCCGCGGGACCTGACAACTGGCTGAAGACCAAGTTGGTTGAGACTTGGCAGGAAGACCAAGGTGGTTGAGTCTTGGCAGGAAGTCCTGGTGGGTCAAGAAGTCAAGTAGAGCTGCATAAGGTAAATGAGGTAAGTCACTGGAGGAACGAACCAGTGAGGACGCGTTCCCGGTCGAGGGAACAGTAGGCGTCGGTTCGACCTAGGGCTCCATTTCGGAGACCAAAGTCAGAACCAAGACAGCTAAGGCTGTACAATCTAACACTATGTGTTACTGTATTTTGGACTAACCCTGGATGCAGGACCAAAGGAAGGAGTATCTGCAGCTCAGAGAGCCTCAAGGGAGTGAGGCAGTAGCTGAGCAGGGCGCCCCGGATGTTCCGGGCGCCCCCAGAGTCAACCCAAAGTCAGTCGAGCAAACGCCCCGCGCGCTTCGGGCGCCCCGCGTGTTGCGGGCGCCCCCAGTGCCACCTCACTGCCAGCTGCCGAAGCTCGCCCTCGCGAGGCCAAGGAGATAGGCGTTGACCGGTCAATCCGGGCGCCCCGCGCGCTCCGGGCGCCCCAGTCAAAGATGATCCCGAAGAAACAGAGATCAGCCTTGACCCGAGGGCTCGCCGGATCGAAAGCCACGTGGGGGGGGGGGGGGGGGCGCCCCGAGCATCCCGCGCCCCAGCCCTATATAAAGGGCCCTCGACCCTCTTCTTTAAACAACCATTCTTCCAACGCCTCGAAGTTCTTCTACGCTCGCGCCTTGCTCCGGAATCGCTTCACTTCGAGCCGACGACGTCCCACTGCCCCGAAAGAGTCGACCTACTCCGGACGTCGGTAAAAATAATTTAATTTTTAATATATATTTTATTGCTTGAAAGTGTGGGGTTGTCACACTTTCAATTCTTGTGTACTCGCCTACTCTATCGGGGTTTTCCGGTAGAGAGTTTTAGTGGATTGCTCAACGGAAAGGTCCGAGGGACCTGGGCCTTCGAGTAGGAGTCGCCGAAGGCTCCGAACGAAGTAAAAACTTGTTCGTGTTTTTGTGGTTGTTTTTTTTGTTTCTTTCATTTCCGCTGTGCACGCTTTTTAAAGCGCTCAAATTTTTTTAAAGTCACGTGATTCACCCCCCCCCCCTCTCACGTGCATCGATCCTACAGGTCTCTCCTCCCCCTCAATCCTTGAGGTGGTGACCTCTTCTTCTTCTTCTTCTCTTGAGGAGGTCGATGATCTTTCACTTAGCTCCTCCTCCTCACTTGAAGAAGTTGACACTTCTTCCTCCTTGTGAGCTATTGAGCCCATTTCCTTGGGCTCTTTCACCACTTGACCTTGTGTAGGATTTTTATGAAAGTCTACCAACTTGGTCCATAATTCATGTGAATTCTTATAATTCCCTACAACACTCAAAATATTGTTAGGCAAAAGATTTATTAATATACTTATTACCTTCTCATTTGCCTTTGATTGCGCTTGTTGTTCTTGAGTCCAATATCTTGGGCGGAGCTTCTTCCCATGCTTATCTCTTGGAATTTCAAATGATTCTTCAAGCACCATCATGTACCCCCACTCCATCGCGAACCACGTCTCCATCCGTGACTTCCAATACCCGAAGTCTTCATGGTCGTAGGCCGGCGGAGCGTAGATGTTGTCCCCAAGTTTGTCTTCCATCATTCTTCTCCTCTAGCGTGTACTCTCTCGGCGATTAGTCCGATCAAGAGCAGTCCTTGCTCTGATACCACTTGTTGGGATCTTTGCCCTAGCTAGAGGGGGGTGAATAGCAATTTGGCGTTTTCTTTCACTTACGTTGTTAGTTGCACAGCGGAAATACAAATAAAAACTAAACTAACAACTACACAATACTAACAAACCAGATTTACGTGGTTCGGAGATGAAGCTCCTACTCCACGACAGTCCGTGAGGTGGACGATCCCTTGATCCTTCGGCGGATCGCTCCCCGGATTCCCTCCGGCTATCACGTGTCGCTCCTTGTGGGTGGAGAAACCTCTCCACAATCTCTGGACACAACCTGAGCACACAAGACTACTAACTTGCCCTATCCAAGCAAGTTTCGTCAAGAAACCCAGCCCCAAAACGAGTCCCTTTAAATAGGACTTGGGCTGAAAACCGCGCCACCAGTCGACTGCCCCAGGGCCAGTCGACTGGTACAACTAAAATCCGACCGTTACACCCCAACGTTCGAATTCTTAGTTGTTTTCAGACTTCACCAGTCGACTGCCCCTAGGGCAGTCGACTGACCAGTCGACTGGAACCATTTCCAGTCGACTGGCAGTCAACTGGTCGACCCTCCTTGGGTCGACCCATTTTTCTGTGAGTTCCTCCAGTCGACTGCCAACCTGGCAGTCGACTGCCCTGCTCACCAGCCTAGGGTTTTGCCTCCCTGAGTACATTTCACTCAGCACTCGACCTTTAGGACTTCCCGAGTACATTCACACAGCACTCGCACCCTCACGACTCGACTGACTCCTCCTCCGCAGCCTCGACTGTTGCCTTCGCGCCCTCTTCATCTTCGGCCCTCATCCCTCGGATGCGCACGCAAGCCTCCAGCTTGCATCCATGCCACCCTTTACGTACGCCTCGAAGTCCGCGCCCATCAGCTCATCGTCTCTGCATTCCAAGGTCCCTCAGATGCGCACACAAGCCTCCAGCTTGTCTCCATGCCATCCTTCACCATACTGAGGCCGTTCAGTCAGGTCCATATGCGTACCTGTACAACCTGCACACTCCATATACGCATATCAAATACAAGGGTAAGCCTAACTTAAACCCTTTGCACAAACATCAAAACCCATGGTCACACCGGACCATCCTAGGGTCGATTGCTCCAACAATAGCGACTTCTCCGGGACCGATCCCAAGTCGTGGATCGGTCACCAGACCGATCCACCCCTTTGCAGGGTGTTTTCCCAGCTTCGCAGTCCAACCCTCCTGATCGGTCCCCAGACCGATCAGGGTGTGGCCTGATCGGACTGGTGACCGATCAGGCCACCCTCCGACCGATCAGGCTCCAGCCTGATCGGTTATAAGGAGGAGCTTGCGACACTTGATCGTTCACCAGAATGATCTGAACAGTATCCCAGATCAGTCACCAGACCGTTTAGGAGCCGATCAGTAGAGTTCCCAAACTCACTGTATGCTCCCTGATCTGTCACCAGACCAATCAGGAGCCGATCAGTAGAGTTCGAAACTCACTGTGTGCTCCCTGATCGGTCACCAGACTAATCAGACACAGCTGGATCGGTCACCAGACCGATCCACGAGGGAACTCCGTGCCAACTTCCCTGATCGGTCACCAGACCGATCCAGGCAGAGCCAAATCCACTCTAAGTCACGAGAACAAGCCTCCAGCCCTTCTCTAACTCATGCTTAGTCCCTCGGACCAAGACCCCATGCCCAGTCTCACTCACTGGGACTTCAACCTAGCCCTCCAAGCTAGAACCTGGCCCTCCAAGCTAGGGTCTGACCCTCCAAGCCAGGGTTTCATCCAACCTAGCCCTCCAAGCTAGGACCTAACCCTCCAAGTTAGGACTTTTCCACACCTAATTAACCCTCCAGGTTAGGAATTTTCACACTTAGCCCTCCAAGCTAGGACCTAACCCTCCAAGTTAGGACTTTTTCACACCTAACCCTCCAAGTTAGGACTTTTCACACCTAGCCCTCCAAGCTAGGACTTTTTCACACCTAACCCTCCAAGTTAGGACTTTTCACACCTAGCCCTCCAAGCTAGGACTTTTTCCCATGCCAATGTGCGATCTCCCGATCCACCTGGACTTAATCCGAATTCTCGCAACCAAACTTAAATCAATCTCAAATCATAACTTAAATCGGTGTCAACACCAAAATAACAATCAGGGTTAGACTGTATCAATAGTATCTTGCCCCCATTGCACACATGCAGGCGGCTTCCTCGCTATAAAAAGGGGAGGCGAAGATGTTCGACCACCTTTGAGCTTCATCGCTTAGCAAACATCGTCTTCGTCTTCTTCCCTTAGGACTCCTCCTCACGCGTAAGTCTTCTGCTTCCTTCTCGTCTTCTTCCTTAGGAGCCATGGGTAAGGAAAGCAAGAAAAACCAGGGTAGGAGAGAGGTTCCAGAGGAGGGCTACCAAGCGGAGTGGTACGAGTCCGCCTCTTCTAGAGTGAGACCGGAAGCTCTACAAGCGGCCGGTGAGGCTTATGGCATTCCGGCCGAGATGGAGGTGGTGATCCCTAGGGTAGACTAGTCACCGGTAGAATCTCCTCTAGGTTTCTTTACCTTCTTCCTAGGGCAAGTAGAGTCAGGGCTCCGTTTCTCTATCGCCCCCTTTCTTCATGAATGTATCCTCCTATTTTGATATCCCTCTTTACCAGATGGTTCCCAATGCCTTTGCTTAGATGGGCGGGGTGTACATCATCTTTAAACTCTTTGACATCCCCCTGACCCCTCGCCTTTTCTATTCCTTCTTCGTTCTGATTGGCTTGCGAGGGGCATTTAGTTTTACAGCGCGCCCTAGCCATAGGTTCTTAGGGGGGGTTCCCTTCTTTTCATAAAAGATGGAAGGAGAAGTTTTTCTTCATCCGACTACCCCACCGTCTTTTCAGTTCCCATTGCTGGACGAAGAATTTGCCTGCTCCCCCTGAACTAGGCAACTTTCAACAGGATCCTGCCTACCAGCGAGCTATAAGCATTCTCTCTGGCATGGAGTTTAGTGGCCCGGGTCTGGTACATAGTGATGAGCTCATGTACCGAGCAGACCTCAGCCCTAAAGTCACCCGCATCAGTCCCAACCTCGGTAAGTTTGTCATTTCTCTCTATGCTCGTGAATTCTAACAGATGTTCTGTTGCCTGTCTACTGCAGAGAAAATCATACTCTCGAAGGCGATGAACCGACTCATCAAGTGGGATGAAGCCAACAAGGGGGGGCCCGGATCCTCCTCCAACCCCTCTTGCCTCGCCTTCTGCTTCGGCCGAGGTCTCGGACGAGACTGTCAAATCGTCCGATGAGCATGCAGCGCCGGAGCAGACAGAGGCTTCTGTCATGGCTCAGACACTTGCTGACCAAGGGACCCCGGATCTGTCTATCGACTCGGAGACTGGCGTCCCTTCGGAGAATGATCCACCTCTTGCTACCGTCCATACGGGGGAGGCCGCGGAGAGGTCATCGCCTCCCGCCGACCCACAAATACTCAAATTCTCAGGGCAGCAAAAGACGAAAGTCCCGGAAGACCTAGCCCCAAGACAGAAGAGGTTGTGTCATATCAACCCCAGCACACTCCCTTCCATCCCTGAGGAGGGCATTCCCATCTCCAATGATGAGGATATCATCCCCCTGTCTCTGCCTTCCTAGTAGACTGCCCCTACAGAGATAGGCGATCAAGCCCCCGGCTCCTCCCCGGTCGACCCTTTTGAGGCCCCGAAAGGCAAGCAAGCATTGCCTGCCCAACCTCGGATGCAGCACGACCGCCTACGCAAAAGGCTTGACGCAGCCTTGGAGGCTGCTGCACAGTCTTTCCCCCCGCTGCACTTTAAGGAGGTCCCTGCCGAGGGTCTTTCTTCCGAGAGGGCTTCCAGTTCTGAGGAGGACGTTTTCGGCCCCTACACAGTGCCACCTGGAGCTCCCACTGTCCAGCCACTCCCCACGCGTAGAGACTCCTTACCCTTTGTGAGCCGAGCTAACACCCCGAGGAGTTAAGGAGTCTCAGGAGGGGAAGCTGTGCGAGTCTCAGTCGGACCTCTCACCACCGTCCGTGAGTCTCTCTTGAAGGTAAGTGTTCCATGTTCCATAGGTTACTTCCCTTTATGTTTTATAACTCCTTTGCACAATGACAGGCGGCTCAAGACTGTCTGACGACCGACCGCCACTTGTACTCCTGGCCGGAGGTTGAGGCCTTGACCTGCCGAGCATTGAGAGCAGAGGCCGTAGCTGACCATGGCCATAGGGCGGAACTCATGCAAGCAGAGGTCAGTAGAGCTCTCCGAGTGAAGGTGGAGCATTAGCTGGACACCCTGCTGGCTATGGAATCCTCCCTACATAGTTCCCATCGTCGGGAGCATTTGATGTCTAAGAGGGCAGTGGCCCTCATAGACAACCTACTCCGAATGACTCAGGAGCGGTACCAGCTCCAAACGAAGGAGAAAAAGCTATCGGGGATGTCCGACTCCTGGAGACTTTAGCCGGAAGGTTAAATGAGTGCATTAAAGACCAAGCGCACCAGCTAGCCCAAAAGGAATCTGACATCATGGCGGCAGTTGATCACTTGTCTGACCTCAAGGAGGACGTGTACCAGGCATGATCGGAAGCCTTGGCCACCTCGGAAAGACTCAAAGAGGCCCTGGAAGACCAGGACAGAATGTCTTCTGAGGTGGCGCAGTTAAAGATTGCCAAGGAGGCAGCTGAGACCGAACTGCACAATCTTCAGGCTGCCGAGGCCTCCCGTCCCAAGGAGGCTGAGGCGGAATTCAAGGCCAGGTTCCTGGAGTCGGATGAGTTTGGCGATATCCTTGCCAGCCAGGTAATGAAGTGTTTAAAGCAGGGCTTCCACGTGGCCATTGATCAACTGAGGAAGGCCCAACTCTTGTTGCCGAATGCCGACTTGAGTTTCATAAGCATTGGTCGAGCCTGGGAGGAGCTCCCATCAGAAGACAAGGAGTTGTAGATAATATAGAACTCGTTTCCAACCCGGATTTCATCTTTTTTCTATTCGTTCTTACTATCTTCTTCATCTTTCCTAATGTAATCATTTTGATCATAATGAAATATTTTTTTGACTTACTGTCCTGAGTATCTTTTCTATTTGTTCTTACAATCCAGTCCAAGGACCAAGGGACCTTGAGAGAGGCCCCAGGCGAAGCCGAGCAGGCCGGGAGGCCCCAACCGAGACAATCGTCGATCCCGCAGGAGGAGCTATAGTAGATGTACCTTCTTGTACTTTGTTTTTGTTTGTAGGAGCCCTGGAGCCAATTATGTGATAATTGACTAGGGAAATTTTGTATCATACTCTATTATTAATAAAGGCATGCTTGGTTATTATACTTACTTTATATTTTGTGCCGAATAACTAAGTATAATAATATCCTTGTGTAGTAGGCTCTTATCTATATTATATCGATTGGTTGAATCGATAATGAGATAATGTAGAGAACACTACACTAAATTATTCCTAGTCAAGCATTAATATTCAGGGACAATATTAATGCATGGAGACTAGCATGTAGGTCAACTGATGACTTGAGCTCACAAGTCATGGATATGTGATATCAAGTTGGCACATGGGTATACATTGGAGAATGTGTACTGAATGACCCGCCATGAGAAAGTTTCATAGATTGTCATAATAGTGTCATAAACTTTCTCATGTGACTATTGGTATGAATAGTCCTTAGACCGAAAGTCACTACGGTTCCCTACATAAGGAGTTATGTACTTTGGTATCGTCAAACGTCACCCGTAACAGGGTGGACTATAAAGGCGATCACTGGGTATGTAATGAATTATGCAGAGGGATGTGAGTGATGTAGATGGGATCTTTCCCTCCCATATGACGGGAGTGATATCTGTGGGCCCCTTGATCGAGTAGGACTACTAAAGCGCATGACCATGCTCAAATGAGTCAATATGAGATATTGAGCTCATTTGTTTGAGTGAGTCTACTCGGGGATCAAGATACACAAGATTGATTGAGGATGACACGGTCTATGCCTCATTGGTCAATCTAGATATCAAGGATAGAAGGACAAGGTCATACACTCTGATAGTCACGGAGGTTTAGTCGGATCTTGACTTTTCTTGTTACTTGGGTAGCAATGATGCATTGCTAGATGTCGCTCATTGTTTATGTGTCCAAAGTGTTTAGGCGCATTGCCAACATCACAAGAACCTATTGGGTCACACACAAAGGACACAATGCTTCGGGAAATCTGATCGGCAGACCTGAGCCCGAGTTGGGAACTCGGGAGGTCAGTTCGGGAGCCCGAGTTGGGAACTCGGGAGTCCGAGCCCGAGTTGGGAACTCGGGGAGTCCGAGCCCGAGTTGGGGAACTCGGGGAGTCCGAGCCCGAGTTGGGAACTCGGGAGATCTGAGCTCGAGTTGGGAACTCGGGAGCGCAGGTCGGGAGCTCGGTACTCGGCAGACTGAGCTGGGAGCTCGGCAGACTGAGTCGGGAGCTCGGCACTCGGCAGACTGAGCTGGGAGCTCAGCAGACTGAGTCCGGAGCTCGACACTCGGCAGACTGAGCAGGGAGCTCGGTAGATTGAGTCGGGAGCTCGGCACTCGGCGGACTGGGCTGGGAGCTCGACAGACTGGGTCGGCACTCGGCAGTCGGGGCTCGGCACTCAGGAGACTTGGTCGGGAGACCGAGTCGGAAGCCCGAGAGGCCAGGTCGGATTTGCATGCAGGAAAGAGAAAAAGTCTCTCTTCATTGGATGAAGAGAAGATGAAGAGTCACATGGAAAGATGTGCTTTTTATTGGCTTTAATGAAGGGAAGGCAAAGAGACAAATGACTCTTGGTATTCATGGGATGAATATAAAAGGGGTCAAGTCATTTTGAATGAACAAGTAAGTGTTTTCCTTCTTCCCTTATTCTCTTCATCCTCTCCTCCCTCTTGGCCGAAACCTTACTGTAAGGTTTTTGGTGTTTTCGAGCTACCTCAAGTTGCTAGCACAACTAAGGTAGTTCTCCCGAAGTTGAGAGATTGTGTCCGTGTGGATACGAATAGAGGCACGGATGTTTGAACGTGCAAGAGATCCGGCGCATCTTGGACGAGCGGGATAAACGAAGGGCACACTTCAAAGGTATAAACAGTAGATAAATCTATTAGATAGATAACTTTGTACGAGTTTTCTTTCGCATGGATCGCTCGTGGGTTCATGTTTCCGCTGCGTTTTTATTGTTTTGTGCTGGGAGAACCCAATAGTTTTGTTGTCTGAGAGTGTAACTGTAACGCCCCAAAATTTCCATTTTTAGTTCTTAAAGTCCTTAGAATTATTTAAAAATGGTTTAGAAATATTCTAGATATTTTTAGGGATTTTTAGAATATTTTTATGGAATTTTCCGAGTCCGTTTAGTATATTTAAAAAAAGAAAAACGTTTAAAGGCAACAAGGGGTTCGAACCCGCGACCACCGGATGAGCAAGCACGCGCGTGACCAGCTGGGCTGGTCAGTTTTGTTGAAATAAATTGGGCGAAACAATAGATAAGGTATAGTTAGGTAAATTCGCCCCATAAGTATAAATAGATAGTTAAAGAGAGAAATTTTATTTTCTCTCAACCTAAACCCTTTCTCCCCCTCGCCCAACACCTTGCGCCGACTCCTTTCCCCTCTCCTCTCTTGGGCGACACCACACCAAGGCCTAGAGGGCCGGCCAAGGCTCTCCTCCAAGAGATTTTCCTATATTCGGAATCCCCGCGACGAGAGGAACGCATAGGCGCGAAGAAATCTCCGAGATCTCAATTTTCTTCCGAGCCTAGACGTCAATTTTGGTTGTAAGTCCAAGATATCAAGGTAAGTACTGCTCACCTGCAGTAAGAGGCGGTTTTTCCGCAAGAATTTCTCTTAAAAGTTTTAAAAGAGATATTTCCTTTTTGTTTGAGTTTTTGCATGTGATCTTAGTTCATTATATGCTTATATATGTTTGATTAAGTACCCTATGTGAGTTTAGGGTCCAAGAAAAGCTATGAGAAAAGAAAAGAGAAGATAAAGATAAGAAAAGAAAAGGGTCAAGGCCTTAAGAAATCCCCAAAAGTCAAGACTTAGGGATTTTAGCACGCAAGGTGCTCGAGAAAATGCCAAGGCATTTACAGATAAGAAAGAAAAGAAAGAAAAGCTATTTTATTTTCTAAGGCCAGTACCCGGCGTCCAAGGGCGTCGTTAAAGAAATCCAGGTGTCCAATTCTAAGTCTTGGCCCTGGTAGACCAAGGTCTGCTCTATTAGGATTGGTGGCTCGCTACCCCAACCTTTTAGGGAACGCGCATCAGATGGTACTTACGTCTTCAGTGGATCCAAGTTATTATTATTTTCAAGTATATGCTTTAGCAAAGTTTCTAAAGTTTAAAGAGTTTTCAAAAAGTTAAAGAATAGCTAAAGTTTCAAGTTGAGCTAAGAAAAGTAAATTGAGATTTATTAATGCTTGAGTATGCATGTTTTGAGTTATACATGTTCTTAGTTTTCTTTCAAGCATATAAGTATCTCATATGATTTTCATATTGTTCAAGAAGCATGTTTGCACATTTCGAGATTTTGTGAGCTAGATAGTACTTACTAAGCTTTTTGCTTACTAGTTGCATTTCCTCTTACTGCAGATAAAGGTAAAGGCAAGCAATTCTGAAAGAAGGCGACGAGGCGGTGCTGAGTAAAGTGTGTGTGGTGGCTGATTTTGGAGAGATCCTTGAGACGAGACAATTTAGTTATTTGAATTACAATGTTTTAGTTTATTCAAATTTCAAGTTCTTGCTTTATGGAGTTTAGCGAACATTTAAGCTTTGGATAGTTTTACATGCTCAATTTCTTAGAGTAAAGATTCCATGTCATTTCATTTAGCATACATATCCTTACGATTGCATTGGATGAGTAGAAGTGTGAGTAGTTTGAAATATTGATACTTTGTTAGAGAAATAGATGCATGTGCCAAGATAGTATTAATTTCCCTTTGAATCAAGTTTTTATTGCTTAAGTATGTTTAGAAAAGTTGCTTTCTCATTTGATTATGCCTTAGGGATGTTTCAGAATTTTGTGTGATGAGTATCAATGGTTAGAAGTTAAGTTTGGTACAAACTCTAGCTTAAAGTCTATGTAGATTTTTCATAACTTGCTAAATTCCGCAAAAGTCCTAAATTCAAGTTTATGGATTCGTTTTGATTGGCTAAATTGTTCAGAAAACTGGTATAGAGTATAGAAATGGTGTTGTGTCTTGTTATGGCTTGAATCTATAAATTTGGTGGCTTTTGGAAACTAAGTTTCGAATCTGAATATTCAGATTTCAGGCGTACCAGTCGACTGGTACAGTACCAGTCGACTGATATCCGCAAGCTGAGTTGAGCGAGGCAAGTTTCAATAAGTATGTTCTTACGAGTTTTTGAGAAAGAAAGTGTGACACGGTATCATGCATGACTATTTAAGTTAGAATATCATTCTCAGATAGATTAAAAAGAAAAAAAAAAGATTTCCGCATTTTTAGTCGTGCATTAGAGTCAAGAAGTAGAAAAAGTAGCGGGCTGTCTAAGGCAGAGAAGGCGGGTCGTTACAGTAACTACTAAATGTACCCCGGAATTATTAATGGAACACTGTGTTCTTTTCCTTTGGGTATTTAGAGTCTTTAATCTCTGTCTCCTTGTGCTTTTACACGATTCCCTTTTATCTCCACAAGTGAGATCATTTTAGTCTAGCCACGGACCAAGGGGTTACCAGTGCAGCAACGATGATCTTCAGCTCAAGAACCCCGAGCTCAGAGGTCGGCAAGGCATTGCACGTCCATACGGGTCTTCGCCGGATAGACACAAAGAAAATGACTTCCGTCACGTTCTCATATCTACTCTTGATCTGGCATCCGCAGGACCTAGACCCAGCCTACTCACTCGGGAATCTGCTGCACCGCAAGGTAGTAGGGTTTTTACCACTCTTGGTCGAGCATCCACAACACCGAGACCAAGCCTACTCACCTCGGGCATCCACCGCACCGCAAGGTAGTAGGGTTTTTACCGCACTTGGCCGGGCATCCGCAGCACCCAGACCAAGCCACCTTGGGCATCCACAGAAGCGCGAGGTAGTAGAGGTTTACAACTCTTGGTCGGGCATTCGTAACACCCGGACCAAGCCTACTCACCTCGGGCATCCGCAGCACCGTGAGGTAGTAGGGTTTTACAGCTCTTGGTCGGACATCCGCAACACCCGGACCAAGCCTACTCACGTCGGGCGTCCGCAGCACCGCGATAGTAGGGTTTTACAACTTATGGTCGCGTATCCGCAGCACTCAGACCAAGCCTACTCACCTCGGGCATCCACAACATCGTGAGGTAGCAGGATTTTACCGCACTTGGTCGGGCATCCACAGCACCCGAACCAAGCCTACTCACCTCGGGCATCCGCGGCACCGCGAGGTAGTAGGGTTTACAGCTCTTGGTCAGGCATCCGTAGCACCCGGACCAAGCCTACTCACCTCGGGCATCCGCAACACCGCGAGGTAGCAGGGTTTTACCACACTTGGTCGGGCATCCGCAGCACCCGAACCAAGCCTACTCACCTCGGGCATCCGCGGCACCGCGAGGTAGTAGGGTTTTACAGCTCTTGGTCAGGCATCCGTAGCACCCGGACCAAGCCTACTCACCTCGGGCATCCGTAATACCACGAGGTAGTAGGGTTTTACAGCTCTTGATCGGGCATCTACAGCACCGCGAGGTAGTAGGGTTTTACAGCTCTTGGTTGGGCATTCGCAGCACCCGGACCAAGCCTACACACCTCGAGCATCCACAGCACCGCGAGGTAGTAGGGTTTTACAGCTCTTGATTGGGCATTCGCAGCACCCGGACCAAGCCTACTCATCTCGGGTATCCACAGCACCTCGAGGTAGTAGGGTTTTACAGCTCTTGTTCGGACATCCACAACACCCGGACCAAGCCTACTCACCTCGGGCATCTGCAGCACTGCAAGGTAATAGGGTTTTAACAGCTCTTGGTCGGGTATCCGCAACACCCAGACCAAGCCTACACTCCTCAGGCATCCGCCACACAGTGAGATAATAGGGTTTTATAGCTCTTGGTCGGGCATCCGCAGCACCCAACCAAGCCTACTTACCTCGGGCATCCGCAGAACCGCGAGGTAGTAGGGTTTAACAGCTCTTGGTCGGACATCCGCAGTACCCGAACCTAGCCTACTCACCTTGGGCATCCGCAGCACCACAATTAGTAGGGTTTTAATTACTCTTGGTCGGGCATCCACAGCACCCGGAACAAACCTACTCACCTCGGGCAACTGTAGCACCGCGCGATAGTAAGGTTTTACAGCTCTTAGTCGGGCATCCGCAGCACCGAGACCAAGCCTACACACCTCAGGCATCCGCAGCACTGCGAGGTAGTAGAGTTTTACAGCTCTTGGTCTGGCATCCACAACACCTGGACTAAGCCTACTCACCTCGGGCATACGCTACATCGTGAGGTAGCAAGGTTTTAGCAGGTAAGTATTCGGCGTTCTTCGAGTAATATTTCATTTGCTCCTTTATTTATTAAACTGCAAGGCAGTGCCAACAGAAATACAAATTTTATGCAAACAACTCAACTGCTCACCGAGTGCGATAAGGGTGGAGATGATTGACGTGTCATGACCTCTCCAATCCCTTGCCTTTGTCATCCTCCAGATGGTACCTGCCCCCTGTGAGCTTTCTGGTGATAACGTAGGGTCCGTCCCACTGATGCTCCAGCTTCCCCGAGTCACTGACTAGTTTGATGCTATTCCAAACCTTGTCTCTGACTTCAAAGCTGCGGGCGATTACCCGGCGATTGTAGCTTGTTGCATCCATTGTCGGTACGCTTCCAGCCGAGCTGCTGCTTTATCTCGGACCTCTGAAACAAGATCTAGGTCGATCAATCGCTCTTGATCATTGTCCTCCTTGTTATAGTGCTGCCATTGGACGGACTCTTCCCCTACCTCCACCAAGATCACAGCCTCAGCTCCATACACCAGCTGAAAAGGGCTCTGACCTGTTCCTTCTCATGGAGTGGTATGGTAGGACCACAAGATACTGGGGAGCTCCTCGACCCAGCTGCCTCCGACATGATCTAATTTTATCTTGAGTCCCCTGATGATTTCACAGTTAACGACCTCAGCTTGTCCATTGCCCTGAGGGTATGCCACTGATGTGAAGACTTGGCGAATGCCTAATCCTTCGCACCATTCTTTGAGCTTGTGCCCAGCAAACTACCTTCCATTGTCCGACACCAGCTTGTGGGGGATGTCGTATCTACAGATGATATCCCTCCATAGGACCTTCATACCGCGACCTCCACGAAGTGTGCCAGAGGCTCAGCTTCCACCCATTTGGAAAAATAGTTCACGAGGACCAGAAGGAACTTTTTCTGCTGTGGCCCGATGGGAAAGGGGCCTACGATGTTCATTCCCCACTGATCGAATAAGTAGGACACTGTGGAGACTCGCAAGGGCTCGGTCGGTTGATGACTCACATGCTGATGTCTCTGGCAGGCTTTACATCCACCCACGAACTTGAGAGTGCCGGCTTGTAGAGTGGGCCAAAAGTACCCTGCCAAAATAATCTTCCTCGACAGAAATCTTCCCCCAATATGGCTCCCGTAGATGCCTTCATGTACTTCCCGCATCACGTAGTCGACTTCTTTTGGTCCGACACATTTGAGGAGAGGTTGAGCAAAGGCCCTCCTATATAGTTGATCTCCAACTAGTGTGAATCTGGCAGCCCGGCGGCGGAATAATTGGCTTCCTTGATCCATGCTTGGAGTGTTCCCGCTACGTAGGAACTCCACATATGGATCTCTCCAATCGGCTACGGTGTTGCCTTCCGCCCCTCTCTAATCTAAGCTACAGTCTCTTTCGGGACACTAGGTTCATCTAGCTGCCAGGTCGAGATGGAGCTAACCAACCTAGTTAGTTCACCGGCCTTAACATTGTCTACCCTGGAGATCTTCTGCAGGATAACCTCCGTGAAGGAGGCTCTCGGCTGCTCATAAAGGGCTACATACTTCTGCGGGCATTCACACTTGACTTCGAAGTCACCCTTTATTTGTTGTGCCACAAGCTGAGAGTCCGAGTGTACCATAACCCGAGTAGCCTCCATATGTTTGGCTGCTTGCAGGCCCGCTAGGATCGCTTCGTATTCAGCCTAATTGTTGGTGGCTTTGAAGTGGAGCCGAATGGATAAATGTAACATGTCCCCTCGGGGGGAGACCATTAACATCCCGACTCCATTGTGCCGGCTAATGGAAGACCCGTCTACATAGATTTTCCAGACTCCTTCAGCCTCGGGTTCTGGGATAGTCTCCAGCATGAAGTATGAGAGAGCTTGTGCCTTGATAGCGGTATGAGGCTGGTACTCAATACCGTATTCACTTAGCTCTATCGTCCATTTGATTAGCTGGCCTGAAGCTTCGGGATTAGTGAGGACCCCTGCGAGCGGGCTGTTGGTGGGAACCACGATAGGATGTGCTAAGAAGGACGACCTTAATCTCCGAGCCATTAAGACCAGAGCATAGGCCAGCTTCTCCATCGTAGTGTATCGCGTCTCGGCATCCTTCAAGAGATGTTCGAAGAAGTATATGGGATATTGCACCATGCTTTCTTCTCGGACGAGTGCTGAGTCTACCGCTTGTTCTGTTGCATATAGGTAGACAAATAATGTCTCCCCTTCCACTGGCTTGTAGAGGATGGGGAGCTCGACGAGATAGGCCATTAGGTCAGCGAGTGTCTTCTCACACTGGTCATCCCTATCGAACTTGGCTTCTTTTCTCAGAATCCTGAAGAATGGTAGGGTCCTATCTGCAAACTTCGAGATGAACCTGGACATAGCCGTGATTCTACCATTCAGCCGTTGCACTTCCTTGAAGTTGTGTGGGGATGACATATCTAGAATAGCCTTTACTTTTTCTGAATTAGTCTCGATTCCCCTCTCTGTCACCATGTACCCCAAGAAACGGCCGCTCTTCACCCCAAACAAGCACTTGGTAGGGTTCAACTTCAGCTTGTTGACCCTCAGGGTGGCGACCATCTCTTCTAAGTCGGCTACCATATCCTTTCCCTTGTTAGTCTTGACAAGGATATCGTCCACGTACACTTCGATGTTTCTCCCGATCTGATACCTGAAGACCTTGTCCATCATCCGCTAATAAGTTGCCCCAGCGTTGCGCAATCCGAAAGGCATGACATTATAGCAATACGTGTCATCGGCTGTCACAAAGATGACTTTCTCCTAGTCTTCGGGAGTGAGAGGGACATGATGGTAGCCTTGATAAGCATCCAACATCGAAATGAAATCACAACCGGCCATAGAGTCTACTAATCGGTCTATTCGAGGCAAGGGATAATAATCCTTAGAGTAGGCATTATTCAAATCGCAAAAATCAATACATACCTACAATTTACCCCTGGCTTAGGGACAATGACCACATTAGCTAACCAGGCCGGGAATTGAACTTCTCTTATGTGCCCGGCTCTTAACATCTTGTTGACTTCATCTCTGATAGTCTTGTCCGGTTCTGGTGCAAAGTACCTTCGCCTCTACTTCACCGATCGAGCTCTAGGGATGACATGCAGGTGATGCATGGCTAGAGCTGGGGGACCCCTTTGATTTCCTCAGCGGCCTAGCGAAAGACGTCTCGATGGCTCTGCAGGCAGACTATAAGATGGCTTCTCAGTTCCAGTGCAAGGTCAGTGGCGATCCTTGTAACTCCCCCCCGCCCTCTCTGTTGAGGGTGAATTTGGACCACCTCGCTCCCGACCTCCCTCCGTTCTTCTTTGGGTCCTTCATCCTCTCGTGGGTCAGTGAGATCAATTTGCACGGCTTCATAGGACTTCAAGTTCTTGTGGGACTCCGATCTGGCTTCCCCGCTATAGCATCATCGAGACACTAACTAGTCTCCCTTGACTTCAGCCACTTGGTCGCCTACCGGAAATTTGATCTTCTGGTGATAGACCGAGACCACCGCCTGAAATATACTGAGCATCGTGTGTCCCAAGATGACATTATAGGATGAGGGAGCATCCACGACCAGGAAGGGAGTCCTCCTAGTCCTCTCCAGAGTGTCACTGCCCAACGACAGTGATAGGGTAATTTAACCTATCGGCTGTACTCGGTATCTGGTGAAGCCGAAGACTGGAGTCAAAATTGGATGCAATTCATCCTTGTCATTTGCATCTAATCTAGAGCGGCCTTGTATAGGATGTTAACGGAGCTACTTATATCCACGATGATACGCTTAACCTCATAATTTGCAATATGTGCAAGAATTACCAGAGCGTCTTCATGGGGAGCTTCCACGTCTTCCAAATCCTCTGGGACGAAGGAGATCGTAGGGCCAAGATGCTGGCTCTGACTCGTCCTGATGGCGTAGTTCTCCAGCCACCGGGTATGAGCCTTCCTTGCCCGGTGGGAATCTCCTCCGATGGGCCACGTACAAGGGTCTTACCCTTCATGGGATCTCTTTCCAATGAGGGAGACCTAATGGGGTGCAGCCCCCTAACTCCTCCCTCTCGAACGTGATCGAGACCGATGTCGGGTCTCGTTCTCTACCGACTGTCGTTGTCGAAGAGACAAGCTTCACTGGGGGGACCTCCGTCGATACCCAGTCTTTTTCCACTTCCTCCGAGGGTTGGTGTCTACTTCCTCATTCTATTTCCTCTTCAAGGCATGGCATTCCTCGGTGGAGTGTGTCATACTGCTGTGGAAGTCGTAGTACTTCATCTGCGACTCTGGTTGCTCAGTGTCAACTGTCTCTACTAGCTTCCGCTTACCAACCCACTGGTCATTCCCCAGGCAAAGATATTTTCCTCGGGATGGAGCCGGAGGTTCCCTCCTTTCAGACCGTACAATGACTTGAGGAGGGACTCTGGCTGGTTCTTTGTGACAGGCGTGCTGCACTTCTTCCACGTTAACGTGTTTGACAGAACGCCCCAGCAAATCATCGAAGCTGGTAGGTGGTTTCTTCTCCAATGATCGGAAGAAATCTCCTTCCGAGAGCCCTCGGGTGTAGGCACTGACGAGGATCTCCGACGTCGCAGTTGGCACATCCTGTGTCACTCGGTTGAACCGCTAGATGTAATCCTTGAGTCGTTCTTTTGCTTCTGCTTGAGAGTAAATAAATTTAACGACATCTTCTGATAGCGACGGCTGCTGGCGAAATGATGGAGGAAGGCAATTCTAAACTCCATGAAGGAGTTGATAGAACCCTAGGGTAGCCTCTGGAACCATCGTTGAGCTGCTCCTGATAGGGTGTTCAAGAACACTCGGCACTTTACACCATTGGTGTACTAGTACAGGAGTGTCGCGCTCTCGAACTTGCAGACATGATCTTCAGGATTTGTCTTCCCGTAGTAGTCGGCAATCCCAGGCCCGCGGAACTGCTTCGGCATGGGATCTTCTACAATTACCAATGAGAAAGGAGTGGAGGGAGCCTTTGAAAAGGCCTTAGGTTCTTCCCTCTTCCCTGGTTCGTCCTTCTGTCTCAGCGCGCTGGAGACTACTGAGTTAGCCTTCTCCAAATTTCCTAGAGAATCTCGCCGGTGGACCGGGGCTTCTTCGGCGTGTCTCCCCGGTGGTGAGACAGATCTCCGTTGTTGGGGATGCGAGGTAGAGATTCTGGGGATCTCCTCTTGTAGAGAAGCTACTCGCCATGAGGCGGCCTACTCGATTTGGTGTCGTTCGAGTGCCCCTTTGACAGCATTGGCCACCAAGCGATCTAATTCCTCTTTCGTTAAAACGATGGATTGTTCCTCCGACTCTGTCATTGGTGCTCCTTCTGGTGCTTTAATAGATTTCCACAGACGGCGCCAAACTTGTTCCGGAAGGAATCGACGTCGACGGCCAATCACCAGAGTTCAACCCATGAGGATGATGACGAGAGAGGAAGAGATCTCACCCTGCGAGATTAACACAAGCATTAAGGAGAACACGTCGGAGGTTGTCCGGTAGAGCCCACTCCGACGCTCAAGTCAGTACCTGTGTCTCTTAGATGGAAGGAAATAAGGAAAAGTGTGAGTCAGAATGAGCGCCCCCCTTATCTGAGGGGTTGGAGTACCTTTTATACCTAGGCGGCAGTCACACTTGTCTTCACGTTCTTCTCCACGTCCCCTCAATTGTCGATTATTGGATAATCCTTGTAACGGTCCTCACAGTCATTAAATCTGGGTCGTTGCTATAATTAAGTCTTTAATGACCGTGTATTATGGGTCATGATTATCCCATAATTATTAATGGTAATTATCCACAGATCCGAAGAAAGAGGATAGTTACTTAAGGTCGGGTGATCCTCGGGCTCCACTACCCCGAGGTCGTCTCGGAGTCCTTTGGCCCGGGGGGATCCTGGGCGTTCACCTTCCCGAGGTGATCTCGGGGACCTAACCTTCCAAGGTGATCTCGGGCGTGTGTCCTCCTGGTTCGATCTCAAGAGTATGTCTACCCGAGGAGGTCTCGGGAATCTATATTCCCGAGGGGGTCTCGGGAGTCAAGGAAAGAGAGTCGTCCAGACTCGGTAGATCTTGCTACATAGCTTTTTCAGTCCACGTGTCAGCCACGGGGTACTCAACCCCATCATATAATATTTATCATAATTAGGGATCGAATATGGATATTTGAAAGATAATTAATCATCCTTCCGTCGTGCCGTAATCTCGAGAGCAATTACCACCTCCAACAAAAAAAAATGATTAACGAGGTTTTTTCAACCTCGGGCGATCGATCCGGCCCCACGGAGGTTTCCCATCGCCCACCAGGGTAAATCGGGAAGCGCTCGCAATGAGCGGTATAGAAGCCCAACGTCCCAGGATTCGCACTCTGTTTGGAAAAAAATTCCTATAAATACGTCGTAACTAGGGATGAAACTGTGAATATCTGAGATAGCGATTAGTCGTCATACCACTGCACCGTAGCTCCGAGACATTGCCACCTCCAACAAAGCCTTCGATGATGGTGGGTCCCCCTAGGCAGCTGTCAAATGTCATTTAAAAATTAAATCATATTTTAATAGATAAATTTTTTAATAAATGATTAATTTAAAAATATTAAATTGATTAATCATTTATTGTGAGTATTTTTTATTTTAGTGATGAAAAAAAAATCGTAAGATTAAATTAGTCATGGTAAAGTTAATCAACGTAAATTAAATATTGATATTAATTAAAAAAAATGATGGCGAATGATGATCCCAGTGCAATCGAATTGATACTCGGGTAGAATTTGTGATCATTAAGAAATGATTCGATTCTGATACAAATATTATTTTATCTCGTCTTCCTATCTAAAAAAACCGTTAAATTAAATTAAAACTGAATAAGTTTGATTTATCCCTTTCCGACGTGTATGGACCCGTTGAACAAAATTAGATGATGGTGGGTGATGGACGAACGGCAGCCTCCGACGCTGCCGCTGCCGCTGCCGCTACCGCAGATCAGAGACCAGTTCATTGGATTGTTTTTATTAGTCGGGTAAGACACGGGGCCAAAAGAATTGAAGTCAGCAAACTAGATTTTTACCTTGTGTGCGACTGACAATTCTCGAATCTCAGATCTCCGAAATAAACGATCAGACATCTTACCAACCGAGCTAATCCGTGGAGACGATTCTGATAAGTCAGAGGTTCATATGGTGGCCTTCCATTTGGTCAAGTATCAGTTAAACGAAGATTAATTTAGGATTCAGGGTATGAGTTCTATGCAAGAATTAGATTACAACTCTCCTCGTTAGACTTGAGGTTGCTTGCCCTTTTCATAAGAGCCGTATCGACATACTTTATCGTCTATTTTTGGTCTCTTAAGATTGTTTATATGTTTTTGTTAAATACGTTTGATCCCGGTCTTCCTGACGAATAGCTCAGCCTGCATGGTCAGCCAGCTTGGCGCCATGGAGGCCCAGCAGAAGGGTCGACGATGACCTCATCAGGAGAGTCCTGAAGCCAGGAACTCTCCAAGGCGCTCGCTGACCGACCCCAGGCAGGGTCGGTCGAGCTGATCCCAAGCGTCTCCTAACTCAGACACCTAAACTCGCACCCCGATCCGAATCGGGGCAAGACCATTTAGTCAGACGTGTGGCGGTCTACGCTCCCTCAGCATCCCATGGAGTCGATAACTCACAAAACCAAGACAAAGTCAGACAGACAGCTCAGCAAATACCCGACTCAGGGCGTACCCCGCGCCTCAACTTTCCCAGTCGGACGCGTGGCGGCCCACGCTCCCTGGCCATTACCCGACCCGGTCCTCGACACTCGGACCCGCCGGTCGGCGCTTGGGCTCCGGACTAGATCGTCCCTACGCCGCCCTATATTCACTACATTCGGGGTACGACCTTGACGTCGGGGTATTGCACACCTCGCCCATTTATGACACCCCTCGCGGTTATCCCACTAATTCAGTACCTTTGTACTGCTTCCGCACCTCGCGCCATGTAGCGGTACTTTCGGATGCTCTCATACGAGCTGACAGCCGCCACACCCCTGTCCCGTCACCGTGGACAGGGGGATGTCAGCTCCCCCTGCTATATAAGCTCTCCACTCCTCATTCCGCAGGTATGCGAGTGAGCTCTCTCTTCCACTATATTTCCCTTTGCTCTACTATATCTTGTGGATATTGACTTGACCGTCGGAGTGCCTGACCGGGGAAACTCCCCGACGGATTTGCTAACGGTCACTGTTTTGCAAGCGATCGTCGGATAAGAGCTAGGTCGGCGCCACTCCAGTCGCTCGTATCGCTCGGGGGATCATCTCGCCCTTGGGACTTCCACCTCGCCTCGTGATAGGATCAAATTTGGCGCTAGAGGAAGGGCAATCAGCCTGATCGGAGACGTATGATGGAAGCGCCCCACCGAGTAGCGATGACCGTTATGCCCGAGGAGTACGAGCTCCTATCAGCCGCCCAAGCTCGGGGAACCCCACTAAGGCCGACAAGCGCTGATGGCCCAGCAACCCGACCCCAAGAGCCTGTGGCGCCTAATACCTCAAGAGGTCGAGGAAGGGCCGTTCCGCCAGAAGGAGACTCGGCCTCTTCCCTCCCACCTGTGCACCATCGCCGGGCCGACGCAGCGGAGCCCGCGCCGGTCGAGGCATCCGCGTCCAACCGCACGCATTGGTCGCGCCGCAACAAGGGAAAAGCTCTGGTCGGCACGCTGCAGACCACTCGAGCGCATAGCCCTTTCGCTTCGTGGATCTTAGAGGATCCGATCCCCAGGCATCTCAAATTCTTCACCATGCCTGAGTACGCGGGGGCCACAGACCCCGAAGAGCACCTTATGAAGTTTGAGAGTGTCGCCCCGCTACACTAATACCCTGAGGGTGTGAAATGTCGAGCCTTCTTGACAACGCTCTCTGGAACTGCGCAACAGTGGTTCAGCCAGATACCCAACGGGTCGATCTCCAGTTTCGAAGTGCTTAAGAGGGCATTCCTCTAGCACTTCGCCAGTAGCCGAAGGCATCATAGGACAAGCATTAATTTGTTTGTCTTAAAGCATGGCCCGAAGGAATCACTCCGGGCCTACATTAAGAGATTCAATGGGGTAGCATTGGACGTGCCTACGGCCACCCCAGAAGTTTTGATCGGCGCTTTCTCCCAAGGAATGCAAGAGGGAGATTTCTTTCGCTCGCTCATCCGGAAGCCCCCCAAAGACTTTGACAGCCTATTGGGGAAGGCAGTCAAATACATCAATAGGGAAGAAGCACAGGCCGCTCGGAAGAAGAAGCCGGCCAGCGCACCACTCCCGACTCCCGTGCAGTCTAACCGATTGCCAGCCGGGCCCATCCGCAGCCCACGGGGGCCCGCGGACCAAACAGGAACAGAATATCAGCAAGTGCAGCAAGTGGCTCAGGGGTGTCTGGCGACCCGCTAGAGGCCCTATTGCACCTTCCATCACAGCCACACCCACGACACGGGAGAATGCTGTCAGTTCAGACGGGGTCAGGCTCCCCCGACAGCTACAGCCGAACGAAGAAGGCAATCCTCCCCCGGGCGGGGCCCGGGTCAAGATGATCAAAACCTCCCCTTGGCAGACGAAAGACTCGAACGGGAGCCTCCGCTCGCACGCGGCATGTTCCAGGAACATGTCGAGATAGAGGAGCAGCAGGCCAACCGGCAAAAAGCCATTCAGGGAGGGGTTCTCATGATTTTCGCAGGCTAACCCAAAGAAGCTCTCGCCAGGCAGGTTAGAAAAAAGTTGTACTCTGTAAACTCATGGGATTAGTGGAAGATCCGTCTTCTCGTACAAATGGCCAAGTGTCCCAAACTCTCGCTCTCGCGAGTTATAAGAGGGTCTGCTCCCACGACCCTCGGCTCGGCACTCAGCCGGACGCGTGGCGGCCCACGCTCCCTGAGATGTCCCCGACCGGGAAACCAGACTCTCGCTCTCGCGAGTTATAAGTGGGCCTGCTCCCACGACCCTCTGCTCGGCTCGGCTCAGCTCTCAGCCGGACGCGTGGTGGCCCACGCTCCCTGAGACGTCCCCGACCGGGAAGCCAGACTCTCGCTCTCGCGAGTTATAAGGGGGCCTGCTCCCACGACCCTTGGATCGGCTCTCAGTCGGATGTGTGGCGACCCACGCTCCCTGAGATGTCCCCAACCGGGAAGCCAGAATCTCGCTCTTGCGAGTTATAAGTGGGCTTGCTCCCACGACCCTGGGCTCGGCTCTCAGTCGAATGTGTGGCGGCCCACACTCTCTGAGACGTCCCCGACCGGGAAGCCAGACTCTCGCTCTCGCGAGTTATAAGTGGGTCTGCCCCCACGACCCTCAAATTGGCTCTCAGCCGGACACGTGGCGGCCTACGTTCCCTGGGATATCCCCGACCGAGTGCCCAGGCTCTTGCCTTGCAAGCAAGCCGTAAGCGGGCTCAGTCCCATGCCCACTAAGCTCAGGGTCTTCGATCGGACGAGTGGCTACCCACGCTCTGGAGGATCGGCCTGAGCAAGTGCCCAGACTCTCATTCTCACGAGCTATAACTTGGGATCCACTCCCATCCACCCCTCGTATCGGCTCTCAGTTAGACGCGTGGCGATCCACGCTCCCCGAATACTACCCAATCGAGTGCACAGTTATAAGGACCGGTAAGTCTTCATGGCTTCCCTATCCTAACGCTTAAGCTGGGTACGCAAGCTACCCGAAATCAAAGTCACTCAACAATGATGCTCTAAACTGCCCAAGCTGGCAGCTTCGCTCAATCGACTCAAATTTGGTCTCCAGCTGCTCAGTCGATCTTGCCCTAGTGGCTAACATTTAGAAGTCATCGTGCTCAAGTGTTTAACTTGGTCGCTCATAAAAGCCAAATCGCTCAATCGCGCTCCTTCCCGAGTGGCTGACGTATAGAAATCCTAGCGAGCAAGTATTTCAAGTGCTCACTCATCGGAATGGGTTGGGCCGACCTCCCCTCACTCGGGTCACTTGCACCCAGACCCCCAACACTCAAACACCAAGCATACGCGTGCAGAAATGCAGAAGGAAAGACTGTCATTCATAGTAGTGCGGTTACAAAAGTGAGGCTCGGCCTCTACCCAAACAAAGAAAGCAAAAAAGGGATAGTGCAAGTCTAAGGCCTACGGGCGTATTGCTGAGGTGCAGCAAGAGCACATACCGTCTCTAGTTCCTTCTGAGCTATCTCTAGTTTTGACTCCAAGGCAGCACACTGCTTCCTGATCCGAGCAAGTGTTAGTAATATGAGAGAAGTGTCCTAAGGCAATCGCCTTATGATTGTAATCATTTACTTTAATAAATGAATATTCACTATTTGAGTATACAAGTTTGTGTATTTGATTGAGATCTTAAACTCATTTACTGAATGTCCGCAATACAATTCACAGCATGAGAGAATTTGTGATGAATTCACAACTAGTGATTATCTCTACATGTGCAATTGTGAAGTATTGAAATTGTCCCTAGTCGATGAATTGATAAATACGGACACTATCAATTCTGTTGAGACTAGCATGGGTTATTCTCTAATCAGCTGATTCTCACTGGCTGGTGACATTGGGATGTCCGGAGATAAACATGAATGCTAGTTAAGGGAACTAGTTCATTGGAGTGACTAGCTGTAAAACTTCATATGGTAATCTACATATAGATATGTCAATGAAGTTCTTACTGCAGCTTAAGTGCGATGTTCTTTTGACTTGCGGTGTTCAAGTCATCTTGGTCATGAAGACTTATACTTTGACATCTTAAGCAAGCATCTCCAAGGAGGTGTGGACCCAGGATGATTGGGTATAAGCCGAAGTGCCCGAAGATGTTTGAACAGCCTACAAAGGATTCACCACTCCTTGCGAGGAGACGTATACCCAAGGCCTATCGTCGGATTGTTACTCGAAGCCTCTGGCCAAAGCATCACATGTTCCGAGTATGAATCTCTCAGAAACATGAGAGTAATTAGAATCCGTTAGACGAGAAAGATATTGTTGATGCAGTCTGGCCCGGTTGTTGTTTTGGTGTTTGACAATGATTTAAGTTTGGTTGAGCGAATTTGGGTTAAAGTCCTGGTCGGGGACTAGGCTTGAAATCCCGGTGAGTGAAGCCGGGTCCTGGTGAGTGAAGCCAGGTGATTGGAAATCTCGGTGAGTGAAGCCAGGTGATTGGAAATCCCGGTGAGTGAAGCCGGGTCCTGGTGAGTGAAGCCAGGTGTTGGAAATCTCGGTGAGTGAAGTCGGGTCCTGGTGAGTGAAGCCAGGTGTTGGAAATCCCGGTGAGTGAAGCCGGGTCCTGGTGAGTGAAGCCAGGTGATGGAAATCCCGGTGAGTGAAGTCGGGTCCTGGTGAGTGAAGCCAGGTGATTGGAAATCCCGGTGAGTGAAGCCGGGTCCTGGTGAGTGAAGCCAGGTGTTGGAAATCCCGGTGAGTGAAGCGGGGTCCTGGTGAGTGAAGCCAGGTGTTGGAAAAGTCCTAATTCGGAAGGGTTGGGTGAAAAGTCCTAGCTTGGAGGGCTAGGTGAAAAGTCCTAACTTGGAGGGTTAGGTGCAAATTCCCATCCTGGAGAATTAGGTGAAAAAGTCCTGGCTTGGAGGGTCAGGTGCCTAGCTTGGAGGGCTAGGTTGGATGATGTTCTAACTCGGAAGGGTTGGGTGAAAAGTCCTAGCTTGGAGGGCTAGGTGAAAAGTCCTAACTTGGAGGGCTAGGTGAAAAGTCCTAACTTGGAGGGTTAGGTGCAAATTCCCAACTTGGAGAGTTAGATGGAAAAATCCTTAGCTTGGAGGGCTAAGGTGGATGAATTCCTAGCTTGGAGGGCTAGGGTTGAGTCTCTGGATCGGTCTGGTGACCAATCAGGGACATTGGCATGCTGCTCCTTCGTGGATCGGTCTGGTGACCGATCCAACGATGTCTGACCGGACTGGGGACCGATCAGGGAGCACACAGTGAGAATGGGAATCTACTGTGTGGCTCCTGATCGGACCGGTGACCGATCAGGGAGCAGGCTGCTTCCTTGCTGGCTTGCTCCTGATCGGTCTGGTGACCGATCAGGGAGCAGACGGTGACTGAGTTCCCTTGCAGATCAGACCCTAGATCGGTCCGGTGACCGATCAGGGAGTTTGGATCTGATTAAAAAATCACTGTTCATCTATCCTGATCGTTCTGGTGATCGATCAGGCTTCACTCTGATCGGTCTGGTGACCGATCAGGCTTCACTCTGATCGGTCGGGTGACCGATCAGGAGTGTATAGCCGCGAGAGCTAGGAATCCTAGCGAAGCTCTGGATCGGTCTGGTGACCGACCCACAAGCCCTGGATCGGTCTGGTGACCGATCACTTTAATTCAAATATGCTGTCAGAAGTCTATTTTCACTGCCGATTCTCTGCTACTTGCTAATTTCTTTTTGATATGCATTGCTAAGCCTCTGTTGGAGTGTGCAGGTGATAGCAGGTGATTCAAACACTCAAGGAGGGTCAATGGGAGACTTTCCTTGGAGCAGGTTTGGATCTATTGTGTTTTCAGGTCTCAACGGCGTCTGGCGCAACTGGCAACTGACGAAGGCGCGGCTGGCAACTAACGGAGGCTCAGCTGGAGGAGTGTCCAGTGGACTGAGTGCTCAGAGAGGTCAGTGGGTCAGGGTGTGAGTCAGTGGTGCTGATGGAGCTAGCGACGTTGAGCAGGAGCTTAAGAGACAAAGCTGGATGCAGAGGAGCGGAGGCGAACAAGACAGAAACTTGGGAAGTTTGGCTGGGCTGTGTCCGTGCTCGCTGTGGCTTTGTGCTTGAGCGATCTTGTTACATCTTTGTGAGCTTGTCTTCTCGAGTGTCTCTGTGCTTAACTTGTATCTTCTTGAGATCACTTGTGGAGAGGTTTCTCCACCGAGAAGGAGGCTGCTACTATCCGGAGTTCACCGGGACTTGATCTGCTGACGATCAAGGGATCGCCCACCTTACGGGCACGCCAAGGAGAAGGGGCAAGTTATCCCCGAACCTTGTACATCTTCGTCTTAGCGTTTGTTTGGTTTGCGATTCCTTCTCTGCTTTGTTCTTTGTTCTGCATTTTCTTCCGCTGCTAATCTGATCACGCAGAAAACTTCAAAGTGCAACTTGTGGGTGTCTGGCTATATTCACCCCCCCCCCCCCTCTATGGCCATCTCGTTCCCAACAAGTGGTATCAGAGCTTGGGGCTCTGTTCAAGGCTTAACATCCGAGAGCTTACAACATGATGGCTGGAGGAGAAGGCTACAACACAAACCGACCTCCATTCTTTGACGGCACAGATTTTCCATATTGGAGGTCAAGAATGGAGTTCTATCTCAAAACCAACATGAGCTTGTGGTTCACTGTCAAGGAGGGGTTTTCCCTTCCAAAGGATAGTGAAGGAAAAGATCTCGATTTCTCAAGTTGGTCGGCTGAGCAAATAAGAAAGAGTGAAGCAAATGCCAAAGCTATGGTCACCTTACAATGTGGGATGACCAAAGAGCAATTGATCAAGATTGGTCCTTTCACATCTGCCAGAGACTTGTGGAACAAACTCCTTGAGCTCCATGAAGGAACTCAAGACACCCGGACAGCCAAGAAGGATCTCCTTCACAGCCAACTCCAGAACTTGACAATGGGAGAAAATGAAACTGTAAGTACGCTTCATTGTCGATTTAAAGAAGTATTGAATGGTCTCCACTCCATTGATGAAAAGGTAGAAAACAGAGACTTAGTGAGGTATGTTCTCAAAGCTTTTCCTAGGAACGCCTTGTGGTCATCCATGGTGGATGCTTACAAAGTGTCCAAGGATTTATCTTGTGCTAAGTTAGAAGATCTATTTTGTGAAATGGAACTACATGAGATCTCTAACCAAAGCCCAAAGGAGAAAGGGTTTGCTTTTGTGGCAGGTAACAAAAGAAAGGAGAAGAAGGATGAGAACACTCACTGTCATGTGGCTCTAGTGTCCTTAGAAGATTCAAAGGAGGAGAGTGATAACGAATCGAGAAGCTCCTCAACCACGCCTTCATCATCTTCGGATGATGAAGAGGTAATCTCTCCGGAGTTAGACAAATGTTATAGAACAATAGCGTGCTTGACAAAAATGCTTAAGAAATCTAAGGCCAAAGTCAAAGCATTAAGGTTGGAAGTAAAAGAATTGAAATCCTCTAAGGTTGAGGACATAAATGATTTGCATGACAAATTCCTTGAGGATGAAAATAAGGATTTGAAGAGCAAAGTTGAAAATCTCAAGAATATTCTTGAGAAGTTTTCAACAAGTTCTAAAACATTAGATATGATACTCAACTCACAAAGGGCGATGTACAACAAGGTTGGCTTGGGTTACCGACCTAAAGAACCAACCTTTATGTCACTAATGTCTAGAACCCAATTTAGATCATCAAATGATTCTAGGGTTCAAAAGGTCAAAAAGAAAGTGACTAAGGCATGGGTGCCAAAGTCCTTCATTGAAGATGCATTGGGTCCCAAAATTTGGGTACCTAAAACTTCCATATTTCGAATTATATAGCTTATTTTGAGGGGGAGCATCTATCAACATGAGTAGTTGATATTTGGTGCTCCAAACATATAGCCATTCCTAGTTAGGAATGTGCTCATCATTTTCTCAAATTAGTGAATGACCATATACTACTCATGAGAAAGGTTTTTCTTTGACAATTTAGATGATTAGATTTAAATCAATGGAAAACTTGAATTTCACTTGAGTAGTAAGGAAATTTTCATGCAATGAACAATAGTATCTCCATGTTTCAAAATAAATCTACAAGTGTTGGAAAAATTATGTATAGTGCATGAATGGTTTAGATCGACATATAACTTGCTTTTACCATGGATTGCTTATGATGATATATCTTAGGCTTAAGTTCTTCCTTAATGTGTTGGAGGTGAACATGATCAAGTTTGCCATGATTTACTCTATGTGCTGTTTTCATTAATCTATGGCATGCAAATTTGATTTCAATCATGAACTTGATAGAAATGTGGGACTATGAATTCTCCAATCCAATCTATGAACTATCAATAGAATGGAGAATTAGGATTCTAGACTTGGGACAAATCTAGATCTATGAGTTACCAAAATTGATTGAAGCAAGCATGTTATGAATACACTTGGAACATAATTAATCATGCATAAGGGTAGTTTACGTTTGTGTTAAAGTTTTACTATGATCAGTTTTGTTTCCAAAACAAAGAGAAAAGTAACTAGCTCATCCTTGCCAAATAGCAATATGCATATAGGGATTGTGTGCTATCCATGCTTATGATTTTGTAAGCTGTCCATGTTTATGAATTGTCTGGTTAAATGATTGTATGCATGTATGTTTTGGAAATCTGGTCATAGTTAGATACTAATTTGATACAAGTATGTTTTGAACAAACTTGATCATCCATTGACTTGATACAAATATGTTTTGAAGTATCCAACTTAGATTTTGGGAACCTGATCATGCTTTGATACAAACATGTTTTGATACTCAATTTCATGCTTAGAAATTACTGATCATGCTTTGACACAAATCATGTTGATCATTTTGGGAAATGAATTTTAGTTAAGAGAAACCCTTTAGGATCAATGGAGTTAAAACTAATTGAATTAGGGTTTAGAAGTGTTTCAGAGTTTCTGAACTGTCGTCTGTATCATACCTGATCGGTCCATCGACCGATCAGGACTCACCCTGATCGGTCTGGCGACCGATCAGGGATCACCCTGATCGGTCCTATGACCGATCAGATCAACTCTGATCAAGGAACTCCCAGATCGTTCCAAATTGATCCAAAACCTCCTCAAACCAATCACTTTTCATTGAATTGTATCAGTTTGATGATCATACTCCTAACAAATCTGATACAAACCAATTTCAATTGAAACATATGTGATCACCCATTGGTACAAACCTGGTACTAAGGGAGCACAAATTTATTCAAGTGATACAAACCTGGTACTTAATAGTGATTTGATACAAACCTATGTTGGAATGTTCAAATTCATAAGAAAGGGTTTGTTGAGTCATGACTCTTGATCTTAATATTGTGTTTCGGAAATTTTTCTGAAATGTCAAATATTAATAGAGTCTACTTCATTGTTACGGAATGTAAATTGTCAATGCAATCTGATCAGGAACGTATCAGAGGTTCAGAAATTTTTCTGAAATCTAATTGCTCCCCAGACTAATCAAAATATTTCTGTATCCAGTAATCAACGAACCTGATCGGTCATGGATACCAATCAGGACTATATATCAGATACAGATGCATTCCTTACTTGTCATATGAAGCATATACATATTTGACCATAATATACTTCTGTATATATCTTCACATGGAAGTCCAAGTGTTAACTCAGTCCGATCTTGAACGAATCAGAATTACAGAAATTTTTCTGAAAATTCATCGTTCATAGATAAATCAGAAATTTTTCTGTATCGAACATCAGTCTGATGGAACTGCGATAATTATTGTCATGTGATGCATATACATTGTTGCCATGATATATTTATGGTATATGCCTCTCATATGCAATCTAAAATCATCCTTTGACTTACCTGTCATATGAAACATATACATGTTTGACTATGATATTATTCTGTATATGTTTTCATGTGCAATTCAAAATTATACTTTGATTATTTTGGGTTTGGGGAGAGACCCATGTTTGAGGGAGAGGTATGTTCAAACCTAATAACCATACCCTTTTCGATGTTTGACAAAGGGGGAGAAAATGGCTGATTAAGTTTATGGTTATTATAGGGGGAGGATCATGATTCCCTTATGAGAATTGAACGGATTTCAATTGATTGATACCTAAACTTAAATCGGGTTGTCAAACAACAAAAAGGGAGAGATTGTTGATGCAATCTGACCCGGTTGTTGTTTTGGTGTTTGACAATGATTTAAGTTTGGTTGAGCGAATTTGGGTTAAAGTCCTGGTCGGGGACTGGGCTTGAAATCCCGGTGAGTGAAGCCGGGTCCTGGTGAGTGAAGCCAGGTGATGAAAATCCCGGTGAGTGAAGCCGGGTCCTGGTGAGTGAAGCCAGGTGATTGGAAATCCCAGTGAGTGAAGCCGGGTCCTGGTGAGTGAAGCCAGGTGTTGGAAATCCCGGTGAGTGCCGGGTCCTGGTGAGTGAAGCCAGGTGTTGGAAATCCCGGTGAGTGAAGTCGGGTCCTGGTGAGTGAAGCCAGGTGATGGAAATCCCGGTGAGTGAAGCCGGGTCCTGCTGAGTGAAGCCAGGTGATTGGAAATCCCGGTGAGTGATGCCGGGTCCTGGTGAGTGAAGCCGGGTGTTGGAAATCCCGGTGAGTGAAGCCGGGTCCTGGTGAGTGAAGCCGGGTCCTGGTGAGTGAAGCCAGGTGTTGGAAAAGTCCTAATTCGGAAGGGTTGGGTGAAAAGTCCTAGCTTGGAGGGCTAGGTGAAAAGTCCTAACTTGGAGGGTTATATGCAAATTCCCATCCTGAAGAATTAGGTGAAAAAGTCCTGGCTTGGAGGGTCAGGTGCCTAGCTTGGAGGGCTAGGTTGGATGATGTTCTAACTCGGAAGGGTTGGGTGAAAAGTCCTAGCTTGGAGGGCTAGGTGAAAAGTCCTAGCTTGGAGGGCTAGGTGAAAAGTCCTAACTTGGAGGGTTATGTGCAAATTCCCAACTTGGAGAGTTAGATGGAAAAATCCTTAGCTTGGAGGGCTAAAGTGGATGAATTCCTAGCTTGGAGGGCTAGGGTTGAGTCTCTGGATCGGTCTGGTGACCGATCAGGGACATTGGCACGTTGCTCCTTCGTGGATCGGTCTGGTGATCAATCCAGTGATGTCTGACCGGACTGGGGACCGATCAGGGAGCACACAGTGAGATTGGGAATCTACTGTGTGGCTCCTGATCGGACCGGTGACCGATCAGGGAGCAGGCTGCTTCCTTGCTGGCTTGCTCCTGATCGGTCTGGTGACCGATCAGGGAGCAGACGGTGAGTGAGTTCCCTTGCAGATCAGACCCTGGATCGGTCCGGTGACCGATCAGGGAGTTTGGATCTGATTAAAAAATCACTGTTCATCTATCCTGATCGTTCTGGTGATCGATCAGGCTTCACTCTGATCGGTCTGGTGACCGATCAGGCTTCACTCTGATCGGTCTGGTGACCGATCAGGCTTCACTCTGATCGGTCGGGTGACCGATCAGGAGTGTATAGCCGCGAGAGCTAGGAATCCTAGCGAAGCTCTGGATCGGTCTGGTGACCGACCCACAAGCCCTGGATCGGTCTGGTGACCGATCACTTTAATTCAAATATGCTGTCAGAAGTCTATTTTCACTGCCGATTCTCTGCTACTTGCTGATTTCTTTTTGATATGCATTGCTAAGCCTCTGTTGGAGTGTGCAGTGATAGCAGGTGATTCAAACACTCAAGGAGGGTCAATGGGAGACTTTCCTTGGAGCAGGTTTGGATCTATTGTGTTTTCAGGTCTCAACGGCGTCTGGCGCAACTGGCAACTGACGAAGGCGCGGCTGGCAACTGACGGAGGCTCAGCTGGAGGAGTGTCCAGTGGACTGAGTGCTCAGAGAGGTCAGTGGGTCAGGGTGTGAGTCAGTGGTGCTGATGGAGCTAGCGACGTAGAGCAGGAGCTTAAGAGACAAAGCTGGATGCAGAGGAGCGGAGGCGAACAAGACAGAAACTTGGGAAGTTTGGCTGGGCTGTGTTCGTGCTCTCTGTGGCTTTGTGCTTGAGCGATCTTGTTACATATTTGTGAGCTTGTCTTCTCGAGTGTCTCTGTGCTTAACTTGTATCTTCTTGAGATCACTTGTGGAGAGGTTTCTCCACCGAGAAGGAGGCTGCTACTATCCGGAGTTCACCGGGGCTTGATTTGCAGACGATCAAGGGATCGCCCACCTTACGGGCACGCCAAGGAGTAGGGGCAAATTATACCCGAACCTTGTACATCTTCGTCTTAGCGTTTGATTGGTTTGCGATTCCTTCTCTGCTTTGTTCTTTGTTCTGCATTTTCTTCCGCTGCTAATCTGATCATGCAGAAAACTTCAAAGTGCAACTGTGGGTGTCTGGCTATATTCACCCCTCCTCTATATCCATCTCGTTCCCAACAGATATTACTTGGGCTAGGTGTGACGTAATCAGCCTAGTGGGGACTGACACACATAGACCATGTCCTGAACCAAGTGGGTATAAGATGGTGAAGGGAATGAGGCACGATTCATTAAAGCTGCTGAAGGGTTTCAGAATTATTTCTGAGGTCAACCGTTGATCTTTCGATTAATTGGGGATCATGATGTACTACTAGGTGCCACTCATGATCGTTCTATAATTGGTTGATTATAGACGGCCAACATAAATCGAAAGCCTATTTAGTCACACACACCACGAGTGATCCGAGGGATTTAAAACGAGTTGAAAATTGGATTTTTCGATCAAGAGATATAAGTCAAATCTGAATTTTTCAGAGACGCATCGGAAGCATAAAATGGCTAAGTCTTTTGAAGACTTATTGGACGAATTAAATGAGTTTAATTCGTGAGGTCATGGCTTGGGTTTGGCCGGCCAAAGAGGGTCCCCACCCTCTTTGTTTGGCCGGCCACATTAAAAGGGGAGAACCAAATTGTTTGGTTCAAATTATAAAATAAACCGAGCGTGGTTTGTTTTATAAAATTATGGATAAAAAAATTTATATAAAGAAATTTATATAAAGGGATTCATTTTTCATGGAAATTAAAATGAACCATGGATTGGTTTATTTTATAAAATCAATAATAGATTGATTTACCATGATAAAGAAATTTATATAAAGAAATTTCTTTTCATAAGAAAAGGGAGACATGGTTGTTTTTATTATAAATTAAATTATGTTAGAAACTTGGCATGATGGAATAATTTATAGAAATATTTATATGATAAATTTTTTATGAAAATTTATTCCATAAAAAGGAGACTTGGTGATTGAGAGACTACTATATAAAGGAACCAAGGCAAGGCTTGGAGATTAAGAATCTAAGAGATCTAGAAATAAGCCCTCTCTCTCTCTCCTTCTCTCCCTCTCCCTCTTCTAGTGCCGCCGGCCCTAGAGGCCCTCCCCTTTGCCGTGAGCTTCAGCCACCACCAAGCAGCTGCCGAAGAAGAAGAAGAAGCGGGCGCAACTCCGTCCTTCCTCCCGGAATTTTGATTCCGTTCTCCGTTTGGTGGTTAGTCTTTCCATCTCTCTCTTGGTATTCTTGTCGTGCCTTTGGAGAATCTAGTAGTTCTTGTCGGCACGAAACTCGTGGCTTTGCGAAGTCATCCCGAAGAAAACTCGGGGTGGACGCGAATAGAGGCGGAGCTTCCAAGGGACGCTACGGTTAGATCTCGTCCCTTTCGTCGAGTTACGCGAGGTAACAAGTAAATTAGTTAACGTTTCTGTAAAATTTTAAATATATGATCATGTCTACACAACATAAGGTTGCATGCTAGATGTGTGGTTAAAATAATTTGAGAAATTATTTATGCTAAACCTTCCGCTGCACGTAATTAATTTTAAAATTACGAACCCGCATCCATGTCAACATGCACCCGGTCCCAACAGTGGTATCAGAGCCAGGTTAGTGTTCGACATAATCATATAATTGTTTTGCGAAAAACTTTGTCATGATCTCAATTTTGGAAAATTTTCCAATTATGGAAACTTTCCAATTATGATAAATTTTAGATTTAGGAATTTTAAAGTTTGGAAATCCTCATGAAATTTCGCAAACTTTTGAAATATCCTAGTTTCTGAAATTTTATGATAATTGTGAAAACTTTTCATTTTTTGAAACTTTCCAATTTTGAAAATTTCCTATTTTGGAAATTTTCCAATTTTGGAAATATGTAAGTTTTCTTTGTACCAGAAACTTACAATTATTCTGAAAACCTATTATGGAAATCTCATAATTTTGGGCACTTTCTTTCAAGAAAGTCTAGACAAATTTATGGATCATTAATTGACAATTAAATTCGAATTGGTTTTAAATTATTAACAAAATTCTTTACTTTGGGGAGTGCCTCGGGGAGCCACCCAAATTAAAATTAGTTGTTGTAATTTAATTTCCCATTTTGAATAAAATTGTCATGTTTAATTTGGCTACGCCTCGGGGAGCGGGCCAAATTAGATTTACAACAAATTTCTTTTCTTTGGGTATCTGAGCCTCGGGGAGCCACCCAAAGAAAATAATTTATTGTAATTAATTAGTTCATAAATAAAATATGTAATCAAATCTTGGAAATTTTGAGGTGATTCTTAAATGATAATTTCCTTATTTGATTTAAGAGGTGATGCTCTTACATATTGTTGTCTCCAAAATTAATTAGGAAAATTGTTTCCTATAGAGTTTTCTTAAATAAGATTTTCATAAAAATAATATGTGGTTGAATTAAGGGAATCTGTCTCTTAATTTAATAAGATTTGATTTAGAGAAATCAAAGTCTTAAACATATTATTTCCGAAATTGATTATGACAATTTAGGAAATTGTTTCCCAAAACAATTCCTTGAATAAAGTATGAAATTAGAATTAGGAAATCCGGTTCCTAATTCAATTAATGAGACTTGATTAATTAAGTCACATACATACTTTATTAAGGAAATCGTTAGTACATGACATAATTATATGTCATGAATGTGCTTAGAAAGAAAAGGATGAGACCCAAAACCCCTTACAAAATATTAAGGCCAACACCTTCCATTAATATGGTTAGAACCGGAGTTTTGTTTCTCGTTTGGGTTGATGGACACATCCATGCCCGGCTTGAACCTCAACATGTTCAAACCATGGAATTAGTTTATGATTAATATAGTTAGAGTCAGAGGTCAATCCTTAGTTTTGGTTGTTGGACACATCCAAGCCTGACTAAACGGTTGAATGAGCTCCAACTATATTAAAACTATTTCTTGATTAATGGGTCAGCCTTAAGCTTGGAGCATCGATTTGTTGTGCCACAGCCAAGGTCGATGTAAAGAGAGGTACAGTTGGGTGCTATGTATGTTGTTGCATACTTGTTAATGAGTTAACAACCTAATGATTTATGCAAACATTCAATTAGTTGATAGCATAAAGTGATAGTTACATATATGTGATATGTAATCGTTATAATTACCTACCTTCATAGCTAAGAATAACTTGATGGCCACAGCCATGGTTGTTCTTATCTATGGTTGGATATCAACCTATTTGGAGATGTTCCTACGATCTCCCGAATTGATAAAAAGGGTTATTCAATTCGAAAAATAAATAGGATTTAATTAATGTATGTTGATGCATTCTTTATCATTCTTCTCACATAAGCTCAATTTGTATTTCTAGGATAATCACTTGATCATGTCTTCTCTGAATTTGCGTTCCATTTTGGACACCAATAAGCTGACTGGGTCAAACTTCATGGACTGGCTTCGAAACCTGAGGATAGTCCTCAAGGCAGAAAACTTGCTTATGTCCTTGAAGATCAACTTCCCAACCGTCCTCTAGAAGATGCAACTCCAGACCAGTTAGTAGCCTATCAGAAACATGTGACCGATTCTGAACTTGCGAGTTGCATCATGCTAGCCGCTATGGTACCTGAGCTGCAAAAGCAGCATGAGCATATGGATGCTTATACCATCATCTTCCATATTCATGAGTTATTTAACGAGCAGGCGAGATCCGAAAGGTTCGAGGTCTCCAGACTCCTCTTCACCTCTAAGATGCAGGAAGGCACTTCTGTCTCACAGTTTGTGTTGAAGATGTTGGGGTACATTGAGCGACTGGGCACACTCGGTTTTGCAATGGATTATGAACTAAGTATTGCCTTAATTCTGCATTGTTTGCCCAAAAGTTATTCACAATTTGTGATGAACTATCGAATGAACAAGCTGGAGACTATCATTCCTGAGTTGCTCAACCTGCTAAAGACTATAGAGCCTTCTGTGAAGCAGGATCAGAAGACGGTACTGTTAGTTGGTTCCTCGAAGAAAGGTTCTAAGAGGAAGGCCAAAGAACAGAATAAGGGAAAGGAGGAAAAGGCCAAAAAGACTGAAAAGACCCCAAAAGGCACTTGCCATCACTGTGGCAAGGAGGGTCACTGGCGAAGAAACTGCAAGGTTTATCTTGAGTCCTTGAAGAAGAAGGCATCCGATGCCCCATCCTCTTCAGGTATCTTCGTTATTGAATGTCACTCTATTTCCTCAACCACCTGAGTACTTGATACTGGGTGTAGCTCACATATATGTAATGACATACAGGGGCTAAGGAATGGAAGAAGACTCGTCAAGGGAGAAGCGAATTTGCGAGTTGGAAATGGAGCAAAGATTGCTGCTGTTGCCATCGGAACATATTTGCTAAAGCTCCCTACTGGACTTGTCTTAGAATTGGATAATTGTTATTTTGTTCCTTCGTTAATAAAGAACATTGTATCTATTTCATGCTTGAATTAAAAGGGTTATCATTTAACTTTTAGTAACAATTATTGTTACATAACTTAAATGGTGTTCTTTATGGGACCGAAACTTTGTGCAATGGTATCTACACGTTAGATTTATCCGGTGACATTTTCAATATCGAAGTTAGCAACAAACGTGCTCGAATATATAATCAAATAGACTCCTATACGTAGCATTGTCGTCTTGGCTATATAAGTAAGAAACGCATGACCAAATTACACCGATGTGGAATTCTAGAATCATTTGAACCCGGTTCATTTGATACATGCGAATCATGCTTAAAAGGCAAGATGGCCAAATTACCCTTTTTCGGAAAAGGTAATCCAGTGGGAGAATTGCTTGGTCTAATACATACTGATGTATGTGGACCAATGTCAACTCTTGCACAAGGAGGCTATAGCTACTTCATTACCTTTATCGATGATCACTCACGATTCGGGAATGTATTCTTAATGAAACACAAATCTGAAGCTTTTGAGAAATTCAAAGAGTTCAGAAATGAAGTAGAGAAACAGCTTGGCAAAAGTATTAAGATACTTCGATCCGATCGGGGTGGTGAATACTTAAGTCAAGAGTTTCAAGATTATCTTAGGGACAATGGGATATTGTCTCAATGGACTCCGCCATATACACCACAGCATAATGGTGTATCTGAGAGGCGTAATCGAACCTTGATGGACATGGTTAGATCTATGATGAATCATGCAACTCTTCCAAAATCCTTTTGGGGCTATGCGCTCAAGATAGCTGTTTACTTGCTAAACAGAGTCCCGACCAAGGTAGTCTCTACTACTCCATATGAGACGTGGAATAGTAAGAAACCTCACTTAACTCACCTTAAGATATGGGGTTGTCCTGCTTATGTGAAGCGGACTATATAAGACAAATTGGATGCTAAGTCTGATAAATGTCTATTTATTGGATACCCTAAGGAAACAAAGGGTTACCAATTCTATCATCCCTTAGAACAAAAGTGTTTGTTTCAAGGCATGCTGTATTTCTGGAAAAAGAATTTCTTTTACAAGAAAACAGTGGGAGTAATATGAACTTGAAGAAGTTCAAGAAACTCCAATAGACATTACAGAGACACCTAGTCTAGACCCACAACCAATAACTCATAATGATGAGCTATCAGTTGAACCTAAAACAACACCACTACTTCGTAGATCTGATAGGACACGCAATATTCCAGAGAGATACGGATTTCTCGTAAGTGAATCGAACGACGTGTTACTCGTTAGCGATAACGAACCTATCAGTTATGATGATGTTCTGAAAAGTTCAGAAAGGGACAAATGGCTTGAAGCCATGAAGTCGGAAATGGATTCCATGTACGAAAATCAAGTATGGGACTTGGTTAACCCACCTGAAGGGATTAAGCCCATAGGGTGCAAGTGGGGTTTTCAAGAAGAAAACCGACATGGAAGGTAATGTTGTTACCTTTAAGGCTAGACTAGTGGCAAAAGGATATCGTCAGAAACAAAGAATTGATTATGACGAAACCTATTCACCAGTAGCTATGCTTAAATCCATTCGGATGCTCCTGGCCATAGCAGCTCATTATGATTATAGATATGGCAAATGGATGTGAAAACAGCTTTCTTAATGGAAATCTGCTTGAGGATGTATACATGATACAACCTGAAGGTTTCACATCGGTTGATAAAACCAAAATATGCAAGCTTCGACGATCCATATATGGACTGAAGCAAGCATCCAGGAGCTGGAACATCCGTTTTAATGAGACAATCAAAGAGTTTGATTTCTCACAAAATCCTGACGAACCTTGAGTGTACAAGAAGGTTAGTGGGAGTGCAGTCGTATTCCTAGTATTATATGTTGATGGCATATTGCTTATAGGAAACGATATATCAGTCTTACAGTCGGTTAAAATTTGGTTGTCCAAAACTTTCTCCATGAAAGACCTGGGAGAAGCAACCTATATCCTTGGGATTAGAATCTTTAGAGATGATCAAAACGGTTGCTTGGTCTTTCGCAGTCTACATATATAGACTGAGTGCTAAAAAGGTTTAGCATGTCGGAATCCAAGAAAGGTTACCTTCCCATCAGGCATGGGATCAACCTTTCAAAGTCTATGTGTCCGCGCACAAAATATGAGAGGATTTGCATGAATAAGATTCCTTATGCATCCGCGATAGGATCTATCATGTATGCTATGTTATGTACTAGGCCCGATGTATCGTATGCTCTGAGCGTCACTAGCAGATACCAGTCTGATCCAGGAATGGATCATTGGGCGGCTGTCAAGACAATCCTTAAGTACTTAAGAAGAACTAAGGATGTGTTCCTAATATATGGAGAAGGAGATATGGTAATACGTGGGTATACAGATGCCAGTTTCCAGACAAATAAGGATGACTCCAAATCTCAATCTGGATACGTATTTACTTTGAATGGAGGCGCAATAAGTTGGAAGAGTTCCAAGCAAGACACTGTAGCGGATTCTACCACGGAAACGGAATATATTGCGGCTTCGGAAGCAGCAAAAGAAGCAGTCTGGATCAAGAAGTTTATCTCGGAACTTGGTGTGGTTCCAACCATTGATGAAGCAATACCGATTTACTGCGACAACAATGGAACTATTGCACAAGCAAAGGAACCAAGGTCTCATCAGCGATCCAAACACGTGCTTCGCCGCTATCATCTGATCAAAGAGATTATAAGTTGGAATGATATACAAATTGAGAAATTCCCACTGAAAGGAATTTAGCAGATCCTTTAACTAAGGCCTTGCCTCAAAGCAAGTTGAGGGTCATGTTAGAGCCTGTGGTATTGGATACCGTAGCGATTGGCATTAGGCCAAGTGGGAGTTTGTTAGTAATATGAGAGAAGTGTCCTAAGGCAATCGCCTTATGATTGTAATCATTTACTTTAATAAATGAATATTTACTATTTGAGTATGCATGTTCATGTATTTGATTGAGATCTTAAACTCATTTACTAAATGTCGCAATACAATTCACAGCATGAGAGAGTTTGTGATGAATTCACAACTAGTGATTATCTCTACATGTGCAATTGTGAAGTATTGAAATTGCCCCCTAGTCGATGAATTGATAAATACGGACACTATCAATTCTGTTGAGACTAGCATGGGTTATTCTCTAATCAGCTGATTCTCACTGGCTTG
>JAGFNQ010001202.1:428512-509818 GCA_024364735.1 Boesenbergia rotunda | reverse complement strand
TATAAATAAACCGAGCGTGGTTTGTTTTATAAAATTATGGATAAAAAATTATATAGAAATTTATATAAAGAGATTTATTTTCATGGAAATTAAAATGAACCATGGATTGGTTTATTTTATAAAATCAATAATGATTGATTTACCATGATAAAGAAATTTATATAAAGAAATTTCTTTCCATAAAAAAGGGGACATGATTGTTTTTATTATAAATTAAATTATAATAAAAACTTGGCATGATGGAATAATTCATAGAAAAATTTATATGATAAATTTCTTATGAAAATTTATTCCATAAAAAAGAGACTTGGCGATTGAGAGACTACTATATAAAGGAACCAAGGCAAGGCTTGGATATTAATCTAAGAGATCTAGAAATAAGCCCTCTCTCTCTCTCCATCTCTCCCTCTCCCTCCTCTAGTGCCGCCGGCCCTAGAGGCCCCCATTTGTTGTCGTGAGCTTCATCCACCAAGCAGCCGCCGTGAGAAGAAGAAGAAGCGGGCGCAACTCCTTCCTTCCTCCCGGAATCTCGATTCCGTTCTTCGTTTGGTGGTTAGTTTTCCATCTCTCTCTTGGTATTCTTGTCGTGCCTTTGGAGAATCTAGTAGTTCTTGTCGGCACGAAACTCGTGGCTTTGCGAAGTCATCCCGAAGAAAACTCGGCGTGGACGTGAATAGAGGCGGAGCTTCCAAGGGACGCTTACGGTTGGATCTCGTCCCTTTCTTCGAGTTACGCGAGGTATTAAGTAAATTAGTTAACGTTTCTGTAAAATTTAAATATATGATCATGTCTACACAACATAAGGTTGCATGCTAGATGTGTGGTTAAAATAATTTGAGAAATTATTTATGCTAAACCTTCCGCTGCACGTAATTAAATTTTAAAATTACGAACCCGCATCCATGTCAACATGCACCCGGTCCCAACAGTGGTATCAGAGCCGGTTAGTGTTCGACATAATCATATAATTGTTTTGCGGAAAACTTTGTCATGATCTCAATTTTGGAAAATTTTCCAATTATGGAAACTTTCCAATTATGATAAATTTTAGATTTAGGAATTTCAAAGTTTGGAAATCCTCATGAAATTTCGCAAACTTTTGAAATATCCTAGTTTCTGAAATTTTATGATAATTGTGAAAACTTCCCATTTTTGGAAACTTTCCAATTTTGGAAATTTCCTATTTTGGAAATTTTCCATTTTTGGAAATATGTAAGTTTTCTTTGTACCAGAAACTTACAATTATTCTGAAAACCTATTATGGAAATCTCACAATTGTGGGTACTTTCTTACAAGAAAGTCTAGACAAATTTATGGATCATTAATTGACAATTAAATTCGAATTAGTTTTAAATTATTAACAAAATTCTTTACTTTGGGGAGTGCCTTGGGGAGCCACCCAAATTAAAGTTAGTTATTGTAATTTAATTTCCTATTTTGAATAAAATTGTCATGTTTAATTTGGCTACGCCTCAGGGAGCAGGCCAAATTAGATTTACAACAAATTTTTTTTCTTTGGGTATCTGAGCCTTGGGGAGCCACCCAAAGAAAATAATTTATTGTAATTAATTAGTCCATAAATAAAATATGTAATCAAATCTTGGAAATTTTGAGGTGATTCTTAAATGATAATTTCCTTATTTGATTTAAGAGGTGATGCTCTTACATATTGTTGTCTCCAAAATTAATTAGGAAAATTGTTTCCTATAGAGTTTTCTTAAATAAGATTTTCATAAAAATAATATGTGGTTGAATTAAGGAATCTGTCTCTTAATTTAATAAGATTTGATTTAGAGAAATCAAAGTCTTAAACATATTATTTCCGAAATTGATTATGACAATTTAGGAAATTGTTTCCCAAAACAATTCCTTGAATAAAGTATGAAATTAGAATTAGGAAATCCGGTTCCTAATTCAATTAATGAGACTTGATTAATTAAGTCACATACATACTTTATTAAGGAAATCGTTAGTACATGACATAATTATATGTCATGAATGTGCTTAGAAAGAAAGGATGAGACCCAAAACCCCTTACAAAATATTAAGGCCAACACCTTCCATTAATATGGTTAGAACCGGAGTTTTGTTTCTCGTTTGGGTTGATGGACACATCCATGCCCGCTTGAACCTCAACATGTTCAAACCATGGAATTAGTTTATGATTAATATAGTTAGAGTCAGAGGTCAATCCTTAGTTTTGGTTGTTGGACACATCCAAGCCTGACTAAACGGTTGAATGAGCTCCAACTATATTAAAACTATTTCTTGATTAATGGGTCAGCCTTAAGCTTGGAGCATCGATTTGTTGTGCCACAGCCAAGGTCGATGTAAAGAGAGGTACAGTTGGGTGCTATGTATGTTGTTGCATACTTGTTAATGAGTTAACAACCTAATGATTTATGCAAACATTCAATTAGTTGATAGCATAAAGTGATAGTTACATATATGTGATATGTAATCGTTATAATTACCTACCTTCATAGCTAAGAATAACTTGATGGCCACAGCCATGGTTGTTCTTATCTATGGTTGGATATCAACCTATTTGGAGATGTTCCTACGATCTCCCGAATTGATAAAAAGGGTTATTCAATTCGAAAAATAAATAGGATTTAATTAATGTATGTTGATGCATTCTTTATCATTCTTCTCACATAAGCTCAATTTGTATTTCTAGGATAATCACTTGATCATGTCTTCTCTGAATTTGCGTTCCATTTTGGACACCAATAAGCTGACTGGGTCAAACTTCATGGACTGGCTTCGAAACCTGAGGATAGTCCTCAAGGCAGAAAAACTTGCTTATGTCCTTGAAGATCAACTTCCCAACCGTCCTCTAGAAGATGCAACTCCAGACCAGTTAGTAGCCTATCAGAAACATGTGACCGATTCTGAACTTGCGAGTTGCATCATGCTAGCCGCTATGGTACCTGAGCTGCAAAAGCAGCATGAGCATATGGATGCTTATACCATCATCTTCCATATTCATGAGTTATTTAACGAGCAGGCGAGATCCGAAAGGTTCGAGGTCTCCAGACTCCTCTTCACCTCTAAGATGCAGGAAGGCACTTCTGTCTCACAGTTTGTGTTGAAGATGTTGGGGTACATTGAGCGACTGGGCACACTCGGTTTTGCAATGGATTATGAACTAAGTATTGCCTTAATTCTGCATTGTTTGCCCAAAAGTTATTCACAATTTGTGATGAACTATCGAATGAACAAGCTGGAGACTATCATTCCTGAGTTGCTCAACCTGCTAAAGACTATAGAGCCTTCTGTGAAGCAGGATCAGAAGACGGTACTGTTAGTTGGTTCCTCGAAGAAAGGTTCTAAGAGGAAGGCCAAAGAACAGAATAAGGGAAAGGAGGAAAAGGCCAAAAAGACTGAAAAGACCCCAAAAGGCACTTGCCATCACTGTGGCAAGGAGGGTCACTGGCGAAGAAACTGCAAGGTTTATCTTGAGTCCTTGAAGAAGAAGGCATCCGATGCCCCATCCTCTTCAGGTATCTTCGTTATTGAATGTCACTCTATTTCCTCAACCACCTGAGTACTTGATACTGGGTGTAGCTCACATATATGTAATGACATACAGGGGCTAAGGAATGGAAGAAGACTCGTCAAGGGAGAAGCGAATTTGCGAGTTGGAAATGGAGCAAAGATTGCTGCTGTTGCCATCGGAACATATTTGCTAAAGCTCCCTACTGGACTTGTCTTAGAGTTGGATAATTGTTATTTTGTTCCTTCGTTAATAAAGAACATTGTATCTATTTCATGCTTGAATGAAAAGGGTTATCATTTAACTTTTAGTAACAATTATTGTTACATAACCTTAAATGGTGTTCTTTATGGGACCGGAACTTTGTGCAATGGTATCTACACGTTAGATTTATCCGGTGACATTTTTAATATCGAAGTTAGCAACAAACGTGCTCGAATAGATAATCAAATAGACTCCTATACGTGGCATTGTCGTCTTGGCCATATAAGTAAGAAACGCATGACCAAATTACACCGATGTGGAATTCTAGAATCATTTGAACCCGGTTCATTTGATACATGCGAATCATGCTTAAAAGGCAAGATGGCCAAATTACCCTTTTCCGAAAAAGGTAATCCAGTGGGAGAATTGCTTGGTCTAATACATACTGATGTATATGTGGACCAATGTCAACTCTTGCACAAGGAGGCTATAGCTACTTCATTACCTTTATCGATGATCACTCACGATTCGGGAATGTATTCTTAATGAAACACAAATCTGAAGCTTTTGAGAAATTCAAAGAGTTCAGAAATGAAGTAGAGAAACAGCTTGGCAAAAGTATTAAGATACTTCGATCCGATCGGGGTGATGAATACTTAAGTCAAGAGTTTCAAGATTATCTTAGGGACAATGGGATATTGTCTCAATGGACTCCGCCATATACACCACAGCATAATGGTGTATCTGAGAGGCGTAGTCGAACCTTGATGGACATGGTTAGATCCATGATGAATCATGCAACTCTTCCAAAATCCTTTTGGGGCTATGCGCTCAAGATAGCTGTTTACTTGCTAAACAGAGTCCCGACCAAGGTAGTCTCTACTACTCCATATGAGACGTGGAATAGTAAGAAACCTCACTTAACTCACCTTAAGATATGGGGTTGTCCTGCTTATGTGAAGCGGACTATATCAGACAAATTGGATGCTAAGTCTGATAAATGTCTATTTATTGGATACCCTAAGGAAACAAAGGGTTACCAATTCTATCATCCCTTGGAACAAAAAGTGTTTGTTTCAAGGCATGCTGTATTTCTGGAAAAAGAATTTCTTTTACAAGAAAACAGTGGGAGTAATATTGAACTTGAAGAAGTTCAAGAAACTCCAATAGACATTACAGAGACACCTAGTCTAGACCCACAACCAATAACTCATAATGATGAGCTATCAGTTGAACCTAAAACAACACCACTACTTCGTAGATCTGATAGGACACGCAATATTCCAGAGAGATACGGATTTCTCGTAAGTGAATCGAACGACGTGTTACTCGTTAGCGATAACGAACCTATCAGTTATGATGATGTTCTGAAAAGTTCAGAAAGGGACAAATGGCTTGAAGCCATGAAGTCGGAAATGGATTCCATGTACGAAAATCAAGTATGGGACTTGGTTAACCCACCTGAAGGGATTAAGCCCATAGGGTGCAAGTGGGTTTTCAAGAAGAAAACCGACATGGAAGGTAATGTTGTTACCTTTAAGGCTAGACTAGTGGCAAAAGGATATCGTCAGAAACAAAGAATTGATTATGACGAAACCTATTCACCAGTAGCTATGCTTAAATCCATTCGGATGCTCCTGGCCATAGCAGCTCATTATGATTATAAGATATGGCAAATGGATGTGAAAACAGCTTTTCTTAATGGAAATCTGCTTGAGGATGTATACATGATACAACCTGAAGGTTTCACATCGGTTGATAAAACCAAAATATGCAAGCTTCGACGATCCATATATGGACTGAAGCAAGCATCCAGGAGCTGGAACATCCGTTTTAATGAGACAATCAAAGAGTTTGATTTCTCACAAAATCCTGACGAACCTTGAGTGTACAAGAAGGTTAGTGGGAGTGCAGTCGTATTCCTAGTATTATATGTTGATGGCATATTGCTTATAGGAAACGATATATCAGTCTTACAGTCGGTTAAAATTTGGTTGTCCAAAACTTTCTCCATGAAAGACCTGGGAGAAGCAACCTATATCCTTGGGATTAGAATCTTTAGAGATGATCAAAACGGTTGCTTGGTCTTTCGCAGTCTACATATATAGACCGAGTGCTAAAAAGGTTTAGCATGTCGAAATCCAAGAAAGGTTACCTTCCCATCAGGCATGGGATCAACCTTTCAAAGTCTATGTGTCCGCGCACAGAAGATGAGAGGATTTGCATGAATAAGATTCCTTATGCATCCGCGATAGGATCTATCATGTATGCTATGTTATGTACTAGGCCCGATGTATCGTATGCTCTGAGCGTCACTAGCAGATACCAGTCTGATCCAGGAATGGATCATTGGGCGGCTGTCAAGACAATCCTTAAGTACTTAAGAAGAACTAAGGATGTGTTCCTAATATATGGAGAAGGAGATATGGTAATACGTGGGTATACAGATGCCAGTTTCCAGACAAATAAGGATGACTCCAAATCTCAATCTGGATACGTATTTACTTTGAATGGAGGCGCAATAAGTTGGAAGAGTTCCAAGCAAGACACTGTAGCGGATTCTACCACGGAAACGGAATATATTGCGGCTTCGGAAGCAGCAAAAGAAGCAGTCTGGATCAAGAAGTTTATCTCGGAACTTGGTGTGGTTCCAACCATTGATGAAGCAATACCGATTTACTGCGACAACAATGGAACTATTGCACAAGCAAAGGAACCAAGGTCTCATCAGCGATCCAAACACGTGCTTCGCCGCTATCATCTGATCAAAGAGATTATAAGTTGGAATGATATACAAATTGAGAAAATTCCCACTGAAAGGAATTTAGCAGATCCTTTAACTAAGGCCTTGCCTCAAAGCAAGTTTGAGGGTCATGTTAGAGCCTGTGGTATTGGATACCGTAGCGATTGGCATTAGGCCAAGTGGGAGTTTGTTAGTAATATGAGAGAAGTGTCCTAAGGCAATCGCCTTATGATTGTAATCATTTACTTTAATAAATGAATATTTACTATTTGAGTATGCATGTTCATGTATTTGATTGAGATCTTAAACTCATTTACTAAATGTCCGCAATACAATTCACAGCATGAGAGAGTTTGTGATGAATTCACAACTAGTGATTATCTCTACATGTGCAATTGTGAAGTATTGAAATTGCCCCTAGTCGATGAATTGATAAATACGGACACTATCAATTCTGTTGAGACTAGCATAGGTTATTCTCTAATCAGCTGATTCTCACTGGCTGGTGATGTAACGACACGGCCCCTCAACCCATTTAAGGCCAAATCAACATTTGGCGGCCCAACAACCTGGCACGATTCATTAAAGCTGCTGAAGGGTTTCAGAATTATTTCTGAGGTCAACCGTTGATATTTCGATTAATTGGGGATCATGATGTACTACTAGGTGCCACTTATGATCGTTCTATAATTGGTTGATTATAGACGGCTGATAAGTGTCATTTTATTGATCATTTTATATGCTTAAATCCGTGTTTGACCTATATTTTACTTGTGTAATTGTGGATTTAACCTAGGTTCTAGGATTTCTACTCTTTTTGGACTTAATTGCAAATTTTGATATATTTGAGTTGTTTTGTCACTAAATTTTTGATCTACTTTTGTAGGCTTGGAGGGATCATGGACCTAGGTCATGTTGGGTTAAATGTTGAGTCAAAAGTAGACTGGATCAAGTGATCAAGTGTCGACTCATATGGACCGTCCGATGCAAGAACGGTTAGATCTAGACCATCTGAGAACTTCTGATCAATCCGAGCTGGGATTAAGGCTAATCGAGCGATCAGATCAAGATTTGGAAAATTTGAGTCAAATCGGACTAAGATCAACCGTTGGATGAAGTGGGATTAATCTGGGCCGTCCACTGTTCAACTACTTAAACAGAACTCTGCTTCAGATCTGAGGGTCGCGTCTTCATTCAGTTCGTAGCTGTTCTTCATCTTTTTCACTGTTGTTCTTCATTCCGTTCGTAGATTTCTTCATCCGAAGGCGTGTCCAACTCGATTTCGACCTTGGATTTAGATCTGGATCGTTGGGAAGTTTTCTCCGTGAAGTTTCCAGCTCAAATTCGGCCAAAACAGAGATGATTGAGGGTTTCGTCAAATCTGTAATCTGATCTCTTGGATCGAGTTTGTGTACCATTTCCAACCATCTGAATTACCTGGAGGGGTCCTTTGGGTGATCTGATCATTCCCTAATCATCATTGCATCACGGCACAAGGAGATCGAGGAGATCGGATTGTTTCTTCAGAGACTGAGCAGAGTTTGAGCAGATCTGAATTGGAGCTAATCTTCCCATTGATTTGCGAGTTGAAGGGGTTCTTGGCTTGCCCTTGCGTGACGAACAAGGAGATCTTGAAACATGGGAAGGATCGAGGCTTAGTTATTACTGTTTTTCTTGTTTTCCTAGCTGTAATTTCTGTTTCAGCACTTCATTTCTGTTCTGCACATGTATCAGCTGTTTCGTTTTCAATTTCTGAATTTTTCCTGCTTAAATTAGGGTTTAATTCTGCAAGTACAGTAGCTAGTGAATTTGTTCATTGAGCAATTGTCTTCAATTACAGTTTATTTCTTGATTCAAAGTTAGCGTGCCAAGTTAGTTGTTAAGTATCAGCCCTTGTGTTCTTTTCTGTGCGTATCAGTTCAGCCCTGTTTTCTGCAGTGTTTTTACAGTTTCTGAATTTAGTTTTATTGGATCATTTCCTGTAGTTGATAGCTAATGCATTTGATCCGAATTTGTTTAGCATTCAGTTGCATTTCTGACTTTCCATTCAGCTGAGATGCTGCGTTTCAGAATTCCTGTTGCTACCCTTGCGTATCAGTACTGGGTTTCAACCTTTAGCTATCAAGTTCTGTTCTTGAATTTAGATTGCTTCTGCATTCATGTCCTCTAATTTCTGTTGTTTCATTTCAGTTGCTTTGTTTCATTCCTGCATTTAGTTTACACTCTTTAGCTGCTGAATTTTATTCCTGTATCCAGTTTTGCATTCTTGCATTCCAACTGCCTAGTCCTTGCTTCATTGTTGCTTTGTTTCATTCATCCATGAGATCATGTTCCTAATAGTTTTGTTTTCCATACAGAATTGATCAGCTAGCTTGTCATCATTGTCAGTTTACGGTCAAAACAATTTAGGATCATCTTTGGCACAATAGTTTTCTCATCTTGAAGTATCAAGTGGGTAAATTCTGAATTGTGTATCAAGTGTAATTTAGGCAGATTTTGGCATCAAGTTAAGTGCAAGTTTTAGTGTGCCATTGAACTTGTAATCAGTTTGTTTTGGGTACAGCTAGCTACTGCATCTAGGTTTTAAATTCAACATTAGAATCAAGTGTTATTGCTACAATTAGGTTTAAAGTTCTTGCCTTAGTTTCAATCCATATTCATCCATTTTCGTTGGTTCAATTTTCTTAGCGTTTGAATTGTTTTGGTTATCAAATTCATTTCCGAATTCAGTTACTTGCATTAGTCAAAGAAATGCAGAATTAGTTGAGTTTATTAGTTGCTATTGTTTTGTCAAATTCATTTAGTTACGTATTTTCCTTTTCTTGTGAGTTTTCCTTTATAATTGAAACCAAAACCCAGATTTTGTTTGAAAACCCAAAAATATCAACGACACATAAACGCAAGTTCGAATCAAACAACTTGAACTAGCCTTTGGAAAAAATACAACCTGTGGCCCCTTTACTACGTTTTTATTCTTTGATTGCAAAAGGGTTTCCAGCTTTATAAATATCTAAATTTGAGACCCACATTCGTGACAGTCTATTTTGGGTCCATCAACGGCCAACATAAATCGAAAGCCTATTTAGTCACACGCACTATGAGTGATCCGAGGGATTTAAAACGAGTTGAAAATTAGATTTTCCGATCAAGAGAGATAAGTCGAATCTGAATTTTTCAGAGACGCATCGGAAGCATAAAATGGCTAAGTCTTTTGAAGACTTATTGGACGAATTAAATGAGTTTAATTCGTGAGGTTATGGCTTGGGTTTGGCCGGCCAAAGAGGGTCCCCACCCTCTTTGTTTGGCCGGCCACATTAAAAGGGGAGAACCAAATTGTTTGGTTCAAATTATAAAATAAACCGAGTGTGGTTTGTTTTATAAAATTATGGATAAAGAAATTTATATAAAGAAATTTATATAAAGAAATTTATATAAAGAAATTTATATAAAGGGATTTATTTTTCATGGAAATTAAAATGAACCATGGATTGGTTTATTTTATAAAATCAATAATAGATTGATTTACCATGATAAAGAAATTTATATAAAGAAATTTCTTTCCATAAGAAAAGGGAGACATGGTTGTTTTTATTATAAATTAAATTATGATAAAAATTTAGCATGATGGAATAATTCATAGAAAAATTTATATGATAAATTTCTTATGAAAATTTATTCCATAAAAAGGAGACTTGGCGATTGAGAGACTAATATATAAAGGAACCAAGGCAAGGCTTGGAGATTAAGAATCTAAGAGATCTAGAAATAAGCCCTCTCTCTCTCTCCTGCTCTCCCTCTCCCTCTTCTAGTGCCGTCGGCCGTAGAGGCCCTCCCCTTTGCCGTGAGCTTCAGCCACCACCAAGCAGCTACCGAAGAAGAAGAAGAAGCGGGCGCAACTCCTTCCTTCCTCCCGGAATCTTGATTCCGTTCTTCGTTTGGTGGTTAGTCTTTCCATCTCTCTCTTGGTATTCTTGTCGTGCCTTTGGAGAATCTAGTAGTTCTTGTTGGCATGAAACTCGTGGATTTGCGAAGTCATCCCGAAAAAAACTCGACGTGGATGCGAATAGAGGCGGAGCTTCCAAGGGACGCTACGGTTGGATCTCGTCCCTTTCTTCAAGTTACGCGAGGTAACAAGTAAATTAGTTTACGTTTCTGCAAAATTTTAAATATATGATCATGTCTACACAACATAAGGTTGCATACTAGATGTGTGGTTAAAATAATTTGAGAAATTATTTATGCTAAACCTTCCGCTGCACGTAATTAATTTTAAAATTACGAACTCGCATCCATGTCAACATGCACCCGGCCCCAATAGCAAGGTCTCTCGAGCGAGCAATCAACTCCTCCTCCTTGTTGATGCAGTCTGACCCTGATTGTTGTTTTGGTGTTTGACACCGATTTATGTTTGGTTGAGCGAACTCGGATTAAGTCCAGGTGGATCGGGAGATTGCACGCTGGCATGTAAAAAGTCCTAGCTTGGAGGCTAGGTGTGAAAAGTCCTAACTTGGAGGGTTAGGCGTGGAAAAGTCCTGGCTTGGAGGGCTAGGTGTGAGAATTCCTAACTCGGAGGCTTAGGTGATTGGAAATCCCGGTGAGTGAAGCCGGGTCCTGGTGAGTGAAGCCGGGTCCTGGTGAGTGAAGCTAGGTTGAAATCCTGGTGAGTGAAGCCGGGTCCTGGTGAGTGAAGCCAGGTTGAAATCCTAGTGAGTGAAGCTAGGTTGAAATCCCGGTGAGTGAAGTCGGGTCCTGGTGAGTGAAGCCAGGTTGAATCCTAGTGAGTGAAGCTAGGTTGAAATCCCGGTGAGTGAAGTTGGGTCCTGATGAGTGAAGCCAGGTTGAAATCCTAGTGAGTGAAGCTAGGTTGAAATCCCGGTGAGTGAAGCCAGGTCCCGGTGAGTGAAGCCAGGTGATTGAAATCCTGGTGAGTGAAGTCAGGTCCGAGCTTGGAGGGCTAGGTTGAAGTCCCGGTGAGTGAAACTGGGCACGGAGTCTTAGTCCGGGGACTAAGCGCGAGCTAGAGAAGGGTTGGAGGCTTGTTCTTTTGACTTCGAGTGGGTTTGGCCTAGCCTGGATCAGTCTGGTGACCGATCAGGGAAGTTGGCACGGAGTTCCCTCGTGGATCGGTCTGGTGACCGATCCAGAGGTGACTGATCGGTCTGGTGACCGATCTGAGATACTGTTCAGATCGTTCTGGTGAACGATCAAGTGTCGCGAGTTCCTCACTATGACCGATCAGGCTGGAGCCTGATCGGTCTGGGCCTGTCCTGATCGGTCCGGTGACCGATCTGGAGGGTTGGACTGCGAAGCTGGGAAAAACACTCTGCAAAGGGGTGGATCGGTCTGTTGACCTATCCACGACTTGGGATCGGTCTGGTGATCGATCCCGGAGAAGTCGCGATTTTTGATTATGCGTTGGGGACCGATCAGGTTGGATCCTGATCGGTCTGAGCCCATCCTGATCGGTCTGAGCCCATCCTGATCAGTCTAGTGACCGATCAGGAGTCACCCTGATCGGTCCGGTGACCAATCAGTAGCTGACAGCTTTAATTCAAAAGCGTTGTCAGAGTTCTGATTGCGTTCTGTTTTCTCTGCCGATTCTCTGATATACTGCTGATATGTTTTGATATGCATTGCTAAGCGTTTGTTGGAGTATGCAGGTAATAGCAGGTGATTCAAACACTCAAGGAGGGTCAATGGAAGACTTTTCTTTGAGCAGGTTTGGCTGTTTCTCCTTCTCAAGTTTCAACGGGCAACTGATGCAGCTGGCGACTGACGGAGGCTCAGCTAGAGAGGAGGTCTTCAGTGGACTGAGTGCTCAGGGAGGTCAGTGGGTTCAGGCTGGCTCAGTGGATGCTATTGGAAGCTTGGCGACGTTGAGCTTGAGCTTAAGACAAAGCTGATGTAGAGGAGCGGCAACAAGGATAGACAGAAAAACGGGTGAAGTTTTGGCTGTGGGGTTGAGCTCTCTGTGTGTTGCTTTGTGCTTGAGCTTTATTGCTACATCTTTGTGAGCGATCCTTCTTAGTCTCATGAGCTTATCTTGTATCCTATTGAGACGCTTGTGGAGAGGTTTCTCCACCGAGAAGGAGGCGCTGTTCTATCCGGGTCACCGGGGCTTGATCTGCTGACGATCAAGGGATCGCCCACCTCACGGGCACGCCAAGGAGTAGGGGCAAGTTATCCCCGAACCTTGTAAATCTGCGGTGTTAGCGTTTGTGTGGTTTTCCCTTCTTTGTTTTGATTTCTGCTTTCATTTCTGTTTCTGCATTTTATCTTCCGTTGCCTAACGTTTAAGTGCAGAAAACTTCAAAGAGAAAGCGATTTTTATGTCTGGCTACATTCACCCCCCCCCCTCTCTAGCCATCCAAGTTCCAACAAGTTGTATCAGAGCTTGGGGCTCTATTCAAGCGGCTTAACATCCAATAGTCAACAAGATGGCTGGAAAAGAAGGAATGAGCACAAACCGACCTCCACTCTTCGACGACACAGATTTTCAATATTGGAAATCGAAGATGGAGTTTTATTTGAAGACAAACATGAGCATATGGTTCTCGGTCAAAGAAGGTTTCATCCCTCCAAGAGATGTTGAAGGAAAAGATCTTGATTTCTCAAGTTGGTCGGCTGAGTAAATAAGAAAGAGTGAAGCCCGTAGGAACGACTTTGCCAAAAAGCCTTTTTGAGTGCATAGGTCCACCATAGGCCTATCTAGCCCGTAGGAACGGCTACGGTAAAGGCACATCAAATCCGTTGATGGCTGAGGTTTTGCCAAAAAGCCTTTTGGGTGCATAGGTCCACCATAGGCCTATCTAGCCCATAGGAACGGCTACGGTAAAGGCACATCAAATCCGTTGATGGCTGAGGCTTTGCCAAAAAGCCTTTTTGGGTGCATAGGTCCACCATAGGCCTATCTAGTCCATAGTACCAGCTATGGTAAAGACACATCAAAACCGATTATGGCTAGTCACTTGCCAAAAGTGAACTTCGAGTTCGCCAATTTTGATAGTGGAATCAGATCTGTGGTGGCAAGTAGAAGGCAAGGGGATGAAGAAGTGTGGCTGATGGATAGGTGGCATGGTTGGAGCAATGGAAAGGGTGGATGGACGCTGTGGGCAACTTGTGATAGAGCAGTCTTCTTTTGGTTGGTTCTTTTGTTTGGTATACATGACGGTGCATGTGTATTTTTCTTTTGGCACATGTGCCTTATTTTGATTGGTTGGTATACATGAGGGTACACGTGTATTATCTTATGACATCTATCTGGATCTGACAATTCGTCAGAAACATCTAGATATCATAGGGAGCATGATAGTTTGTACCACTTCAGTTGATGACACATTGCAATGCGGGATGACCAAGGAGGAGTTGATCAAGGTGAGTCCCTTTACAAGTGCTAAAGATCTTTGGAGCAAGCTCATTGAGCTTCATGAGGGCACCCGAGACTCAAGGATAGCCAAGAGGGACTTGTTCCTCAACCAAATACAAAATCTCTCCATGAAGGAGAGTGAAACGGTAAGTGAACTTCACGGTAGATTCAAAGAGGTATTGAATGGTCTCCACTCCATTGATGAAAAGGTCAAGAACCGCGACCTTGTGAGGTATGTCCTAAAAGTCTTTCCAAGGAATGTCTTGTGGTCATCCATGGTGGATGCCTACAAGGTTTCCAAGGACTTATCAATTATTAAGTCAGAAGATTTATTTTGTGAAATGAAGCTACACGAACTTGCTAACCAAAGCCCCAAGGAGAAAGGGATTGCTTTAGTGGCAGCTGACCGAAAGAAGAAGGAGAGGAAAAAGGAAATGGAGGAGAAGAGCACTCACTGCCATATGGCCTTCATGGCCTTAAAAGAATCAACCGAGGAGAGTGACAACGAATCAAGAAGCTCCTCAACCGCGCCTTCATCATCTTCGGATGATGAAGAGGTAATCTCTCCCGAGTTAGGCAAATGCTATAGGACAATAGCATGTTTAACTAGGTTGCTTAAGAAATCTAAGGTCAAAGTAAAATCATTAAAATTGGAAGTAGAAAAGTTGAAAACCTCTAAGGATGAGGTAATTAATGATTTGCATGATGAATCCCTTGAAAATGAAAACAAGACCCTAAAGAGTGAAGTTGAGAGACTCAAGAGTATTCTTGAGAAATTCTCAACTAGCTCTAAAACCCTAGACATGATCTTGAACTCCCAAAGGGTGGTTTACAACAAGGCCGGTATAGGTTACCAACCTAAAGAACCAACCTTTGTGTCATTAATGTCTAGAACACATTTTAGATCATCAAATGTTCCTAGGGTTAAAAAGAAAATGACTAAGGCATGGGTGCCAAAGTCTTTACTTGAAGATTCATTAGGTCCCAAAATTTGGGTACCTAAAACTTCCATCTTTAGAATTGTATAGGCATTGATTGAGGGAGAGCATCTATCAACATGGGTGGTTGATATTTGGTGCTCCAAACATATAGCCATTCCTAGTTAGGAATGTGCTTACCATTTCATCAAATTCACATGAATGGTTTAGATTAACACATAACTTGCTCTTGCCATGGATTGCTTAGGATAATAAGTTTTTCTTGTTGCAATTTATGTTTTCCTGCGAGTTATGGTTTATGATATGCCTTATCTCAAGCTTAAGGTGTTTTGTTTGATGAACATGTTCGAGTATGCCATGATTTTCCTGTGTGTGTTATAGAACATGAAGGCATGTTATTGAACAAGTATGGACACATGAATTAGTATTGATTCAAAAATCACTATGAAAACTTCACCATACATCATTAGACAAAGAACATGAACTTAAGGTTTATGACTTAGTTGTTCAAAACCTAAGAGTAACTTGGATTATCAAAATTGTTTGGAACAAACATGAATATGATCTAGTAAGCAAAAATCTTCCTATGTGTGTCATAGAACATGGATGCATGCTTTTGAAATGTTTTTAAAACTGGTTAAATGAGATAAAAGCATGTCGGACAAAATACAACCTTATGAACTGTATTGATATAATTATGTGTTAGAAAGCTTGATCATGCTTTGATACTAATGTGATACATGCATGTTTTTGAAAATTTGATCATATTTTTGTTTGTATCATGAAATCTGATCATGTTTTGGAAATTTGATATTAGTATCATATTTTGATAATTGTTTGAAGAAATGTATTTTGATTAAGGGAACCCTTAGGATCAAATAAATTAAAACTAATTGATTTAGGGTTTGGGAATAGTTAAGAGGTGAAACAAACAAGTTTCTGAAACTTCTTAGAATTTCTAAAATCTGGTTTCTGAAATTGCAAGCTGGGAAAGTTTCTGTGTCGAACATGATCGGTCCACCGACCGATCAAGACTCACCCTGATCGGTCTGGTGATCGATCAGACATCGTTCTGATCGGTCTGGTGACCGATCAGGTCAATGCTGATCAGGGAACTCTCAAATCGTTCCCAATGGTGTAAGACTACCCCTCAGTCCAATCACCTTTCAGCAAATTGTATCAGATTACTGATCTTATTACTACAAACAAATCTAATACAAACTGATTACAATTGAAACATATTTGATCACTCATTGGTACAAACCTGGTACTAAGGGAGCACAAATTTGTTCAAATGGTAAAATATGGGGAGGAATTTCCAAGACCCTTGATTCTCAGAAATATTTCTGAAACATCAAGTGTTAAAATGAGGTATGGCTAATCATACTTGGAACGAAACTTATGTTGGAATGTTCAAATCCAACATTCCATAAGAAAGTGTTACTATGGGTAGGAATCATACTTGATACAAACCTATGTTGGAATCTTCAAATCCATAAGAAAGGGTTTGTTGAGTCATGGCTCTTGTTCTTAATGTCGTGTTTCAGAAATGTTTCTGGAATGTCGAATATCAATGGAGTCTAATCCTTGTTTTGGAATGCAAATTGTTAATGCAGTCTGATCAGGAACGTATCAGGGTTTCAGAAATTTTTCTGAAATTTGATCGCTCCCCCGACTAATAAGAAATATTTCTGTATCAAATAATCAACGAACCTGATCAGTCCGGAGGCCAATCAGGATTATATGTCAGATACAGATGCATTCCCTACTTGTCATATGAAACATATACATGTTTGACCATGATATAATTCTGTATATGGTTTCATGTGCAATTCACACTTATTGTCGTATGATGCATATACATTGTTGCCATGATACATTTATGGTATATGCCTCTCATATGCAATTCAAAATTTATCTTTGATTATTTTGGGTTTGGGGAGAGACCCTTGTTTGAGGGGGAGATATGTTTAAACTTAATAACCATGCCCTTTTCGATGTTTGACAAAGGGAAAGAGAATGGTTGATTAAGTTTAGGGTTATTGTAGGGGGAGGACTTTGATTCCCTTACGATAATTGAACTGCCTTCAATTAATCATTAATGTCTAAACTTAAATCGGGTTGTCAAACAACAAAAAGGGAGAGATTGTTGATGCAGTCTGACCCTGATTATTATTTTAGTGTTTGACACCGATTTAAGTTTGATTTAAGTTTGGTTGAGCGAACTCAGATTAAGTCCAGGTGGATCGGGATATCGCACGCTGGCATGTAAAAAGTCCTAGCTTGGAGGGCTAGGTGTGAAAAGTCCTAACTTGGAGGGTTAGGTGTGGAAAAGTCCTAGCTTGGAGGGCTAGGTGTGAGAATTCCTAACTCGGAGGGTTAGGTGATTGGAAATCCCGGTGAGTGAAGCCGGGTCTTGGTGAGTGAAGCCAGGTTGAAATCATAGTGAGTGAAGCTAGGTTGAAATCCCGGTGAGTGAAGCCTAGTCCTGGTGAGTGAAGCCAGGTTGAAATCCTAGTGAGTGAAGCTAGGTTGAAATCCCGGTGAGTGAAGCCGGGTGATTGATATCCTGGTGAGTGAAGCCAGGTCCTAGCTTGGAGGGCTAGGTTGAAGTCCCGGTGAGTGAAACTGGGCACGGAGTCTTGGTCCGGGGGACTAAGCACGAGTCAGAGAAGGGTTGGAGGCTTGTTCTTTTGACTTAGAGTAGGTTTGGCCTAGCCTGGATCAGTCTGGTGACCGATCAGGGAAGTTGCCACAGAGTTCCCTCGTGGATCGGTCTGGTGACCAATCCAGAGGTGACTGATCGGTCTGGTGACCGATCAGGGAGCATACAGTGAGTTTGGAGAACTCTACTGATCGGCTCCTGATCGGTCTGGTGACCGATCTGAGATACTGTTCAGATCGTTCTGGTGAATGATCAAGTGTCGCGGGTTCCGCACTATGACCGATCAGGCTAGAGCCTGATCGGTCTGGGCCTGTCCTGATCGGTCCGGTGACCGATCAGGAGGGTTGGACTGCGAAGCTGGGAAAAACACTCTACAAAGGGGTGAATCGGTCTGTTGACCAATCCATGACTTGGGATCGGTCTGATGATCGGTCCCGGAGAAGTCGCAATTTCTGATTACACGTTGGGGACCGATCAGATTGGATCCTGATCAGTCTGAGCCCATCCTGATCGGTCTAGTGACCGATCAGGAGTCACCCTGATCGGTCCAGTGACCGATCAGTAGCTGACAACTTTAATTCAAAAACGTTGTCAGAGTTCTGATTGCGTTCTATTTTCTCTGCCGATTCTCTGATATACTACTGATATGTTTTGATATGCATTGCTAAGCGTTTGTTGGATTGTGCAGGTAATAGCAGGTGATTCAAACACTCAAGGAGGGTCAATGGAAGACTTTTCTTTGAGCAGGTTTGGCTGTTTTTCCTTCTCAGGTTTCAACGGGCAACTGATGCAGCTGGCGACTGACGGAGGCTCAGCTAGAGAGGAGGTCTTCAGTGGACTGAGTGCTCAGGGAGGTCAGTGGGTTCAGGCTGGCTCAGTCGATGCTGTTGGAAGCTTGGCGACGTTGAGCTTGAGCTTAAGACAAAGCGGATGCAGAGGAGCGGCAACAAGGATAGACAGAAAAACGAGTGAAGTTTTGGCTGTGGGGTTGAGCTCTCTGTGTGTTGCTTTGTGCTTGAGCTTTATTGTTACATCTTTATGAGTGATCCTTCTTAGTCTCGTGAGCTTATCTTGTATCCTATTGAGACGCTTGTGGAGAGGTTTCTCCACCGAGAAGGAGGCGTTGTTCTATCCGGGTCACCGGCGCTTGATCTTCCGACGATCAAGGGATCGCCCACCTCACGGGCACGCCAAGGTGTAGGGGTAAGTTATCCCCGAACCTTGTAAATCCGCAGTGTTAGCGTTTGTGTGGTTTTCCCTTCTTTGTTTTGATTTCTGCTTTCATTTCTGTTTCTGCATTTTGTCTTCCGCTGCCTAACGTTTAAGTGCAGAAAACTTAAAAGAGAAAGTGATTTTTGTGTCTGGCTACATTCAACCCCCCCCCCCCCTCTCTAGCCATCCAAGTTCCAACACTCCTTGCCCGTTAGGGTGGCGCGTAGTGCAGCAGCTGACTGGCTCACCTCTAGGAGCTATGCCTTAACCTTGGCCAGCTCGGCCTGAGCCTAGTGCACAAGAGCCTGGGCTTGGCGCTCGGTGTCTTCCAGGTTAGCGATTTGGCGCAACTCCTGGATGACTACCGCTTTTGCCGTGGCCAGTTCCGCCAGGTGCTCCTCAAGGCGCGCCTCCGCACGGGCAGCACGCTCTTGTAGGGCCAATTTCTCAGCCCGTAGGCTGTTCAGGGCCTCCTCGCTGGACTGCAGCTGCGCATGACGAATCTGGGTCTCCAGCCGCTCCTCTCGGGACCCGGCTTGATTCAGGGCCCAAGCTTGAATTGTAAAACGAACGGTCAGGTCGTAGATCGAGCCAAAGAACTACAATAAGAAAATAAACTGTAAGCCAGACGAAAAAGAAAACAGCAGAAATGCGAGTCGGGGATAGGGCATACCTGACTGGCCTCCGCTGCAATCGCGTTAGCCTTGGCAATCGGGTCTTGATAGTCAGACCCCCGAAGGCCGTGGTACAGATGGTCGCTTAACGAACCATACACGTGGACTACCCGGGCCGACTCGTGCGGTCCGGTCACAAGAGTCTCGTACAACGTATTAGCATCATCTCGAGACGGCTGAACCAAATACACAGGACGGGGGCCTGCCGCTCCCTCAGGAAGAGAGGGGGGAGGTCCCTCGACCCGTATGTCCGAAGAACCGACCTGGATCGAAGGGGGCGCCAGCTAAGTGGCCCCCTGAATAGAGGATGCGGGAGTAGTAGGTATGGACACGGGCGGAACAGGAGTTGTCGGTGGAGAGCTCACCGTAGGAGGCGTAACTCAGGCTTTCTTCCTAGACAGAAGGGTGGTAGTGGTCGCAAACGGGGGTGAATGGTTGGCCGGTCGACCCCTATGACGCCTGGTCTCCAATGGATAGGTGTCCTCATCTAGGACCTCCTGATCGAAATCCGGCACCTCCCCCTCCGACGCCTTCTCCTTACTTGAAGAAGGCGCATCGGGGAGGGCGGCCGCCAGAGGAGCAGACGCCGAGGTAGTCGAAGACGCGCTGACTTGAGCAGCGATTGCGGCGTCGTCCAGAAGAAAGCCTGCCCTCAATGCCCTTCCCAACATCTTGTCCCAAAGGAGACGCAGGATCGCCAGAGAAGGTGACCGAAAGATGAAGGGCGTCGGAGCTCTCGAAAGCGGCAGCGAAGGGGCACCGGAAGAAAGAAGGCAATAAAGACAACCGCAGCCGGTACCTATATAAAGGGGGTCACAGCCATTCCTAGCCGTTCGAGAGGAGCCGCGGAAAAAAGGCGGGATCGAGTCAAGGCCCTCTGATTGGACCCAAGGGGGATCTCGAAGTCCGAGGAGACGCACACATTCCTGTCGGTAGACGTTTCACCGCCCAAGGCACTGGCTGCCGACGACTTGCACTTCAGTGTCCAGGAAATCGCTCGGCAGGGGACACGTGTCCCTGCCAATTAATGCGGATATCATGAGGAAGGATACAAAGCGGTTCGTATCAAAAGCAGGACAGATGGGATAATGGAAAGGATAGATGACCTGTCAGCCACGCTGCAGGGGCGGCCCGACTCCGGCCCCTAGTGGATTATCAGTGGGCCTGCTCCTACGACCCTTGAATCAACACTCAGTCGGACGCATAACGGCCCACGCTCCCTAAGGTGTCCCCGACCGAGAAGCCAGACTCTCGCTCTCACGAGTTATAAGTGGGCCTGCTCTCACGACCCTCGGATCGGCTCTCAGTCGGACGCGTGGCAGCCCACGCTCCCTGAGGTGTCCCCAACCGAGAAGTCAGACTCTCGCTCTCGCGAGTTATAAGTGAGCCAGCTCCCACGACCCTCAGATCGGCTCTCAATCGGACGCATGGCAGCCCACGCTCCCTGAGATGTCCCCGACCGAGAAGTCAGACTCGCTCTCGCGAGTTATAAGTGGCCTTGCTCCCACAATCCTCAAATCGTCTCTCAGTCGGATGCGTGGCGACTCACGCTCCCTGAGATGTCCCCGATCGAGAGGCCAGACTCTAGCTCTCGCAAGATATGAGTGGGCATGCCCGAACGAACCTCGCGGCCTCGGGATTTGGCCGACCAAGCAGACCTACCCACATATTAACGCGAGGCAAGGCCTTGAGTGTCCGACACTTGGGAATTATCGGCACTCTCACCCAAGGGAGTGGCACTTAGGAGACATTGCACTCCAAGGCCTCCAACAGGCGCTCGAGAAGCCGGACAGGCTGATCATTCGCGCACTCGATTCACTTTCATTAACAATCGCCTAGGTCAATAATGCTCGGCCGAAATCGAGAAAGACGCATGAAAAGAAATAAAGATGATCCATTACAAAACTAAGGCAAGCCCCTACAAGACGACAGACAGGAAAGAAAGAAAGAACAAAATCCTGACCCTCACTTGAAGGGTTGGTCGACCACCTCCGGCAAGTCCCCAGACATGTCCGCCATCGTGACCGCAGAATCAGGCAGGTCGCGGGCAACGTGCCCACCCTGCCTGAGCTGCCTCAGGATGCTGAATTGCTGGCATCGAAGTACAGCGGAGATGCTCGGATACTTGATCAGTGAACTCATCCGAGTTGATATATTTCACCCGTCGAGCCTCCCACCGAGTGGCTTCCTCCGCCCTATACGCGTGCAACTCCTTCAGCTCTGCCTGAGCTGCCTCTCAGGTCGCCTGCCTTTCATGCAGCTGATTCAGTTCCTCGGCCTGAGCGATCAACTGACTTGTCAGCGAGCCGACCTCCTGCTCTTGGGCCGCCAGTTGTGCGCGTAAAGGCTCGACAGCCTGGTTTGCCTCTTGGAGCTCGGCCTGAATCTTCTGAAGGTCCGCCTGTAGCTGGTCCTTGGTTTTCCAGGCGTGAATCTACGTGTTTTCGGCCTGTGCAACCCAGCGTTGCGCTTGAGCTACCGCCGCATCGGCAGTGACAATCTGTGCCTTAGCAGTCTCCAGTTCATCCTTCGCCTGGTCCAGCAGGTCTTGAAGGCCGATCACTTCCGCCCTCAGGATGTTTAAGGAAGCATCACCTGAAGGCAGCTGAGTGTGTCGGAGCCGGGCCTTCAGATATTCCACTTGTCGCTCAGCTCGAAATCGAGCCTTGGTATGACACAGCAAGGCCATACACATGTTGTAGCTTGTGGACCAAAATTGCCAGGTACAAGGACCAGCTAGTGTCTCGACTGCGGAAAGTATGGAGCAAGAACAGAGACAGCATCACTATTCCTGGGTGGTTGTCGCCATGAATTGATCAGCCCGGATGCTCGGAGCATAGAAGTCGCTCTCTCGAAGACCATAGCGAAAATGGTCCGCCAGCAAGCCGTACAGCTGAACGTCCTACGTCCGCATAGGGGTTGTGCCGCTCGGCACCTTCATGCTCATGGTTCGGTCGGACAGCGAGGGCGGCAGCAAATGCATCAGGCACTCCTCGGCAGGCTCCCCTGATCGAGTAGGGGATAGCCCATCCGCCTGGGGGGAAGTAGGTTCCTCCCGGGGCGCTTGAGGGGAAGAAGACGGCAGCACAGCTAAATCAGCAGCAAGCTCCTTGCCCTCACGTCGGCCGCTGGGTCGGCTGGAAGAGGCTATCGCTGGAATAATAGTCGAGGTCGAGGGCTCCTCTCGACGTGCTCGCTTCTGTCGGAGAACGAGAGGTTGTTCGTCCGCCGAGCTGGACCAGGAAATTTCCTCATCATCCTGCATGGGTGCAAGAGGAACAAGGGCTGGCGCCGCTTCAGTAGACGGGGGGGTTAGCCTCCCGCTCGGCTACACGAGCCTCTAGCTCTGCATCATCCAGGTCGTAGCCCTCCTCCTGCACCACTGAATGCATCGGGTCGACTACAAGAGGAGCAATGTTCAATAAGCCCTAAAAGGATGAGGAAGAGGATGAAGGGCTTACCGAAGGAAGAAGGCCGACGAAGTGGGGTTGGGCTGAGCTCGAACACGGACAGGATATCCTCACACAGCAGTTGTCCCCCGTGGAAACGCCGACCCCCGATTTTGGAGAAGGCAAATTGATATCGATGGAAAGATCGAAAGTCCTTGTGCAGAGGTGGGGGAGAAGGAAAATCCGCCCGAAAGCCAACCGGCCAAGTCGGGTTGGGGATAGGGCGAATATAGAAGTATCTTTCCTTCCAACCCTTGTTGGAGCTCGGGAGTTTCGACAGGAACGAAGTGCCCGATCGGGCCTGAAAGAAGAAATCACCCGGTTCTTGCCTTTTTGGGCAAAAGAAGTAATAGGAGGTTTCGGGGAGAAGGGGAATTTGATACAAAGAAAAGACGATGATTGACCCACAAAGGAGCCGAATGACATTCGGAGACAATTGAGACAAGTTAATGCAGAAGTAACGATAGACAGCGGAAATGTAGGGGTGAACTGGGAAACGCAGCCCGGCCTGCAGATGATCTCGAGAAAGGGTAATGTAATGCGGTGGAGGTTTCGCGGGTTGGTCGGAAGAGGAAGGCAATATGAGAAGATGATGAGAGGGAATGTGGTAGTCTGCTCGGATCACCTCGAGGTCGCGGTGATCGAACACCGACACCATGGCGGTATACCAAGGGGAGGGGGGAGGAGATGAAGACGCCATTGAAAGCAAACGAAAGAAGCAAAACTAACCTCGGGAAAACGCGACGGAGATGGTGCACGACGCACAGTGCCTTGCCGGAACCCTAGTCGAGGACTGAGGAGCGGCGCTTCGACGTCGGAAGTAAAAAAGGCAAGGGTAAAAAGTGCCCGGTAAGTTCCTATTTATAGGGCCCCAGAAGCAAGGACGACCGTCCGATAGCAGGCCGGAGAATAGGCATCAAGGCACGCCAGCCGTCCGATCAGGCCCGGAAAAGTCCCGGGGACAGAGTGCCCCACGTGCAAGCTGATCATTCGACCTAACAGGCGGCGGGCGCCTCGTCGCTCTGGGAAAAGACACGTGTCGTAGTGGTTAAATGTGGTAATAAATGTACGAGATTCGAATCTGCTCGGGCATCCTGTGGAGCCAGAACTGAAGAGACGGGTGACGGGACTGGTTCGGCCGATCGGGATGCCCACCCACAGACGACCTCCAGGGCCGGCAAGAAGGGGTCGGGCCATTCCGATGCGCCAGGCTCGCTTCAGGAAACGACAGTCCAGTCAGTCGGACTTGACGCCTCCTTCGACTAGACTCGAGGGGGACGCTTATGATCTCGGCCTTGCTCACGAATAGCTCGGCCTGCATGGCCAGCCAGCCTTGCGCCACAGAGGCCCAGCAGAAGGGCCGACGTTGACCTCACCAGGGGAGTCCTGAAGCCAGGAACTCCCCAAGGCGCTCGCTGACCGACCCTAGGCAGGGTCGGTTGAGCCGATCCCGAGCGTCTCCTAACTCAGGCACCTAAACTCGCACCTCGATCCGAATCGGGGCCAGACCATTCAGCCGGGTGCGTGGCGGCCCACGCTCCCTCAACATCCCATGGAGCCGATAACTCACAGAACCAAGACAAAGCCAGACAAACACAGCTCAGCAAATACCCGACTCAGGGCGTACCCCGCGCCTCAACTCTCTCAGTCGGGCGCGTGGCGGCCCACGCTCCCTGGCCATTACTCGACCCGGTCCTCGACACTCGGACCCGCCGATCGGCGCTTGGGCTCCGGACTAGATCGTTCCTACGCCACCCTATATTCATTACATTCAGGGTACGACCTTGACGTCAAGATATTGCACACCTTGCCCATTTATGACACCCCTCGCGGTTATCCCGCTAATTCAATACCTTTGTACTGCCTCAGCACCTCGCGTCATTCCGCGGTACTTTCGGATGCTCTCATACGAGCTGGCAGTCGTCACACCCCTGTTCTATCACCGCGGACAGGAGTTGTCAGCTGTCCCGGCTATATAAGCTCTCCACTCCTCATTCCGCAGGTATTTATGCGAGCTCTCTCTTCCACTATATTTCCCATTGCTCTACTATATCCTGCGGATACTGACTTGACCGTCGGAGTGTCTGATCAGGGAAACTCCCCGGCGGGTTTGCTAACGGTCACTGTTTTGTAGGCGGTCGCCGGATCGGAGCCAGGTCGGCGCCACCCCAGCCGCTCGTATCGCTCGGGGGACCATCTCGCCCTTGGGACTTCCACCTCGCCTTGCGACAGGATCAACGTTGATAATTTTATAAAGCCAAGGGATCAATCAATAGAGAATCTGTCACTTTTGTAAATTTTATCAGTGACTGCTAAAATTAAATTTATGCTTAGTGTAAATTAGTTGGGAAGTGTTCTCAAGGTGACAAAAAAAAGTGATTCCTAACTCGGATATTGTGGCTTGTGGCTAGTATGTTGGAAAGTGTTCTTGAGCTTGATACTCGGTGGAATATTCGCATCACATGAAACTGTTAGGATTGGATGCGACGAGAAGGTTAAATACGCTAAAGGGAGTAAATATTGATTGGACTTGTGAATGTAATTATAATGCTCTTGTTAATACTTTAGCATGTTCACAAACACAAGTTAAATAGTCAAAATAAACTAGCATAAGTAAGCTCACCACATTTGCTAACAATGATGTTTGCATGTTTTAGTATTCTTATTCCTAAGGTCATTATTATCCTTTCTTCTTTGTGGTGAACTATTGAAGATGAACAAACCTCTTGGGGCATCAAGTGCTACAAGAATTACAAAGAGGAAGGCTTAAGATCACAATGGAAAGAGTCAACTTAACGCACACATCGCTCTTTCCAGCTTGATTTACTCTCCGAAGATCCTCTTAATTACGTCTCTTAGGAAGTATGCTTTCTAACCTAACAAACTGAATTTGCAAGGCTAATGATCTACTAACGTAGCTATAACAATAATTCAGAGATCATGTCCTAATTAGTTCAATCGTAAATTCCATGAGAGCCCTAAACTCTCTTTTCTCTTCACTCTCTTCTATTCAACACAGTGCCATCAAATTGGCAAGTATATTCCATGATGTTTCAGTTTTAACTTGTGGTTCTATGTTTAATGTGTTTAATTGTTGGGATCAAATCAATAATAATAACAACAATAATATTGTTGTTGTTCCTAAACAAAGAATAGTTCAACTTCACAATTGACAAACAACAGACAAAATGACTCTTCTAGTGTTAGTTCTTTTCTCCAGTGAGCCTTTTCAATCAACAATCTTAGTCCAGTTTGTCATTCAGCTGATCATGCACAACTTCCATGCTTGAAGCTTGTGTTTAGCATCGAGCATTGTGTATCGCGTGTGTACTGGGATGTCCATCTATACGTATATAGCATATACAACTAGATGGTAGGCGTCTCGCTTACCATACTACCTTTTCTAAAAACAAAAGCACAAGGAGAATGCCCATTGCCAGTAAACTGATTTTTTCAAAGCGGCAATGGCCTCAAGAAGAAACCAATCGCGGAATAGAATCTATAAAACTTGCGACCTATTCCCACCTAAATATGACGAACATAAGCAAAGTACATAATTTTCTTAACAGGTTATGCGCACAAAATTATACTACTTTTCCAGATTCTTTTGCACACCTTCTATTTGTTTTAGATTCTTCATGTTTTCCTTGTTCAGAAGTGAGAGCCTTTCAAGGGATGATCTCAATTGTAGCAACTGCTGGTCGGACACATTTTTGCGACTCTTTGCCGCTTGCCTCATTGCATTTCCAGCACTAGCAGGAGAAGATTGATAGGATCTCTTTAGCCTTGCACTCAAAGCTTGAATAGCAGAATGCAAGGCATCCAACTCTACCTCTGCAAACCTATCTGTAAAAAGCAAAGGAAATATGTTACTTGGTGGAATGCAAGTCAGCATCTTTACTTATTGAGTTTCACATACCGAGTTCGGCCTTGAATTCACTTTCTGCCCGTGTCAATGGCTTTTTGTTTGCTCCAGGTAAGCTTCTGAAATTTTGTAAACGCTGATCCAAAAGCTCATAGACTTTGAAAGCGCGAATAATCCTGTTCTTTATGTCTGCTTCTTTGGCCTCAGCGTTCACAATAGACTGTTTTGCTTCACTCAAGCGTTTGTGCTGTTCCTTGAGAACTTTACGCAGATAGCCAGAGTGTTCTTTGAGCTCAATATAGACCTGAGCAAGAAAAACATGATGGAAAATCACAGGTTCATATAAACGACGTCAACAACTTTATGTTTGAAAGAAATTTGAAATGAAATAAGCAACATAGACAACAAGCAATTCTTAATGTATCAATACGAAATAATAAGATTCGGCTAACTATTCCATGGGAATTAAGTATAAATATATTTATTTAAGATGTCCATCTATTTATAAGTTCAAGTGAGATGACAGACAAAATGCAACCACAGCTAAACAAGAAGAAGCAAAGGCATGCTTATAAGTACAACAAAGAGCCATTTTGGGTATCTGCTCAGATAGAGCAATGAAACAAAAATGAGAACCTTAATTTTTTTAATTGCAATTGAGTTAAGAGGAAAACTTAATAGGTAAATGATCATTTCTCACCTAAACTGGTTAATGCCAACCTGAATTTGAGTATAGAATTAGAAAGCAGAAAAGCTGAGAAATAATATTTTCTCAAATAATGCTTATCATCACAAATACCTTATGCGCATATTCTACATAATTCTCACGGAAAAGTTTTATGTAATGGTGAAGAGTTGCTCGCCCATCTATTGAATCAGCATTTAATGTTCGGAGACTTGTTGAAGAAGGAATAGCAATGGCCTTTGAACCAGTCAGAACTCGCTTGCTTAAGATATCAGGGATATAACCTTCCACTTTGGCATTTGATTTTCCAACATCATCATCATCATGAAAGTGCAGAAGTTCATCCCAAGCCTCCATTTCTAGCACAACAAACTCATACGACGATAGTAAGCTAACAACCTGAGAGTGTCCATACAAATCAGCGATTGGGGCGAAACCAAAAACGGTTGAGCAAGATTTACTACCACATGTATCTAGAATAGGGTACACTGAAGGAGGCTTTCCAATCGCTTTTGTACCAGGGTCCAGATCAGTGAATGGCAGGAATTGTAGAGCAATCAAGTCTATTCCCCCACCATGAAGACAATAAAATCGATGAGTCAGTAGTGGGTCAGGAAATAAAGACAAAGGAAGACTATGTAACACATTCATTGGCAGTGCTAAGTCAACAATAGCAAGCCGTACTAGATGAGGAGGATGTCCCAGATTAGTTTTATCTGTAGCGGAGATGTTAGACAATGGAAAAAGCTTTTCATTGAGAACTTCTCTTGGACTACGATCACATATCATAGCAATGCCCTTTATATGACCATTTGAATTAAGATAAATGTGAGGAGAAGTGTCAATATTCCACTGAGGTTGGACTTCATCTGCAAGTGCATCAATCTGCAACTGACCGCTACTCCAAGAAATTATAAGAACAGAATCTTTGCCAACAGATTTGTAAAGGAAGCCAACTACCCTGCCTTCGCCAATTGCACTGTCCGCCTCAGAATTGGTATTTCCCTCGCGGAGATAAACTTTAGTAAGAGGTCCCTGGATTGTCAAGGCTGAATAATGTTATGGTAGTCAAAAGGCATTTTACACAAGAAATCATAATTGGATAGAAAAAAAGTTGAAAACCTTATACTAATGATATTCAAAGTCATGAAGAAGATAGATGCAAAAAGTACTAGTATTAAACTTGATGAGCTAATGGTAGTGACAAAGAAGGCACAACTATTATAGTTATCAAGACTAGCATACAGTTTGGTAGTTTCAAATGTTAATAGAATCAATTCTCAAACAAATATGGAACTTTAAGCCACTACCTTTAAGCCACATTTCTGAATAAAAAGTGGAGTAGTCATACTTTCATTTGTACTATTCAGTTGATGAGCAAGATAAGGACATGAGTCAAAATAAAAGAAAATTTTATGTAGGGTTCAAATGATATCCTTGGCAACAGTGATTTCATAAGTAGGCACCAGGGTAGGACAATGAAATTAGCTTCACAACATAATAAACCAGTTATGTTTCTTGTGCAAGCTTGCCATGCCATTTTCATAATTTTAGTTTTGGTTCCATTTCAATTTGGAAAATTACAGCTTCAAAATATCACTTTGGTTTGGATTTCACCTATGATAGTTGGGCTTGAGCATGAGTATCCATAAAGGTGCAGAACCAAATGTGTGACAGCTATTTCTAAAAAATTTCTATATGTGACCAATAAAATTTGTAACTATCCACTCAAAGTGTCAGTATCTGAGTGTCATATTTGATATGAATACAAGAGCGGATAAAGACTCCATCTATAAGATGATTTCTCTAGCAAATCAATAAACTGCATTCTACCCACTGTTAATTACTAGTTATAATTCATTATGCCATGTTTTACAAAATTATAGAGGTTTGAATGTAAAGCCTACAAGTAGAGATCAACAAAAACAATACAGACTAGGGAGAGAGAAACAAATGTGAAACTGCCCTTTTACCTGAAAAGAAATTAGGAAGATAAAAGTCAGAGAGATTTTTGGGAAAAAATACTAACTAGCATTTGGTTGAATGCAAATGACCATACCGACTACCCATGAGTAATAATTAACTAAAAATGTCAAAATGACATCCAATACCATGTTAACATCTGAATCAACAGAGTCCAATTACAATTATATTTAACATAATATTTTATCGGTTTTTTATATTGTATTTAATATTTTGATTTCGTTGCAAATGTTGAAATAAGGTCATTTAAGGTTGCAATTGTTGGATCCGATGGTAAAGGTAGAGGGTAGTCAATGAAAGATTACTTGCTTGAGTCTATAATAAAAGTTAGTTATGTAGTGGATATTTCAAAACACAAATAACAAACTCAAGTAATATCATGGTTTAAAATTTCAACCTGTATTGAAGTTTAAGTGGAACTATACAATTTCAGTACAATATCATATTTTTAAATATAACATATAAAATATATAATTAAAAATAAAATTTTGATTTAAATATTAAAAAATAAATAAAATAATTATAATAAAATTAAGAGATTGCGACAATGCCTCCATGACCGCGCGGTGGCCCATGGTGCCGGGATCGAGTGGCAAGCGAAATAACAAATTCACCCGTTTCGCCGGACACAGAATTTTAAACCATGAGCAACATAAACACTGCTTATACATGGTTTAAGTGCCTTCTATCTTTTCTTCTCCTCATATGACCTTCCATACAACAAGAGCAAGAAGAACAAAAGTACAAGTGGAACAACAATAAATACACAAAGTGGAGCTTTTCTTAGCTCTTCTTTCACTTCATTTTAAACCCTAAACATTCCTCTATTACATGGTTCGTGTCCCTTCTATCTCTTCTTCTCCTCATATAACCTTCCTTACAACAAGAACAAGCATAACAATTGTATAAGTGAAACAACAATAAACACACAATGTAGAACTTTTCTTAGCACTTATTTCACTTCATTTTATTCACTTTAATAGCAGTTTATTAGCCTTCAAAATCCTTCCAAGCTTCCTTATAGCCTTCATGTTCTGCCAACAACTTGTAGTTGACTTAAACCAGACAACTGTTATCACGACCACATCAGCCTTCGGTCTACCAATGGATGTGAGTCAAATGATCATGCTCCCAATCGACTCATTTGCTATATCTTGTAGACCATCTAACAACAAATCAATGATCTTCTAGCATTCATGTTGGACTAGCATTTGACCCGGTTGACTCGGAAACAAACAAAAACATTATGTTCGCTAATAAAGGAGCCTGGGTTGACTGCCTAGTGGACTCATTTACAAATCCACTAAACCAAGCATTCAGTGGACTGGATTATCGACTATAACTAACTCTAAGACCGAGTTATTTTCTAAGTCAAGGTTTACCCAAAACCAAAGTCCAATCACTAGTAGATTCTCGTCTCACTTAGACTTCCCAATTAGGAGGTATCAGAACCAAGAATTCCTTGTCTACTCGATCTCAAATCGACCTTGATCAACTAAAAGTTTCACTTGCCAAGAGAGCTTACCTCGATGACATTGTTTACTAAGAATCTAGTCAACATTGACCTACCGACACTTTCACTTACCCAGCATTCGGTCAACTTTGACCTGCTAGGACTTTGTCCATTGCCAACACCTGTTGGATTACTCTAATATCAACACTTGTCATAATTCCCCAATTTTCAAGTAGTCAACCTAGCCCATTTGACACATATTGACTTAACACTTAAGGCAAACATAAACCTTTGACTACTAACCAAAACATGTTGATTATTCACGACCAACTTGAAGCATGATGTATGAACAAGTTGCACTTGATTTGGCCACAAATGGATTTTCAATTTGTTTATCATATGCTAGTAATCAAATACTTGCTAATGATTTTTTTTTCATGTTGTCTTTGTTATTTTTATTACACCATGTATGTCCTCATGATTTAGGGTCAACAATGTAAATTTTATCCCTCATTTGCTCTATTCAAGGCAATTCCCCTTGTCATATTCAAATAAATTACATTTTAAATTTCATTCGCTAATATTTTTTATCCTTCTACCCCTTGTACCTTAATCAAATCTTTAAACTATAGAATTTATTAATTGTCTTTCAAAATATCTATACTAGCTCAACCTATTTTATCATGTTATCATTTATTCTTTTTTTTTTAATCCAGGTGTTCTAGTTTCACCCGACTAATCCAAGAGGCAGATGGCCTTTCCTCCTATTCACCAACTGGGAGCAAAAGGCTTATGCACCACCTCCAAAAGTTGGCCTCTAAGGATATTCATTCCATTTGGGATTTTGAACCCTGGTCCTTGTTATTGTTCCTCTTATTTGGTCTCTCCGATTATTGGATACCTCAATTGGTCTCATTCCAAGATATTCGAAGTTACTAATCATGTTATCATTTATTGGAGCTACACATAATTGCTCCCAAATATGAATATTTATTTTATCCTTAGTAGTAACTCTACAAATAAATATTAGCATTCCTAACCCTATGTTAACTTTTTGTACTTATTTCCTACATATTTATACTATCTCAACTATTTTATCATGTTATCATTTGTTGGAACTACACAAAATTGCTCCCAAATATGAAAATATGTATTTTATCCTTAGTAGTAACTCTACAAATAAATATTAGCATTCCTAACCCTATGTTAACTTTTTGTACAAATTTCCTACATATTTATACTATCTCAACTATTTTATCATGTTATCATTTGTTGGAACTACACAAAAATGTTGCCAAATATGAATATTTATTTTACAAATAAATTTTAGCATGCATTCCTAACCCTACATTAACTTTTTTTCTAACACCTCAGCACTCTAATCCACAGAGTACAATGGCTTATATATTCTTATAAACTTTCCCTTTCATTCTAACGTAGAAAATATTCCTCACTATCACTGCATTTTAAGGGTTACGAACACTTCTCTAAACATAAAGGGCAGTCTGATGCATGAAGCTCCCGCCACTATAAGGTTCCGAGAAGAAGGGTCTAAGCCTTATCTTGCTTTCCGAGACTCACACCCATATTGTCTAGGTCACACGGCAACAACTTTACTGTTGCGCCAGGGTTCCCCTTCACTTCTCTAAACATATAAATTATTATTTAATAGGAATTCATAATAAATAGAATAACTATTCCTTAAATTCAGAGAAAAAGGCAGTAATTAAGTTAAGTCATGATATCCCAAATGCACAAGAAATTCAAGAGATGAGAAAAATATCTACGTCCTAGTTTTGAGCTACAACTAATCAAATTTCAAACATAAACATATAAATTACACATCAGATACCTATGTTACTTCTAATTAAATTGCTCAATTAGTAAAAAATTGCTTAGAAGATAGTTGCATGCCAATGCATTCACACTATTCTAGCTTCCAGAAGAATGCTCTCGGAACGTACCTGCAAGGAAAGTGAAGCATCTATTGGAGCATAAGGATGAGCCACCAAGACCAATGTGTTGTCTCCCTCAACTAAATGACCCTTTAGCTCAGGATATGTAGCTTCTAACCAATCAATGGCCAGATGGGCATTGCAAACAGATTCCGAATACGAAGGGTTCAAACTAAACATAGTAATGTCACTCTGAATCTCTTCAATATGTGACCGACGGCAGGAACTGCAAAAATCAACATCAAATGCATTTTGAGTCAGCTTTCTCATCAATCTTTCATCACCAATGGATTCATATTTTTTGTATTTTGATCCATCAAATTTCTACTTAATGAGCACAGATGCTTCTTGTCCCAATCAGATCATCTAGTACGATAAACAAAGAAATTAAAAATAAATAACCACATAAAATGTTATAAGTTACCTTCCAAAAGGAACGATTGGGCAGAGGACAAAAACTGAGCCATTGCTAAAAACAAAAAATACCTGCATGAGAACACTACTTTTAACGACACACAGGATAGAAAGGATAGACAAAAATTGTTATTTCTCAACCCAAAGAAAAAGATAAGGTTAAAGATTTAATAAGTGGAAGTAAAAAGTATATCACATATAGATAGAATGGGTAATGTTATCTAATCTGTATATATGTATATATAAATATATATGCAGATTATGGGAAGTTCTTTTTTATTTTTTGTGACCTCGGCCTTTTGATAATAAATATAAAAATGAATTTTTATATTTTATATAATTTTTATCTTGAAACAATGTAGTTAAAATACTACTCACTTTTAACCAGTTTTCATAATCATAGGGTCATCACTCCCTGACATTGTCCAGATGACCATATCCATATTGGGATGTCTCTCAATCTGACATGATGAGATCGGTACTCCAAATGATTCCTTTGTATACTTCATCACGCTGACAGCTGTAAATATGACTTTGAACTGGTGGTGCAGTGGCAGAGAGGTCTACAAACCCTTTAGTTTGCATCTTAGTTTGAATGTCTTATTAAGATAATTATCAGCACTGCATCACCCTTTTTCCATACTCATTCTAAGTATAAATATTTAGACAATGTTATCTACTTTACTCATTTTTTACTTAATGAAATGTTTATATTCTAGGAACAATATTATGAAGTGCCATGCTCCTTTTATAGTCTAGCTCTGCTTCCATCCTCCTTCAGTGCATTTCTTGATCAGTTAATTCACTAATTCCTTCATTGAATCTTCATGTTAATTCCTTTATTGTATCTTTTTAATAATTAATAGCTTATACCTCATGAATTGTTCGTATCATTATCTTTTTTTTATATATATTTTTTTTACTTTTTGTAGTATATATTTTAGAAGGGGAGCCTTGGCGCAAAGGTAAAGTTGTTGCCGTGTGACCTAGGGGTCATGTGTTTGAGTCTCAAAAACAACATCTTGCAAAGCAGGATAAGATTGCGTACAATAGACCCTTCCCGAGACCCATATTGGCAGGAGCTCTGCACACCGAACTGTCCTTTACTTTTTGTAGTATATATTTGAATTTATTAATTAGGGCATTATCTTACAAATGAATTCTTAAAATGGATTATGTAATAAGAATGAGCAAAAACCAGGAAAATTGCCTTATTTAGTAAGAATTGAATTATTTTATAAAATATTTAATCTTAGAATAGATAATCAAAACCTATTTCATAAGTTACTAGGTTAATCATTAATTTAAATTATATTAATAGATTAATTATCTTATATATTATTTTAGATATTAAGGCATTATTAGGTAGATTAAACTAAAAAATTTATTTTTATTATTAGGTAAATTAATGTGATAATTTTATTAGGCTTTAATTAAGCATATTTAAATTATCTCCAACGTAACTAGGAGTTGATTCAAACTATTAACCTAAGTTATTTAATTAAATTAAAATCTTCCTCAGCCCCCACCCTGTTCGGGTTTGCGTGACACGTCCGAGCACATCGTCATGCCCGAGTGACAGCTCTAGACGTGTTGTCGGGCCAACGTGATGCGTCCATGGGACCTTAGGCCGCCAACGCCGAAGGCGTGCTTGTGTCGGTTCGTGAGTGGAACGATATATTTCGCTAGTATCAAGTGAAACGGAACAAGATTTTAATTCATGGATCGGTCATGAAAGCTTATTTTATCTAACTACAGCTTTTGCTTGGTCTGTTTTATTGCCATTGTCCTTAGGGATGGCAATCTTCCCCATGGGTTCGGCGCACTGTGGGGAAAATTCGAAACAGGGGTGGGTTCGGGAAATTTTTTCGGGTTTGGGTTCGGGTTCGGAGAATTTTTTCGAGTTCGGATTCGAGTTGACGCGAGTATGGGGATGCTATCCCCATCCCCGAACCCGCCCCAATATGACATGATTAGGGACAGGGACGGGGACGGGGACGGGGATGGAGATGGGGACGAGGATGGGATGAAGAATGGCATTCCCCAATATCCTTTTAGAATTCGAGGATGGAAAGCAGGGATTGGGGCGGGGATCGGTATTTGATCCCCATGGGACGGGATGGGGATTCCTCGATTAGATGGGGGGATGGGCAGGATGAAACGGGGGGATATGGGATGGCAAACCGGCCCCCGGCGAGGGGATGGGATGATAGATTCAGGGATGGGCGGGATATGGGGATGGCAAACCCGCCCCCGGCCCCGCTCCATTGCCATCCCTAATTGTCCTTGGGTATTCTGTTGATCACATAGATCAAGATAATGTCATTTGCATGTTGTGTGAAATTACATCATTTACATGAGCACAATTGATGAATCGTCATCATTATTATTGTTTCTAGGCAGGATAGATGCATTTCATAATATTTGTAATACTATTTGATTTGTTCTAATTTCACGCGTAACTAGTACTATGATAAAATGTCCTGATCTATTATATTGATAGTGTTGGTTTTGTCATAGGGGAAATCTCATAGATGGACAGCAAAGCAACATGATGGTCTTAGGTATGGAGTAGAATAAAACTGTGACTTTGATACCATGAAATGCGACATGAGATAGATTTGTGAATTTAAGGCGTCTCTCATGGGGTTAAGTGCCTCTATTAGCAATCCAGAGAGATAAGAAGTAATGTCATCATAGAAAGTAGAAAGTGAATTATCGTTTGAATGTGATATGGAATATGGGTCTATTTTATATCCTCTACAATAATATAAACTAATAAGACAAGCAAAACAAGGTATGTTATTCTAGAAAAGATGAAACTTTTTTTCCCAAAAAAGTATAAATAGAATAAAATATAATTTACGATGTGAATAGTTTATTTTATATGATTCAGGTATTGTCTAACGTGGTCTGATTTTATTTGGATCAACTTACTTTGTAATAAGGTAAGTCATATTTAATGGTACGCCAGAATACCTAGATGAGTTGTTTGTTTGATGTTCAACTTGCTGAGGGAAAGCATCTAGTTTCATTCTAGGGGCTAAGGCTTTCCACACTAGCCTAGGCATGTGATGACAATGATGGTATAATTCAGACAATAAATTGCATCCGTAATGGATGTAAATCTACCAAAAGAAAAGAAATATATCACAGTTTCTGGAATCAATTTCATGATAATACTCACAGAAAATCTATCCCACAAATGTTCACCTCCGAATGAGAATGCCATAGGGCAGAATGATGCAGCACTTTGGCATCTTCCAGGTTCAGTAGGTTGAAGATAATATTCTTGCTCTGGATGTTCCACGTCACATGACAAATTGAAAAGCCTGGGCATAAAAATTTAACATTTCTGAAGCAGCAATATGACCATATAGCATCAAAAAATGATTGCAGAATCTCAAATAAAAGAAGCATCTGCAGCATAGAATAGAAGTGACTTCTATTGTACACTCACAAGCTTATTGTAATTTAAGAAACTTTGATAGGGGCATATCTACTGCCCAAGTTTATCGAAGAACAAAGTGAGTTCATAGCATTGAAATGACAAGTTAAAAAAGAATCAGTTCTACGATTAACAAGAGGAAAAATCCCAACAGTCTCACAATTGCCCAATCTAATTCAATGATTTAAATCTTGCATGCCTAGCTTATGTCACATTGTTGGTTGACAGCAACATGGTGTGTGAAGGCAACAGGCAAACATCACGCCAGCAAGGGCACAATTGTGAGAACCGCCTACACAATGAAACTTCTTTGAGGTTCACCGTTTACCTCTTAATACTCTTCCTCCGCCTTTATTCGCCTGTTCATTTGCCTTGTCCTTAACCTCATACTCCTCTTCGTCCACCTCCTCCTCTTCCCCCACCTCCTCCTATGACACACAGCGGAGATGAAAGGAATGGAGCACCACAATTAAAAGGGAGCAAGATGGTTCTCTTTTGATGAACTTAAAAGATGCATTAATAACTTTTTGGTGTCCATTGAGATTGGTTCAAAAGGTTACAGAATGGTAATTGTTGAGTATCATACGCCAAACTTCCATAAAGAAAACACTCTAAAAATTAAGTTCTTTTACCCAACTCCCTTCGGGTCTAAGAGGAATGTTTCCACGTAGATAGATAGTGGCAATCAAGAGGGCATAGCAAGGATCAACACGAGGTGCACTTGAATTCAAGTGTGAGATTGAGTTGTTGCCAAGAGTTTATCACAAAAACCTAGCATCACTAGTGGGTTCCGCTTTAACCAAGAGAGTAGATGTTAGTATATGAATTTATTATAAATGAAAGGCTAAGAGAGCCTTTGTAGTATGTTCAATATCACCCCTTAAAATTCGTCCAATTCATTATATAAGCCTTTTTCAAACTTTCAAATCATGACTTTAAGTTTCAGTGTTGTGTCTCCCAGTGCCACGATTGTACACATTTATTTGTTATATGATTTATAACTTAGCTTATATAATTTATGATAAATGAATTAGGATAAGGTAAATTTATTTGATATAAATGATAGAATAGTTTAATTAATTATTATTATCAAAATCATACTTGAACGGTAACATATGGCACCCAAATCGTATTGTTCACCAATATGGTTTGAGATTTTAACGTCCTAGTATGTTCCTTTTCTTTTAATCCATGCAGTAAAATCTGACATGCCCAGGTATAGAGACATCAAACAAACTTGAACCATTACGATGAATAATTGGGCACAAGCTATTTAGAAGTTTGGTTTATGTGCTGGAGATGCATTATTAAAAGGCAATAAAAGAAGCAGAAAGTTTCTTGATTATGAATTGCTAGATCCATCAAGATTAATTTTGATAACACGATAAATAGCTAAGATGGCAGAGACAGTAATACAGAATTAGTGAATAACAATGCAGTTTAACTACCACAACATGACAATAACAGCAGTTAGATTATGAAGCCGTTAGATTGTATAGCTGTTCGATTCATCACACAAGAAACTAACTATAGATATTTATGAAGTTTATACTTACCTGAAGATAGAATCTGATGATAAAATGCCTATGTGGCAACTGCTGTATGGATGCCAGGACACTTGCAAAATTTGTAGGCCATTGTTCAGGCCACAAAATAGTTGAGCAGCAACAGAGTCTGTCCTGTTGGAAACATTAACAAACACCATTAATTTGGGCAGTTCAGAGTTTAGATTGTAATAACTAACGTGACTCAATGCAAAACTCATTTATGAGTTTTAAGAACAAAAAAATATATTAAAAAAGGGAATGCAGAGAATAGCAGATGTGCATGTTTATGGATCGTAGGAGCCTTTCCAAGTTTAACCACCATATCATTGTGTACACCAAATTAATCCAAATGGTCAAAAATTTTAACCAAGGGAAAATATGTTCATGGCAGACTAAAAACAATCCCATCAAATAAGTTAAAGATCACTAGGATGATTTGAATTTAAGATTGCATCTTTCTCTTTCATCTAGATATTCTATCCTGTCATTAATGGCACCAGGCACACACCTAGGTGTCCAGGACAGTATAGGTAATACAATGGTGCTTCAATCCAACTTTAGGGGTGTGTTTGGTTCAAGTTATTAGATATAACCTTAATTATGTGATTACCAAGTAATAATATAACCAAGGTAATGGGGAATGAAACATAACCTGAAGTTGTTTGATTCAATTTAGGTAATCAAATAAAATCTTGTTTGTTTGGAGGTAATAGTGTATGACATAATATAATATTTTACCGTATTACCCTTTAGTTAAATTTAAGTATAATAATATTATATGCTTATAAATTTAAAATAAAAAAGTAAGATGATATTATATACATATTCGTACCCTCGGTCGTCGGTCGTCGATCGTCGGTCGTCGGTCATCGGTCGTCGATGGTGGTCGTCGGCCGCCGGCGGTGGTCGCCAACCGTCGTTGTCGGTCGCCGCCGCGAATAATAGTCGTCGGCCGTCGTCGACGGTCGCCGGCCGTCGACGGTCGCCGGCCGCCGGCGGGCGTTGGCGGGCGCCGGGCGCAGGTCGCCGGTCGCCGGCGCAGGTCGCCGGGCGCCGGCGCAGGTCGCCGGGCGCCGGCGCAGGTCGCCGGGCGCCGGCGCAGGTCGCCGGGCGCCGGTCGTCGGCGGTGGTCGCCCACGAATAATGTCTCTTCTGCTAAGGTAAATATTAGAGGATAATTTTGGAAAGATAAGTTTCATAACTCCAAAATCAAGAAAAACCTTACTTTCCTAAGATTGTTCGATTCCGGATTGCATGCCCCTTTTGCTGACGTGTCGGGCATTAATCATTACTTGGGAATCGCTAATTATCTAAACCAAACAAGATTTTTATTGATAACCTTGGATGGATAACCAAGGTTATCAAGGATAACCCCCAACCAAACGCACCCTAGGAGTTTTGTCTAGGAACTTGGCACTCATGTAAGGTATCGCAGTAGGCATGGCAAGCATAATAGATTTCCTATCTAACAGAAAGACATTGCAACATATTGTATAATAATAATAGAAATCATAACCTCAAAACGGAAGGTGACTTGATTTCAGAAAAGGAGCATAGACTTTCCCAACATTGAAGACCAACCTTTGGCATAGGATTATCTGATGGCAATCATGAACTTTGTTTGTCATAACAATGAAATGAAGCACATTTCTAGCATAAACCAGAAGCAATTTGATATCATTATCCCTCAACTCAGAATTATATCTCTACTGTTCTAATTGACTCTATGCTATAGACTAATCAAGAATAACAATCACAACTCCATAGACATTCAGTCAAATACTCTTAAGTATATTTCCACATTTTTAAAATTAAGTAAAAAGCATCAGTCATGCGAGTCTCTAATGTCATGTGATTCAAGGACCAACTTAAGAGCACCTAAAGAATTCAAATTTCAAGAGATATCCCCATGGTTATATCATTCTACTTGCACAAGCCATCTTGGACATAGTTGGACTGGAAAACTCGATATTGCTACAGATTGGTTTGAACCTATGCAAAAGGCTAACGAAGTATACACCTAATAACTTATCCAAGTGGTTGACTTTTAGATTTTTGTTCTTAAAGGCGAATTCAATATAAAATAATAAAGAAACAAAACCTCAAGATGGAAGGTGAAAACTGAGGCAGACCTTTCGCAGCAAGATTATCTAACAGTAATTATGAGTTGTGTGTCAATAGCAATGGCATTTAACTATAATTTTGAAATTATTTGGAACTTTATCATCAACTTCAAATTATTCCTAATAATTCAGATTTGCATAATTAATATAGAGATTAATCAAGTAGCTCCAGTGGATCAATAGGTGGAATAGCTTGACAATTTAGCATCAAAATTATTATTAATTTTGGAATTATAAACAAAAATGTAAAAGTACTAGCAATTTCTTTTTTCTCATGAAAAAAATCCATATATTTATTTGCATGTATATTATTATCAATTAAATTTTATATTGATGACTCATAATTTTAAATGTCCTAGCACTCGGTCAGCACAACTAAAATTTTTTGTTTCATAGACCAGAAAAATGACCACAGGCCGACATTAATGAATTTGCTTTACAAGAGGTGACAAATTGGCGCAACAAGTACAATTTTAGCATACTATGTAGTAATCACCACAAAGAGAGCAACAATTTTGGTAATTAGGTGCTGGCAACACCTCATATTGACATGTAGTATCCAAGTCGACACTAGCATTGCCTTGTTCCAACTAGACATTGGAACTTTGAATCAGAACAAAAAATTTAAATTTATATAATAAATTTATATTAATATAATGACCATTTTATATATGAAATGACAAGTACAAAAATTTATTGAGACATATTATGTGTGTGTGTGTGTGTGTGTGTTCACATAAGATACACCAATGCATCTTAACTGTCACAATCCCTATAATATTAATTTTCCACAATCTCTATAGTAATAATTGTGTCTATGGGGTAAATAATATATAAATATTGCTTCCAATTTGTCCATTTGGAAAAATATTATGAATATTAACTCAAAAATTATTGGAACTTTGATGAGATAGGTATTTCTTTAAAAAGGACAACTCGGTGCACGAAGCACCCGCCAATGTTGGGTCCCAGGGAAGGGTCTATTGTACGCAGCCTTACCGCTTTGAAAGAGGTTGTTTTCGAGTCTCAAACCCGTTACTTCGTTACACCAAGCTCACCTTCGAGCTAGGTATTTCTTTAACCTTGTAAAAATTTGGAAAAATAAAATAATTATATTATGTATGGAATAACCATTACAATGATATACACAAGACACTTGACAATATTTGACTAAACTCGCTAGTCGCTACACCGTTAGTCCTAATATTAATCCCTCAAACACTAACCCTCAAGATGAAGACATTATTTATGTCCAACATGTTGCATGAACTAGAAAAACTATAAATTAGACACAACAATAAAAAATTGAAAATAACTATATTCACATGCAAGCAAAATAACACTTATGTAGTTATTTGAGCATGCAAACAATGATACTACCTTAACCAACAATGTTTAGGAGAGAGTTGATGAAGTATAAAGGTAATAGGATTGCAAGCAAAGTTGATAGTACTTATGCTTGCATCGAGGCACAAATGTCATCTTGCTATCCTTGCAACAATTTTGGTGGCCAAGTTGTGACTGGATTCGTGTTCCCCTAAGCCTGATTTAAGAATTATCCCAGCAATTGTTCCATCTTATATTGCAGTGATTGGTCGATTATTATGTTGTGATGGATGTTTCTAGTTTCAAAGGTAGGGTTGTGAGAAGCATAATCTCCTTCCCATAGTTTCAATGTTACGTCATAGTGGTTTCATTAGTAGATAAGATATAAACTCCACAGAATTTGATATTGTGTTAGAATGCTTGAACATGGTATCAACAACAAATTAAAGGTGGAGGAAGGAAATGAAGAAGAGGGAACTGTGTGTCTGGAGGAGTTATTTTGTGACTTCTTCCTCAACCAACATAAATTATTTGAGACTTCATCCCTCAAGAGCTGCTTTGTGAGTTGAAGAAAACACTCATTGAGCTCTTGCAGTCCTCATGAGGCAGTTCCCGAGATGAAGAAAATCCTCGTGGAGCTATATTCTAAGTTGTGTGATCCTTGCAGAGTTATTTCACAACTTGTCATAGTTCATGCAAACCTGTTCATAATCATCATAGAGTCTAAACTTTAAAGGAGATCCTTACCTCAAAGATATTCACAAGTTGTGAAGTTGTCATCATAGAGAAGATGTTGCTCTGAGTTCTCACTAGCACATAAGTTTTATTTTACTCATATAATCTCCTATCACAAATATGACCGGAATTTTTAGCTGTTCTTCATGTTTCTCGAATTGAATATGACTATGAGCAACAAATGTGGCATAGTTGTGGCATAATTGATGTTAGTAAAAGTGGCCCAACTAATGTTAGTGAAAGTGGTTCAACCATTGCAACAACATTGGGAAGGAGTGTGAGCATTCATGTTCTCTCATCACAAGCTAGTATTGGTCATTGCTTTCCATTTATAGGGTGTGGTATATATTGTTGATAATAATCCGATAGCTTTCCTAGACTAATCTAACAAGCATATCAGAATTGGTAATGCTACACAAAGGAGTAGATATTGACAAATGTTTTCATTCCAATTGAATTCTACCTAATACATCATACAATACTATCCTACTATAGAATGGTGTCCAACATCGTTTGATCTTGGTAGCCAACCTTAGACTGCATATGTAATTGTTAGTCCATATCTAATTGTTATTCCATACCTAAACTGTTGTAAGTTGCAAGGGTAGTTGAGTATTTTCCTATTTTTGTGTCATTAGGGTTAGCAAGTTATATAAGTCTTGTACAGGGTCTTGGTTTAATGCAATTGAAAGTTTTACAACATGGTATCAGAGCAAGGTTTATCAAAAACCTAATTTTTTTTCCTACGCGCCGCCGTCACTTCCTCTCCTCTCTGCCTTCTCGCACGGCGCCGTCACTTTTCCGTACGCGGCGCCGTCAAAAACCTCGACGCCGCTTTCACTTCACACGCACGCGCGCCGCAGCTCTTCGCGCACGCCTCTCCGACGCGACCTCAACGCCGCTTTCTCTGCGCGCACACGCGAACCAAGGCGCTGCACGATCTCCTCTCCTCGACGTGAACTTGACACCGCCACCTTCTTCGCGGAGAGGAGAAGACCAAGGAGGGAAGACGATTGATGCACATGCACAATCGCGACGCCTGACGAAGCCGAATCTGCACATCGGCTTCTTCTTCTTGTCGCCGGAAGCAGTTGGCTCGCGCGTCCGCGAAGAGGGAGGTGCTGGCCGGCCCTTAGGCTTCCTTTCCGCCGGTGCCTTCTCTGTTGGGGCTTCTTCTCGGCAGACATCTTCCCGTGGCTTCTTCTTCTCTGCAGCTTCTTCTCGCCAACATCCGCAGTCTCTTCAAACGCCCACAGTGCCACCATCTCCTCTTCTTTCTCATCTCTGGCCGGCGCCAGCCATCTCTCCTCCTCTCTGACCTCCCGAGCTTTCAAAGAAGCGAGCAACAGCAGTGAAGGTTTCCAGCGGCAGCGAACTGAGAAAGTTCCATCTCTTCTTGTGATTTGTTATGACGGACATCTTTGGGGAAAGTTCTGGGATGTTTACAGATCCTTTGACTTCTTCTGGACAGGTACAACCAATTTTCACAATGACAGGAACCGGAGGACCTGGTCTTCAAATAACCTCGGAAAAATTGACCGACACAAATTATGCATCGTGGGCAGTTGCTGTTGAACTTTATGTTGAAGGTCATGATAAACTTGATATTCTTCATGGTACTAAAGTGAAACCAAATGAAAAGGACTCCAATTTTCGTACTTGGAGGCGTGACAACATTCTGGTAATGACTTAGATACTCAATTCTGTTAGTTCTGGCATCAAACAGGTCATTCTTCATAACAGAACAACTGGTGATATGTGGAGGATACTGGAGCAGATGTATGGGCGCAAGTATGATATGCTGCGTACTTATCAGATAAGTAGTCAAATTTTCAAACTTGAGCAAGGTTTTATGTTAGTTACAAATTATTTTGCTACTCTAAAAGGGCTGTGGGATGAGTTTGAGTACTACAGAATGGACAATTGGAGTTCCACTGATGATCATCAGAGATATCTGAAGATTCTGGAGGACAAAATCATTAAGTTTCTTAATGGGCTTCATGTAGAGTTTGAAAATTTGAAAGGACAAATTCTTAGTCTTGATCCTACTCCCTCTCTAGAACAAGTTTACCACAAAATTCTGAGTGAGGAATGCAAGAGAAGGACCATGAACAACAAGGGTAATATTTCTGCAACAAGCACTCCAATTGGAGAGACTTCTACTTTTGTCAGTTCTGCTAACAAGTTCAAGTCTGGGGGAACAAAAAGAAAAGGTGGAAAATTTTGTCGGCACTGCAAGAGGACTAATCATAATTCAGATTTCTGTTGGGAGAAATATCCAGAAAAAAAAACCTAAAAAATTCAAATACAGTGACAAGAAGGCTCCTAGTCGTGGAAAAATTGCTGCCCAGAAATTAGTGGATGGGGAGACTACTGATTCTTTGGTACCTTCTAATATTGAGTTGTCATCTACTGATATTGTCAATCTTCAGCACCTTTTATCACGACTCCAAACTTCATCCTCTATCTCTACCAATTCGTCTCAAGCGCACACAGGTATTCGTGACCTGGAGTTAAGTATTGCTTAGTCAAGATCTTACAGCCCCTGGGTTATTGATTCCGGAGCTACGGATCATATGACAAATCTTGCTAATTCCTTCATTTCTTACTCTTTGTCTTCTGGGCAGGATAAAGTGACTATTGCTGATGGCACCAAAGCCACTGTTGCTGGTAAAGGTTCCATACAACTGGCAGATCACTTTATCCTATCCTCTGCACTTCAAGTTCCTTCCATTTCTCTTAATTTACTTTCTGTTAGTAGTATTACCAAACAACTACACTGCTCAATAACCTTTTTCCCTGATCATTGTGTCTTTCAGGATCTCGAGACCAAGCAAACAATTGGGACTGGCCGTGAAGTAGGAGGTCTTTATTTCTATCATCTTGGAATAACATCTGCTTTGAAGTCTACAGCCTAGTGTTCAGAAAATAAGCATCAAGAAATCTTGTTATGGCATTCTCGTTTGGGACATTTATCTTTTCGGTCCTTAAAGGTCTTATTTCCTAGTCTCTTCTCTTCTGTTTCTCTTGAGTCTCTTCAATGTGAAGTTTGTCAGTTATCCAAACATTGTAGAACTCATTTTTCTGAGTCCATGAATAAAAGTTCGTCTCCGTTTGACCTTGTTCATTTAGATGTGTGAGGTCCCTCTCTTGTGCCTTCTTTGGATGGCTACCGGTACTTTCTCTCTTTTATTGATGATTACACCCACTGTACATGACTTTATTTGATGAAAGGCAGAGACGAAGTTCCTCGACTCATTCAACATTATTGCAAAATGGTTGAAACTCAATTCAACACAAAAGTGAAAACTCTTCGATCTGATAATGCATGGGAGTACTTTACACAATCTCTAAATACCTTTCTAGAGAATTTAGGAATTCTTCATGAGTCATCTTGTCCCTACACACCACCGCAAAATGGAGTGGCTGAAAGGAAAAATCATCATATCCTTGAAACAGCCCGTGCACTATTATTCAGCGCCATTTACCAAAATATTTCTAGGCTGATGCTGTTCTTGCAACTGCTTATATCATTAATCGTCTACCATCAAAAGGTCTCGGGTATCGATGCCCTCTCACGATTCTTCGTCCTGACATAACATTGTTCTCCCTTACACCTCGGGTATTTGGCTCCCTCTGTTTTATTCATGTTCTTGGTCCCAAATCCTCTAAGCTTGATCCTCGCTCTATACGGGGAATTTTTCTAGGGTATTCCACTTGTCAGAAAAGCTACAAGTGTTTTGATCTTGTTACTAAGGCTAGATATGTCTTGAAGGATGTTACCTTTTTTGAGTCTGAGTCCTATTATTCTCCCCAGACTCGTCCTCAGGGGGAGAATCTTACTCCTTCCCTTGTACCTCAAGTGGTTCCTTCTCCTATTTCACTGGATGTCATGGAAAATAGAAAAGATGATGCTTCATTACTGGATGCTCCATTACTGGGCTCGCAGGCTTCACAAGAAATTATTACTTACAAGTGACGAAGACATAAGCAAGGACCTACTATTGATCGGCTAGTTGAATCGGAAGCTTTGGCTCCTGATCCCGTATCCTCATTGGTTGAACCAATCGCACCCCTAAATATGAATGAGCTGGACCTTCCAATTGCTGTTAGGAAGGGGGTCAGGTCATGTACTCAACATCCTATCTCTAACCATGTTTCTTATTCTCGTTTGTCTTCTTCATATCATGTCTTTGTTTCACAGCTATCAAATCATGTCATACCTTCTTCTTATTATGAAGTTGTAAGGGACTCAAGATGGCTGGAAGTAATGAATGAAGAAGTGGAGGCTCTTAATAAGAATGGTACTTGGGAATTAATAGATCCCACAAAGGGGAAGAACTTGGTTGGTTTTAAATGAGTCTATGCTATCAAGTATAACTCAGAGGGTGAAGTGATCAGATATAAAGCCAGACTTGTTGCCAAGGGATTCACTCAAACATATGGGGTGGATTACTTGGAGATCTTCGCTCCGGTTGCAAAACTCAAAACAGTCAGAGTGATTCTTTCTCTTGCTTCTCAATATAATTGGCCGCTATTTCAGCTAGATGTGAAAAATGCTTTTTTGAATGGCAACCTTCACGAAGAGGTCTACATATTACCACCTCCTGGAATTGAAACAAAAGGAAAGGTTTGCAAGTTGATAAAAGCTTTGTATGGACTTAAACAATCACCCAGAACATGGTTTGATAGGTTCTGCAAAGTCATGACATTGTTTGGCTTTAAACAAGGAAATGTTGATCATTCACTCTTTGTGAAAAGGAAATAGGACAGAACTACCATTCTCTTAGTTTACGTTGATGATATGATAATTACGAGCGATGACGAGATTGAAATCCAAGCTCTTAAGTCCAAGTTAATATCAGAGTTTGAAATTAAAGACCTTGGACTATTGAGGCACTTCCTTGGTATTGAAATTGCTCGATCTTAAGAGGGAATTTATATATGTCAGAGAAAATATGTGTTGGATTTACTCAAAGAGACAGGGAAGTTGGGTTGTTGGCCAGCATCAACACCTATGGAAGTAAGTCATGATCTCACTAGTTCTAATGGGGAAGATCTTACAAATCTAGAAAAGGGAATATATCAAAGGTTAGTTGGAAAATTACTCTATTTGTCTATGATTAAGCCTGACATTACCTACGCTGTTAGTGTAGTGGGCCAGTACATGCATGCTCCTAAAACTATCCACGTGAAGGCCATTGATAGGATTTTAAGATACTTAAAGTCATGTCCCGGAAAAGGCTTGCTGTTTAAAGGAGGTGATAATCTGAAAGTGGAATGTTATTTTGATGCTGATTGGGCTAGTTCTAGAGATGATAGAAGATCCACTTCTGACTATTGCACCTTTTTAGGAGGAAACTTAGTAACTTGGAGAAGTAAGAAACAAAGTGTTTGTGCACGGTCCAGTGCAAAAGCAGAATATCAGGCCATGGCACATGGTCTTGCATAAATGTTATAGTTGAGTTTTTTTGTTGGAAGACATGGGATTAAAGGTTGAATTACCACTCAGGCTGTATTGCGACAATAAAGCTGCAATCAATATTGCAAATAATCCAGTTCAACATGACCGGACCAAACACATCGAGATTGATCGTCACTTTATTCGGGAGAGACTTGATTCTGGAGAGCTATGTTTGCCTTATGTCAAATCTGAGGACCAACTTGCTGATATGTTTACAAAAGCTATACCCCAAGCTGTGTTTAATTCTGCCCTTAGCAAGTTAAACATGTTTGATATATATGTTCAACTTGAGGAGGAGTGTTGTAAGTTGCAAGGGTAGTTGGGTCTTTTCCTATTTTTGTGTCATTAGGGTTAACAAGTTATATAAGTCTTGTACAGGGTCTTAGTTTAATGCAATTGAAAGTTTTACAACATAAACAAATAAGTAAAGAAGATCATGGCATAAATCCCATTATGCAAGAAGCAACGAAATCAAAATGGGGTTACATTTATGTGAAATACTTAAACCCAACCAATGTGAATGGGTATTATCAATTTTTAATTATACTACAAAAAGTATATTGGGTGAGAAAAGGGCATTCCTTTTTATTGGAATCAACAAAAGGACACCCCTTTTATTTATCATCAAAGCAATGCCCTATCCCACTTCTGCCTATATGTGTTTTCGAAAATACCCTTGTTTGGCGTTGTTGTAAAGGCTATGTTCATAGCAACTACCACATGAACACTTCAACTCTGTCAACACTAGTAACATCATGTTATAGCAGTTATAGTCCATAGTTGTTACAATCAAGGTTCGTAGAATCGCGATCCTACACAGGATCGATTTGGGGTCAGGATCGGATCGGTCAGGATCGGATCGTAAAATCGTACGATCCTATCAAAAACCCTTAAAATGAAAAAATATACAATTTTTATTAACACTATAATGAAAATAATCACGTTTAATTTCAAGAATATTCTATTTATTACAAGACGATCCAATTTAATTGTCAACCTATTAGATAATAGACATCTAAAGACTCATCATTTTAGAAAAAAGATATAACATAATATTATTAATCAAAAACTAACTAAAAAATAATTAAATAGATATTTAAATAATCTTAAAACACTAACACTAACGATGTAAAAGATAAAAAAAATAATAAAAAAGATTAATAATCTTCTGGGCCTCTGAAAAGGCTTTAAACAATATTTTTTGGGATTCAATCTTAAAACTAACTTGTAGATCTTTGAACGAGTTTCAATTTGATATATTATAGGTCACGTGGTTCAATCCGAGTCAAAAGTTATGACCTCTTAAAGCTTTCATCGATCCTGTTCCGATCCTGTCCGATCCTATACGATCCTGTCCGATCCTGTCCGATCCTACCGATCCTGCTGCGATCCTGCTACAAAAAACGATTCTGCGCGATTCTGGATAGTTTTGTGGTCCAGGATCGTAGGATCGTACGATCCTACGATCCAGGATCGCGATTTTGCAAACTATGGTTACAATATGGAGACTTTATCTTTGGTCACACATTGGTCAATATTATGTTGTAGCAACTACGAAATCATAGCTACTACAACAGACACTTTATTTCTGGTCAACACTAGTAAACATTATATTGTATTAATTGCGGGAATTGCTGTTGCACAATTGTAGCAGTTATGATTCCGTAACCACTACAGCTGTGTAGCAACTATGGGATCATAACTACTACAATTATGTAGCAGCTATAATCTCATAGCTACTACAACTATATAGTAGGTATAATCCCGTAGCTGCTACAATAGTGCCAAAAACAAGGGTATTTTCAGAAAAAAAAAAAAATGGACTAAAGCGAGATGGGGCATTATTTTTTATGATAAATGAAAATGAGGTGTTGTTTTAACGAATCCAATAAAAGAGGATGCTCTTTTAATTTTTGCCCAAGTATATTTCATAAATTTGAAGGGGAGTCTTGGCACAATGGTAAAATTATCTTCGTGTGATCTAGAGGTCACGGGTTCAAATCTCAGAAATATCCACTTGCAAAGTAGGGCAAGGTTGTATACAATAGACCCTTCCATGAGACTCCGCATTGGCGAGAGCTTCGCGCACTATATTACACTTTTTTACATATATTTCAAAAATCTGTTGATTGTCACTACAAAATATCGAGATACATCTTATATATATCACTTAATGTATAATATAATTTGAGAGATAAAAGTCGAACATATAATGTCAGTGGTCACTAATAATGGTGTCAACTTTGAGAGAGTTGGAGAGTTGTTAAAGCAAGATCGTCTAACATTGTTATGGTCATCGTCAGCAATACACTACATTAATTTGATGATGATGGACATGGCAATCTAGATATGGTAAAAAAGGTAATAAAAAAGAGCAATCATTAATAAAATTCCTATATACTTGTTATTGGGTTCAAAATTAATGAGTAAACTTATTGAAAAGAAGATTTTATGACCAAAAGCAACTAAATTTGCAACTTTTTCATTTAAAGACATCCAAGAAAAAAGTCAAATTGAATGTCATATTCACTTCCAAAAATTGAGAAACTTCTCCATGCTACACTGAGGGTGGAGTGGCACAAAAATTATTAGATCTATTAGATTCTAGAACTATGTTACGTAGATTTTTATGACAATAAAGCTTTGTACATTGTCCTCCACAAGATCGGCATGGACAAGAAACCACAAATGGGCAACGTTCAACCAATTGATTCACGAGAAGCACCTATAGTCATCAACGAAGTATTAAAGTTGTGTTGATATAATCATTGATGAGACACTATATGACAAAAAGAATTCATTTAATATCACATAATTCTTTCAATAATTTTTTAATATTGATAATAATGTATGTTTGTTTATTTTAGGTTATTATCTTAATTATCTTATCTTAATTCGACATATTAATATTGCTATAGTGTAGCCGCAAATGATGATATGCTATTGTCCCTCAAAGTTAATATCGAGACTACAATCAAATAGATAATTAGTAGTTTAAACTATTAATGAGAGTTAATTATTTCAAGGAGTGTAGCTTTTTTATGATGTTTTTGTAGTCACATACAGATATAAATTAGATATTGATAAATATAAAATGATTTATAAATAGGCATCATCTACTCATATTACAGACCATTTTAATTTTGTTCATTTATTTATCTTACAACTTAGTAATAGACTAATAGTTATAATATAAAGGATCAACCCCTAAAAAATTGAGTATAAGTTCTTGGCAAATATCATTATTATGCAGTTGTGAAAGGCATTTTGACAACTTCCTCACTTATTCACATGACATTGCCTCTCTTATCATCGCTTAAAGAAAATCGTCTATGTTCATTATATTATGTGCTTAAATTAAGTCATAACAAAGAGGAAAATAACAAGAGTATAGGGATATAGACACGTTTATATAGGCTTTGTCCAGAATGAGAGTAATTCAATAATGGATTAATGAAGAGTTATCGAAGTCAAAAATTCATTACTTGATGAACCAAGATATCTGTCATGAGGAACTCAATTCCTTACCTAAAAAATTGAAGAAGAGCAAGTTAAGATATTGGTAAAGAAGATGATGATGCTAAAGCTTTCAACTGGAATTTCTATTGTTTGGATCTCAATCGAAACATTTTCAAATGTCTTGACCCCAAATACAACCAAAGCGAATGTCTTAACCCAAATACAACCAAAGGTCACAGCTAAGGGAAAAGTCAAAGCCCTTGTAGTCTCTAGTAAAGAGAGAAAATTCCCTAATCTGGTTTATAGGAAGTAGTTGACAAGAGAAAAGCAAACTGATAATTGGTCATAAGCCACTCAAAGTAATTAAGAAGTAAGAACTTGATGAGAGTGACTAAAGATTATACTGTAATCTAACGAGACGTTTGAAATGATGATAGGGGCATCAACAACATGATAACTATTAATGAAGGCATTAACCATAGAGATGCGCCCTCACGGGTTGACGCAGTTGGTACTTACATGAATGGTTGCTCACATGCTCCAATAGGTCCTGGGGTCAATTCCATGTAAAATGTCTCATTGGGTGCTGACCTCCCTTGTGCAAAGGGTCACAACGCCAGGGCAAAATGCCCCCCTGATTTACCAGTCTACATCTTGTCGTGGGTCGGGCGATACTGGGCCGCTTAGAGTGAGTGATATCACCTTTTGCACCAATTAACCGTAGAGATGCACTAGGTGTAGTCATACTTGTCAATAGCGCGCGATAGCGGCACTATCGCGGCGGAGCAGAGCGGAGCAGAGCGGCCTGGGAGCGCAATGCCACGCTTGGGAGCGGAGCGGTTCGCCGTCGCAGGTGTCGCGGCCGCGATCGCGGCTCATCGCGGCTGTTGCGGCCGTAATTGCTACATCAAGGCAGGTTTTGTCAAAAAGACCATAAAACCCTTTATTTATTACCGTTTTAAAAGTAATGGAGAGGTTAAATGGTCATTTTGGCTAACCCTATTTGTTTGCTACGTGGATGGGTTACAGGCTTACCATTTTCGCGATTCTTCGGCTGCGGCAGCGTGCGAGAGCGGCGACGACAACCTGCGAGTCCGACGGCGTTTTCTAGCGGCGACAACGGCGTTTTCCGGCGGCGATAGCGGCGTTTTCTGGCTGCGACAGCTGCGGTTAGTCCCTCTCCTTCCTCCATCTCATTGTTTTTTTCCTTCCTCCATCTCTCGATGACTTCTTTTCCTTCTTCAACTTCCGGCGACAACGGCATTTTTGTTTCACTTTCCGACGGCGATTTTCCGACAGCGGCGACTGCAACAGCGGCGTCAGTTTCCGACGACGTGAATTTCCAGCGGCCTTCCTCCATCTCATTGTTTGTTTTCCTTCCCATCCATCTCTCGAAATTTTTTTCATTAGTTTTCCTCTCGAATTTTTTTTTTCCAGTGTCAATTTGTTGTGTTAATTTTTTCCAGCTTCAATTTTTTCCAGCGTCCTTCCTCCATGGCATTAGTCTTGTTTTTTTTCCATTTGTTTTCCATCTCATTGCCATTTGTTTTTCCTCTGTTTTTTTCTATTTTCCAATTCAATTCAACAAATGGCAACATCATCCACTCAAGTTTCTAGTGTTGCTCCCTCTTCTTGTGGTTTGGTGAAGCCCACTGATGACAACATTGATATAGCATGGCAATGGAATAGCTTAAAAGATATCAACAATAGGAAGAGTGTAACATGTGATTTTTGTGGCAAAACAACTAATGGTGGAATAATTTGAGCAAAGAGACATCAAATGGGTGTGATAGGAGATGCAAAAGCTTGTACAAAAGTCCCACATGAAGTTAAGCAACTTCTCAAGGAAGCTTTTGAGAAGAAAAATGCGGAGAAGGAATTAAATTTTGGTGCAGTTGGAGAAGATGATGATGACCAAGAAGAGTTGGAAGAAATCCTACAAATGAGAAGAGGGAAAAGAGCTTCATCAACATCAAGTGGAAGTAACTCTATTCCTTCAACTATTCTTAAGCAGCCCAAGAAAGCAAAACACATAAAAGGTCCTTTGGATTTGGCGTTCTTGAAAAATCCTGAAGCTACCATTAAATTAGGGAAGTCTCACCGGCAAACAAGCATTAATGATGCTTGTGATAAGGAAGCAAGAGCTAGAACCATTCAATACATAGCCCGATTCTTTTATATGAATGGGATTGCTTTCAATGTTGCTAAATCTAAAAGCTTTAAGTTGATGCTTGAAGTTGTTGGAAATTATGGTCCACACCTTAAATCTCCAAGTTATCATGAGTTGAGAGTTCCACTCCTTAAAAAAGAGTTGGAGTTAACAAAGGATATGTTGAAGGGTCACGAGGAGGAAAGGGTGAGATATGGATGATCAATAATGTCAGATGGTTGGACAAATAGGAAGAATAGGACATTGATTAATTTCATGGTAAATTATCCAGCTAGGACAATGTTTGTGAAGAGTGTTGATGCTTCTGCATATATGAAGACAGGGGACAAAGTATATGAGCTATTGGATAGTTTTGTAGAGGAGATTGGAGAAAAAAATATTGTTCAAGTGGTGACTGACAATGGAAGTAATTATGTCTTGGTTGGTAAAAAACTATGAATTGCTTAAATTTCTTATTACTTCCTTTAATATTTTGCTACTTATCTAATTTTATTTAATTTGGCTCTTCTTAGGCAAACTACTTCAAGCTAAGAGAACTAATCTCTTTTGGACTCCATGTGTTGCACATTGTCTAGATTTAATGTTGGAGGACATTGGAAAGTTTCCTCGAGTTAAGAAGGCAATACAGAGAGACATTAGTCTTGTGGGTTTTATCTACAACCACACTTTGGCATTGAATACAATGAGAAAATTTACCAACAAAATGGAGTTGGTTAGGCATGGAGTGACAAGATTTGCTACAACCTTCCTTTCATTGCAAAGGTTGTACAAACAAAAGAATAACCTTAAAAGGATGTTCACTTCAGATGAGTGGTTGAGCTCCAAGACAGCTAAAGAGGCTAAGGGGAAGAAGGCTGGTGATATTGTGCTCAGCATAACATTTTGGAATGATGTTGTGTACTCTATTAAACTTATGGGGCCTCTTGTGCATGTCCTTAGGCTTGTTGATAATGAGAAAAAGCCTGCAATGGGATACATTTATGAAGCAATGGATAGAGCTAAGGAAGTTATTCAAAATTCCTTCAAGCATAATGAAGCCAAGTACAAGGATATTTTTGCTATTATTGATAGGAGATGGGATTCACAACTTCATCATCCATTGCATGCAGCTGGCTATTTCCTAAATCCTGAGTTTTACTATCCCAATTCAACAAAGATTGAGAGTGATTATGAAGTAATGGATGGACTTTATAAGACTATTGATAGGTTGATTCCAGATGAAGACTTGGCCGAGAAGATTACAAATGAGATTGGCATATTTAAGAGGGCTGGAGGTATATTTGGAAATAGGATAGCAATCAAACAAAGGAATACTGTGGCTCCTGGTAAGAATTAAGAAATATATACTTAATTCTTGATAAATTTAGTTTCATTTCATAATGTTTCTTAGTAAAGGTGATTTTTTTTATTATTGAATCATAGCTGAATGGTGGAGGAAGTATGGAGCAGGCACTCCTAACTTGCAACAATTTGCAATCAAAGTGTTGAGCTTAACTTGTAGCTCAACGGGATGCGAACGTAATTGGAGCACTTTTGAGCACGTAAGCACATGAAAATAATTTTTCCTTGCATAGTTTTATACTTTTATTCTTTTATTTAATAATTTTAAAACTAACATTTAATAGTTTATGATATGAATATCATAGATTCATTCTAAGAAAAGGAGCAAGCTTGAGCATCAAAAGTTGGTATTTGTCAAGTATAACCGAACCCTTAAAGAGCGCTTTGATAGCCAAGATGAGATTGATCCTATTCTCCTAAGCGGTATTAATGATAGCAATGAATGGTTGCTAGGAGAAATGGGTGCTAAAACAGAAGATGCTGAAGAAGAATTTGTTTTTGGTGATGATGGATTGACTTGGGGAGATGTTTCTGCTGCAGTTGGGGCTGAGGAGCCTCCAAGACACACTAGACTTGCTACAAGATTGAAGAAGTATCAAAGCATTCTAGTTCAAGAAAAGGGAAGGAGTCTATTCAAGAGGAAGAAGAATTTGATGATGAAGAAGACTCAGAGGAGGGACAAGAAGAGATATATAAATCTAGTAGTGAAGAAAGTGATGGAGAGGACAATTTGGCAATGGTTGAAGAGGATGATGATGATGATGATGAATGATTCTACTACGATTTGATGCTGTTGTTTTTTTTGTTGTATTGCCCTTAGAATTTGATGCTTATGACTTTATGTAATATTGATGTTTAGAACTTAATGTTCTGAATTTCTGGAGTGGCCACAAGTTTTTGCCCTATACCATGTTTGCATATTCCTCTAATTATTCTACATTTCTACCTTATTAGAATGGCTTGAATTTAGAGTCTATGTTGTGTTTTTAATCTGTAAGTATGCCAAATGCTGTTTAGCTGAGGAAGATTAAAGTAGTTTTTGACTTTTTGTAATTTCTACTTCTGTTAACCTGTAGTTTTGACTTTTGAGTAATTTAACTTGGATGTCTTTTGGTTAATTATTGTTATCATATAATGTTGGCATTCTAAATTGCAATTGCCATTTCTATTGATGTTTTTTATCAAATAGCGGTCGGAACGCTATCCGCTATCCCGCTATAGCGTTTTTGGAGTCGGCCGCTACGCGCCGCTATCCGCGTTTGACAACTATGGGTGTAGTAAACTTATGTTCCCTTGACTTCAACACTTGAACCGTGGGCATATAAGGTTTTACACATGTAATGTAAGGTGATGGTCATGACAGTCCGATTAAGTGTTAGTTTCAACAAACTCGCCAAACCAAATCAAGCTTATGACCAAGATATAGAAGGAAATTAACTAGATTGATTCTGATCGAGGTCTCTAAACTTTTTTATTATAGTTCTGATATACCAAAACACCAGACCATATATGTATCCTTACCTTAAAAGATAAGTATATTAATTTTATTCCCAATGGTGAATTGAGATATTTTGATAAACATCTAAATAAATTAATATAAATATTACATATCTTAGAATAGTTATTTCATGTAAATCTTGAAAAAAAATTATAGTGCTGATCTTCCAAGGATGTTGTAACAACTAATGCTCCAATCTAATAGGTGATGCTCCTTTTAGTATTAACAAGCTAGTTGAGATTTTTATAATAATGTATAATCTATTGCTCTCAAATATTTACAAAAAAAATATTATTATTAAAAGTAAATAAATACCAAGATCGTATTAGCACAATAAGATATAAGAATCGTATCACTTCAGACATAGAACAAAATTCCAACATAACATTTTAATTTTTGTATAACCCTAAATCTAAAATACTAACGTTTGACTAAATTGACAACACCAATAACCCTATTGATACTAAAACCTCTAACAAAGAAATATAATTGTTTGTGTGGTGATGAGACATCATATAGTATGTCGTTGTATAAGCTGATGCAGCAGCATAAGCTGCTTAGGTAGAGAATTATGTGAAACAATGCACAATGCATGCATAACAAAAGATTAAAAGTAAACAAGATCATAGTAATTCAACTAGAATTAAAAAAACAAATACAATTATAAAAGATTAAATATAAAGAATATGACATTAATAAATTGTTAGGTATACAACCCTAACAAAAATATATATGTGATAGAATTATCAAAATAAAGGACAAATTTGTCAATCCAACCTAATCTTTTGCGTTCTTTATATACGAGTAGACTCAAATCACTGAAGGTTATTATTTGGATTTTTCCAATCTGACTAGACAGTTCTATCCAAATTTTATAAATATTGAATAATAACTCTACACTAAAAAGCACCCACCAATGTGATGTCCCGGGGAAAGATCTATTGTACGCAACCTTACTATGCATTACAAGAGGCTATTTTTGTGACTCGAACAAGCGACCACCAGGTCACACCCTTAAACAATAAATAAATAAATAAATCCAGAGCATATCACCGCTCGAGAGACTTTAACAATTGTTCATATGAAAACTCAATAGTTGCATATCAGTCATTCACATAATTTAAGTATAATTTTTCTATTGAAGTTAACAATTCTTGCCTCAGTCAGAGCAATTGTTTAGTCCCATAGAAGGAATTTCCACACCTTAAAAGCACCTAAGTCTCTCGATACAAATATGTAAATGATGTTATCTAGCACGTTGAATAATGGAGTCTACTCGTGCAGTTTTTATTACTAGCAATTTGATGAATGTTGCAGACTACAACAGAATTGGTGATACAACTACCAATGGAGACGAGAATACAAATCCTAAGAAAACTACTATTTCACCCTTTCTAAGCCCTCTTCCTTCTTGCCCACCCTCTTCCTCCTTGCCTCTCAATCCTTCCTCTTCAACATAATCTTTGTGGACTAAAACAAACTCCATCGCCAGCTGATAACACAGACCAATGTGATATTGAACAAATGTGGTCCTAAGAAGTTCAATTGTGCAAGAAAAATTAGTAAAATGATTTCTTTTAATTAACAATTTCCGAAGCTAAAACATTTAGCAAGAGAGAAACCATTAAGGAAACTTGGTAGAAGAAAAAAATTAATATCTCTTTGTGGCATCTCATGCTTCCACAAAATTATTACATTTATATATATACATAAGAGTTCATTGAGTATCGCAAAAAGGCATATTGTTAAGACAACCTTCATGTTCCACCATTAAGAAGCTAATAAAGTAAAAGAGAGAATACAAAATAGTAAAAGGGAAGCATACTGTTCTCTTAACCAACCTGCATGTCAGTTGTTCTATTGCAGGTGTCTTGTCATTTATATGCATAAGCCTTACGTTGTTGGATCCTGCGAGAAGTAATAGTGATCCATCTATGTTGAGAGAGATATGATCAACCTTATCCTCGATCTGAATATCTGAAGCCAATACCTGTGCGAGGAGAATAAAAGTAGTAGATTTTATCAATTCTAATTATATTATATGTCATGCAGATGAAAAATGTTTTGAGCATAAAACTTGTAGAAGTTCACAAAGTAAGAGATATCCTTCAAGAAATAGATCAAATGCAGGCAAGATTTAACAATGTTGAATCAAGTGAACCATGTTAGTATTACTTATATAAGAGTCTGTGGTTTACCTCTTAAAATATGTCATAATGTTGTCCACATAGATCATGATTGTTTAAAAATCCACCAACTTGGAGCACATATCAACAAGGCATAGTGAATTTTCACGATAATATAGAGCAACTAAGTAAGAATCTCTAATCTTCTTGATTTTAGCTATTTCTTATATGCTATTTGACCATTACTTTAAGGAAGCTTTCTGTACTTGTATAATAACCAGTCTTTGTAATTAGAAACATCTAACAGCAACATTTTAGAATGTAGCAGCCCCACCCCTTAAGCTGACTCTATTTCCTTATCAATGCCACTTTTTTCTGGCAATACGAATGGCTGCACTTCACTTCTCTTTGTAGCAAAAGATGCACTATTGATTGATATGCTATTATTCGTTTTTTTTATTCCCAGATAAAAAGGATAGGCGTGAAGTTTCTTTTGGATGAAAAGAGGAGGAAAAGGAAAGCGTAAGTCCATAAGCAAAATCAAAGTATGGTGATTGGGAAAACAAAAGCAAGCGACGAACCTGAAGCAACAGGTGGCAACTTTGTGGAGACATTACAGAACCCAATCAAATAATTGCATTCAAATTGTTCGACAAAAATATAAAGAACAGGGAAGGTAAAACTGCGATCTCAACAACTGCTGAGTTTACATCATACAAAATATTTTTTAAAAAAAGGAGAACACAAAATTAGTAAGACGATAATCGAAAGTCATGACCTCATAGGGTATGGCTGCCTCCAAGACGGCAGATAAAGAGGAAGGGGGTTCAGGATCGCGGAAGCGCAAGGAGAGGCGAAGGACGCTTTGGGATAGGGGATCCCACACGTAGAGGCGTGAGGAATCGGCATCCCAGCTCAAGAGATTACTGCTTCTGGGGTAATGATTCAGTAGTTCCCCGGTGCTGCCGCTGCCGCCGCCGCCGTCGGCAGAAGAGAAGAAACGGTGCTTGTCGAGAGGAACCCATTGAGGTGGCGGTCTGGTGGAAGAGACCGACAGAAGAGTAGGAGAGGCGCTGTGGATGTCCGGAAGCGCTCGCTGTGAGGGAGTTCTACTGGAGGCAGACGCTGACGGACTAGGACGAAAAGGAAGAGAAGGAGTAGGAAGAGGAGGGGAGTCGCCGTCTTCGTCTCCGTCATCCGGCGCTGTTATCCTCGTCATTTTCGTCCGCTATGACGCTGCAGGCGCAGTCGAGGTTGGCTCGTCGAAGTGGACGAGGCTTCGATTCGACGCTGAAGCGCCCGTTTACTTGCGCTGAAAATTGGGCGGATGGATAACAAATTTCATAAATATATATATCTCTCTTAAAATCCTAGCCGTTCACTATATAGAAATCTTGTTTCCTCACTCATCCAACCTTATTCTTGAACTTGATTGGATCGACTTACAACTTGATATGGATCCTCGGGATATTGGCTTAGGCCACCTACAACGGTGTGTTAATCGAGAGTTATAATACTCGATTAACGCATCATCCGCGTTAAAGTCGTTGCAGCGAGCGCGTTAATGCGCTGACGCGATGAACGCGTTCATCGCGTGTGACATGGCATCCCCAATCGATTAGGAGCGCCCGTAATCGATTGTGGAATCAATTACAGGTCTTCCCAATCGATTGGGGAATGTTTTGAACATCTCCCAATCGATTGGGAGGTTGTCCCAATCCCCACTCCCAATCGATTGGGGAGCCTCGTGGAACACTTTGGAACAGTGACTTTAATCGATTGGGGATGCCGTAATCGATTAAAAATGGACAACGGTCACCTAAACGACTAGTAAATGGACACAAACGACTATTTTAATAAAAATAAATAAATTTTCATCTATAAATATTCATCAACTCTCATTTCAATCTTCAAACACCTCTCTCCCAATTACTCTCATTCCAATCTTCAAACACCTTTCTCCCTCCTTCTAAAAATCTCCTCTCTAGTATTTTCTTCCGAAATAGATGAAAATAATCGTGATTTTTTTAGAAAATACTTCTTCCCAAAATTTCTAAATTCCAACAAATTATCTATATTTTCTATATCCACCAAATTATCCACACAATCTATACCCACCAAATAACTCATATGGTTCATATCCACCTAATTATCCATATAATCCATATCTACAAAATTATCCATCCAATCCACCTGCAACCGGCATGCCTTTTGCATCTCCGACGGAAAGTGATCCATTTACGCCGACTTTTATTCTAGAGACTCAAGTGTCCGACCGTGAATCTCCAATTGAAGTTGTTAATTTAGAGAAGGCGGATTCTGGTGCTGCGGGTAGAAGAAAACAATCAACATGGAGTAAGTCTGAAGATGAAATTTTGGCCAGATCATTTGTCATTATCAGCGACAATCCAATCATCGGCAATAATCAGAAAATGGATGCTTTCTGGGGTCGTGTTGCTAGCTACTACAATGAGAATCGTCCTCAAAGTACACCCAACAGAAATGCAAGAATCATATGTTCGCACTGGCACAATACCATACAAAAAAAAGTATATCACTTCAACACAAATTACAATAGCGTTTATAGTGTATATCGTAGCGGCCACAGTGATGAGGATATATTGCGGTTTGTGTATGAAAAATATCGTGAAGAAAATAATGGCATTGCATTTAATCTTGAGCATGTGTGGAGGATAGTAAAAGACCGTCCAATGTTTACTCCACAGTCTGTTGATCACGTTGTTAGCACAAAGAAGGCAAGAACCTCAGAGTCGGAAGCAAGCAACACCTCATCTAGCCAAGATACTAGTCTACATGTAGACCTAAATGAAAAAGAAACTCGTCCAATGGGTCAAAAGGCAGCAAAAAGAAAAGGAAAAGGCAAAATAAAATAAGACATTGAAGGTATGACAACAAATTTAGATAATATGTTTGCAAAATTTACTGAGTATACAAGCATCAAAAAGACTAAAGTTGGAATGAAACAATAACAACTCGAAGTTGATGAGATGAAAGCAAAAGCTGCTGAAATGAAAGCAAAGCTGCCTTAGCCAAAGTTCAATTAAAGGAATATACAATCCTTTCGAAAGACACCTCACAAATGACACAAGAATAATTTATCATCCATCAATATTTATGTCAAGAGATTAAGAAGACAGGGAATATGTAATTTTCATTTATTGTAATTTTTAATTATTGTATTTTTCAATTAATGTAATTTTCGAACATTGTCCTTTTAATTAATGTAATTTCTTATTATTTTACTTTCTTAACTTCATTTATAATTTCTAGTCAATTAATATAACCGTTACAAACTAGCCATTGGAATATAGATGTTGTAATATGGCAGTTGAAATATAGCCGTTGTAATATAGCTGTTAGAATATAGCCGTTGACAAGAACAAATAAATAGACACCTTGTGCTCTATAATTTTTCATTCTCCAAATAGCTGATGAATTCGTTGTTGGTGCTTGGATGGCTAGAGAGGGGGGGTGAATGTAACCAGACACAAACTTCATGAACTTTTAAAGGGTTCTATGCACTTAGGGTTAGTAGCAGCGGAAGACAAATACAAAACAGAGTATTGCAGAAACTAAAACTCTAACCTAAGCACAAGCTCAACACGCTAACAAAGAGAATTTTCAAGGTTCGGGGATAACTTGCCCCTACTCCATGGCCTGCCCGTGAGGTGGGCGATCCCTTGATCGTCGGCAGATCAAGCCCCGGAAAATTCGGATATCAACTGAACCTCCTTCTCGGTGGAGAAACCTCTCCACAGCAGTTTCAACAAAGATATGAACTTAAGTACAATGAAACAAGGAGGCTTACTAAGCACTAGGAATGAAAGAACACAAGAAAACTCTCCACCGAGCTCCACTCAGCACAGATCTCACGCAAGAACTCCCTGCTTTTCGTGTCTTCTTGCTGATGGACTCACCAAGCTTCTTGTTTCCTCCAAGTGCTCAAGAGTATGATGAAAGTTGTCGCTCAAGTGATTCACAGTTGCTTGCTCAAAGAGATGGATCAAAATCCTGCCGAGACTTCTTCGCCACAAGCTCTTAAGTCTCTGCCCAAATCCCAGGTCGCAGGCGCGCCTCTGCAGCTCCCAGCTGCTCACCAGCTCGTCTGCAATAGCCTCAGCTACTCCTGACCTCTTCTGGACTCACTGAACTCCCTTCAGCTAAGCCCAGGTCAGCTCGTCAGCTTCCCAGCCATTACCAGCCCGCACCAGACGTCCGTTGTAACCTGAGAACAGAAAACGTCCAAACTGTCATAGCAAAATACTCCAGTTGACTATCCTTGAGTAAGTCCTGAGTTACCTGCACACTTAGCAGATGATTAGCATAGCAAATCAATAGAAAATCAATTATCAGAAATTCAGAGCAAATATTAGTAGCGAATCAGCAGAGAAACAGAACGCAATCAGAACTCTGACAGCGTTTTTGAATTAAAGTTGTCAGCTACTGATCGGTCACTGTACCGATCAGAGTGACTCTTGATCGGTCACCAGACCGATCAAGATGGGTCCAGACCGATCAGGCTCCAGCCTGATCGGTCCCCAGTGAGAAATCTGAAATCGCGACTTCTTCGTGATCGATCACCAGATCGGACCCAAGTCATGGATCGGTCACCAGACAGATCCGCCCCATTGCAGGGTGCTTTTCCAGATTCGCAACCCAAGCCTACTGATCGGTCACCAGACTGATCAGACATCACTGGATCGGTCACCAGACCGATCCACGAAGGAACTCCGTGCCAAGTTTCCTGATCGGTCACCAGACCGATCCAGGCAAGGCCAAATCCACTCTAAGTCAAGAGAACGGGCTCCCAGCCTACTCTGACTCGTGCTCAGTCCCCCGGACCAAGACTCCATGCCCAGTTTCACTCATCGGGACTTCAACCTAGCTTCCCAAGCTAAGACCTGGCTTCACTCACCAGGATTTCATCCAACCTAGCTTCCCAAGCTAGGACCTGGCTTCACAAGCCAGGGTTTCATCCAACCTAGCTTCTCAAGCTAGGACCTGGCTTCCCAAGACGGGATTTCATCCAACCCAGCTTCTCAAGTTAGGACCTGACTTCCCAAGCCAGGATTTCATCCAACCTAGCTTCTCAAGCCAGGACCTGGCTTCTCAAGCCAAGACCTGGCTTCTCAAGCCAGGACCTGGCTTCCCAAGCCAGGATTTCATCCAACCTAGCTTCTCAAGCTAGAACCTGGCTTCCCAAGCCAGGGTTTCCACCTAGTCCCACTAGGTCTTTTCCACTCCACCTAGTCCCACTAGGTGTGACTAGTCCCCGACCAGGACTTAATCCCAATCATCTAAACTAAAATCAGTGTCAACACCAAACAACAATCAGGGTCAGACTGCATCAACATTCGTTTCCTCTTCATTCTTCATTCTTCATTCTTCCTCCAAATATGTCTCAATCATCAAGTAGCACCACGTCCGACTCGACAAGTGAAAATGAAGTCCATGTTGAAGATGTTGACGAAGGTTATGATCTAGGGAATGAGCTAATGTTATTGATACTTCAACAAAGCTGACAAATAGTTGAAGCATATCAAAGTAATAACGAGATGCGGCGAAGAAGAAGGTTTATCCAAAGAAATCGTGAAGCCGGGCATGTGAGACTCTTCAATGATTATTTCTCCACAAATCCAGTGTATCCAAATCAAATATTTCAAAGACGATTTCGCATGCGAAGAGATTTATTTTGTCACATAGTAAATGCACGTGAGAGTCATTCATCATTTTTTCAACAGAGGGATGATGCTGCGAGTAGACAAGGCTTGACACCACTACAAAAATGCACAACTACGATTCACCAATTAGCTTATGGAGTCCCAGCCGACCATCTTGACGAGTACCTACATATGGGAAAATCAACCGTCATTCAGTGTCTTTTCAAGTTTTGCGTTTATGTGGTAGAATTGTTTGGAGATCAATACTTGAGAAGATCAAATGCTGATGATGTTCAACGTCTTCTTCAATTACATGATGAGAGGCACGACTTCCCTAGAATGTTAGGCAGCCTTGATTGTATGCATTGGGAATGGAAAAATTGTCCAGTTACTTGGAAAGACCAATTTACAAGAGGACATGGATCACCAATAATCGTGCTTGAAGCGGTCGCGTCTCAAGATTTGTGGATATGATATGCATTCTTTGGTGTCGCAGGTTCACGTAATGATCTTAATGTGTTGTATGAATCTCCCATATTCAATAACGTCTTGCAAGAAAATGCCCCGGAGATTAATTTCACGGTCAACGACACTCAATATAAGAAAGGGTATTATCTAACAGATGGAATATATCCGGAATGGGCTACCTTCGTGAAGGCTTTTCCTTGTCCGGAAGATCCCTAAAGGAGATTGTTTAAGGAAAGATAAGAGGCTGCAAGGAATGATGTTGAACGAGCATTTGGGGTGCTTCAAGCTCGATGGGCAATTGTCAGAGGTCCAGCTCGTTATTAGTATAGAAAAAAGTTAAACTATATTATGTTAGCATGTATTATTTTGCACAACATGATTGTAGAAGATAAGGGGGATCACGTGACAAATTAGTACAACGATGAAGGTGACAAACCAACACAACCTGTCCAAGGCTCAAATCGATTATTTCATGATTATCTCCGGATAAATTCCCAACTACGTGACAATCATGTGCATCACCAACTTCGTGTCAACTTAGTTGAACATATTTGGTCACAATACAAGAACCCCTGAATTAGTAATTTATTGTTTCGTTTTATGTTAATTTATATGTTATCTTTTAATTAAATACAAGTGTATTTTTTTATGTTGTTCTCTTTCATTTCAAATTTATAATAATAATTTAAATTTCAAATAATGATAAATATATTTAAAAATATTATTATTATTTATTTAAATAATAATCATTTAATTGGTAAATAAAGTTGAAAATAAAAAATATGTATGTAAAAGAATGAATATGTGAGAGAATGTATATGTGAGATAATGTGTATGTGGCATGTGGACCTCACAAATAATGGGGGTTGAATGTTAAACGAATGTGAGAGAATGAAGATGTTAATGTTAATGTGTGTGTGGCATGTGGCTCCCATATTTTTTGATGAGGTGGTAGGTGTTATAACGTTAAAGGTGTTAAACGGTTGCGGATGCCCTTATAGGTAATTCACTGTCAATCCTTTTTAATTTATCCGAGCAGTCGATGAAAAATTTTCGTGAAGCTGAATCAATTGCCTCAAATTCGATATTACCTGCTTTATCATATATTTTTCGATTTGGGTTGGAAATTTTTTTTTATAGAAAGGTGATAAATTATGGAATCGAATGACCCTATAGATGGGAAAAACTTATTCCCTAATCTTTTGTTTGGCCGGAGTGGAGGGAAGGGAAAGGACGGGTAAATAAAGGAAAGAGAATTTTTGACTCATGTTTGCAATGGAGTGTTAAGGAGGGGAAGGGGAGAGAAGAGCAAACATGACCCTTGCATGCTCATGAATCAATATCATTTTTTACACCCCTATTTAGGATATAAGGAAGGAGAATTCAAAAATATTTTATTTTAATTTCATCCTTATTTCAAAATATTATTCTCAAATTAACTCATCTGTGTTAGGTAGCTTGTTTTTCGTCATCGTTACTCACGCAGCATGCACCATCACTATCCGACATCCAACTGCTTGCACTCTATGACGTTGGTGACGGCCCTCACCGCGTATCTCTCCGAGGGCCAGAAAAATCTTACATCCATAGGTTTAATGGACTATACCTTTTTTTATAGGTTATTTTAAAAAGTAAAGGCATTTTTATAAGTATACACATTTAATATTCATTCTCCTCCCTTTTCTCCCAAATAAGTTAACACATGTTACATTAATTAACTTTTCTGTTTTTTTGGAACATAAATATATTACTTTTCCTCTTTTTCCCTTCCTTCCCCTCCCTTCCCCTTCCGTTAATGAATCTTTTCTCACTCATCCAAATGGTGTATAAGACAATTAACTTTATCCTCACAGGATGGACTGATGACTACCGCATAAGGTGTTACGTCTTAGGGGTCAAATCCTAACGAAGTTAAGTGTCTTTCCTTCCTTATGCACTAGTCACTGTTCGAGCTAGTAACTCCGTAATTTACTTCTTCCATGTTGACCCTAAAATCAGTTGGCGGGACACTGGAGTGAGTGAATCGTCTTTTGAGAGATTCGAACTTTACTCCTATGTGACAATTTTGTTACCCGAATACCAATTCAATTATGCTGGGGCAATAATACAACTGGTCACAATCCAATATCTTTTTCTCTTATCTAAAATTTTGAAAGGTAAGAAATATCTTTTACTCTTCCTACAAAGTAAGAGAATTAAGTGTAAAAAGAAGAGTGCAAAAATAATAATATATTCTATAAAAGGTCCCCCAGACGTCCCATATAGTTGACACCACAGCCATTTGTATAGAGGTCAATCAAGAAATTATACAGGTCACCACATAGAAGGATATTTTTTCCAGACTTTATCAGAATTTGACCCTTGCTTCATTCTACATCTTTGAAGTAACTAATTCAAGGATCCACTTTTCCTCACTCCCTCATCCATTATGAAAGATTCATTCATGGAGGTAGAGAAAGCTCGTACAAACTCACAAGAACATACAATAGGAACTCAAGCAAACATGAAATAAATTTTATAAGATTTACACATTTAGATCCTTGTCTTTTTTTCTTTTTCTTCTTGCTCAGAAATGCCTCTTGAAGTGAAATGCAGCAACACTTGCTACAAACTAGCGTCGAAGGAGGAGAAGAGATTGCGCTTCAACCTGCGTAAAAACCCTATATTCCCGCGACCTAGGATTCCTTAATCGATTACCACGTCAGATCTAGCCGTTCAACGACTAGTTTTTGAAGCTTAATCGATTGGTCAATCAATTAAGAAGATCTTAATTGATTCATCATGTTTTTGTGCTCTTGCGCAACACAGTCTTAATTGATTACCCAATCAATTAACCACCTTACTATGTTATTCGCGATATTGCTTTAATAGATCATTAAATCGATTAAGAGCACCCTTAATATACCGATCACTTGATCGATTAAGGCTAGTTCTGTTCTTGCAACAGAAGCCCACCAATCGATCTCCTAATGTTACCTTTAATCGATCACCGAATTGATTACAGATAATTCTATTTCTCGCGAGACACGGTGCTCCAATCAATCACTCGATCAGATGGCCAATCGATTACTCATGCCCTAACTTGCTTAAACCAAATCTAGGGTTCCCTTTGCCCAACCTTCGGTTAACCGTGACTTCTTAGGACTTTCTCACCAAGTGTCCGATCAAACCTTTAACCAACTTGGACTTTTCCTTGCCTAATTCACTACTAGGACTTCTCTTATGTCATGCGTTTAGCTCCCAGCTAACCCGCCTTGGACTTCACCTAGTTCCCAACTAGGTCTGCCTAGTTCCATTAGGATTTTTCTTTGCCAACGTGCGATCTCCCCGATCCACTTGAACTTCACCTAGTCTCACTAGGTCTGTCTAGTCCCACTAGAACTTCATTTTGTTAACGTGCGATCTCCCCGATCCACTTTGACTTACCTTTGCCTAACTCTTGAGTTAGACTTCACCAATCAAGTCTCCAGTCAACTTTGAGCCACTTAACTTATTACACACATCTTGTCAAATATCGAAACTCAAACTCAAACCCACTCGAGCTCAGTCAAACTGGTCAACCTTGACCAAGAATCATTGCACCAACATACTTATCATTTTTAAATATATTTTTGTACTTTTTTAAAGCTCGTTTAATTTCTATTTAGGACATACCATGAAGTGTTTGATTTGTAATTTTTTTTATTTTCATTTTTTGAAGAAATAAAAGACATTGTTTAGTTGATAATTTCTACATTTATTTTTTAAAAAAGGAGATATCATTTTAGGAAAAAATAGAGAATTTTAAAAAAATTCTAAGAAAAAGAAAAATACAGTTTTCTCATAAAATGAAAATTGAAACTTTATAAACCAAACACTAATCACTAATATCTCAATTGCTCTTTTTCAAAGAGCATGAAAATTTTTTATTTCTACTAGAGAACATGAAAATACTTTATTTCTTCTGCATTTAGAAAATTATGACATTTAGATTGATCCGGTCGGGAGTTAATCTAACCTGGTAGGGAGCCCGGTCGGGTGGGAGGCTCGGTTGGGTAAGGACAGTCGGACACATAAGGTGTTAACCTAGCCTGATGAATGCACTTGAGATTACGCGGATCTGGTCCTGCAGGCAATAGCCAGTCGGATAGGCCCGGTCGGCAAAACCCAACCGAGAAAGTTCAGTCGGACGGGCGAAAACACGACCCCCTGTTGAAAAGGAGTGGTGTAGTTGAGTTCCGGGCGGATGGTTGCGGTCGGGAATGCTCGACCGGACGGATCAATCATCTTGCCCATGAAATCGCTCACCCCACTCTGGATGACCCATGGCCTGTATCCGATTGTCCGGTGGGCATACCCGACCGGCCGGTCGGACTGGCTGGCACCAGGAACGGTTGAACCCACTCAGGCGACTCGCCCACCCAAGAGTCGTTGACGACCGAGTGATTGAGCCTCTCCGGGTGACCACTCCCGGTCAGTCGGCTGGGTCCGTATGGAGTCACAGCCGCAACATATAGTAAGACAAGCCAGGGTGATCCCACTGTCTCAGTAGTTTAATTATGATCAGACTTTCCAGATATAGCCGGATCTTCCCTATCCTCTCATTATGAGGAAAAGACACATGCCATAATCATATCTTCCCAGGCATCAGATTGTGAAAGGGACAGTGTGGACAGACCCTTTGACGAAACTGCTTCAGTATGGGGTCTTCCACAATCTCAGATGAGAAGGGCGTGGAGGGAACCTTATGGGAGACCTTAGGTTCCTCCCTTCTCCCTTGTCCCTCTTCGTGCCTCTGCGTGTTGGAGGCTACCGAGTTGGCTTTCTCGATATCTCCGGGAGAGTCTATTCAGGGGCATGGGGTTGCTCCGTCCCGTCGCCCTAATGGTGTGACGGATCTTCACTAATGCGAGATGGAGACCCTAGGGATCTCCTCCCGTGCAGGAGCCCCTTGCTGCGAGGCGGCTTGCTCGACTTGGTGTTGCTCGAGCGCTTCTTTGATGGCGTTAGCCACCAAGCGACCCAGTTCCTCCCTCGTCTGGATAATGGATTGTCCCTCCGCCCCTGCCATAGGTGCGCCTTCTGGTGCTTTACTGGTTTCCCACATACGACGCCAAACTTGTTCCAGAAGGAATCGACGTCGACAGCCAGTCACCAGGGTTCAGCCCATGTAGATGTTGACGATGGGGGAGGAACTCCGCAGCCTGCGAGATCAACACGAGCGTTAGGGGAACACGCCGGAGGTTGTCCGGCGGTGCCTACTCCGACGCTCAAGTCAGTGCCTCAATGGAAAAGAGTAGAAGATAGAAAAAGGTACGAGTAGTAGAGAATGCATAACCCCTTTACCAGAGGTGTTGAAATACCTTTTATACCTGCGGTGGCTGCCTTCGTGCGTCTCATGATCTATGCCACGTCCCCCCCCCCCTTCGTCGGTTACAAGATAGTCTTTGAAATGGTCCACGCCGTCATTAAGTGTGACCCGTTGCGATATTTAAGGGTCATGATGAATCCACGATAGTGGGGATGCTTATCCACGGATCCGAGAAAAAAGAGGGGACCGTTACTTGAGGTTGAATGCTACTTGAGCTCTGCTTCCCCGAGGTGATCTCGGGGTCTTCTGGCCCGGGAGATTGTGGGCGCTCCGCTTCCTCGAGGTGGTCTCGGAACCCGACTTCCCAGGGTGATCCCGGGAGGGGTTTTCTGATCTGATCTCCAGGGCGTGTTTACTGTGAGGGTCCCTAGAGGCTCCTCTTCCCGAGAGGGTCACGGGAGCTCTAAAAGGGGAGTCGTTTGGACTCGCCACATCTTGCCACCCAACTTCTATTGGGGCAATCTATGGTCCGGAGTGATCATGTGTTTTGATGTTTAGGCAAAGGGTTTAAGTTAGGGTTTCATGTTGATCTAATATGTGTATTTGAGTGTGCACGTTTGCAGGATACACATAGACTTAGTTGGACGTCTTCGGGTTCAGTGAAGGATGACATGGGGAGATGAGCCGTGGGCTTGCATGCATCCAAGGGACCGTGGACAAAGCAAGGACGATGAGCCGAGGGAAGCGCATTTCGAGGCATACGGGAAGGATGGCATGGGAGACGAGCCATGGGCTTGCATGCATCTGAGAGACGAGAGCCGAAGTCGAAGAAGGCTTGAAGGCAACAGGTCGAGGCTACTGGATGAAGAGTCAACTAAGTCATGAGGATTCGAGTACTGAGAGAATTGTACTCGGGAATGAAAATTCTAGGGTTCGAGTGCTGAGAGAATTGTACTCGGGAAGGGAAACCTTAGGTGGCAGTCGACTGATGCTTGGATCAGTTGACTGATGAAGAGCACAGAAAGATCAGTCGACTAGAATTTGAATCGTCAGGCTGTGACATTCAAATTCGCGAGGACCAGTCGACTAGTGTTAGCACCAGTCGACTGGTAATGGTCATTTCAGCCAAGAGCTCTATTTAAGAGAGCTCGGTTTTGACTGAGAGTTCTTGGCGAAACAAGTTTGGGTAAAGCCTGTTAGTAGCCTACAAGTGCTCAGAAGTTGTCAAGGGATTGTGGCAAGGTTTCTCCACCCACAAGGAGCGACAAGAGCTAGCCGGAGGTGTTCCGAGGACTCATCCACCGACGGATCGGGATCGTCCACCTTACGGATAGTCGTGGAGTAGGAGTATCATCTCCGAACCACGTAAACGGTTTGTGTTAGCATTGTTTTAGGTTTTTGTTTTTGTTTTCTGCTTGCGCTTGCTAACACGTGTAGGAAGAAAGTCGAAAAGTAGCTATTCACCCCCTGTAGCTAAACGACAAGGTCCCAATAACTTCTTTAGCCCACGTATCCACCACGGGCTATTCAACCCCATCAGCGACGTTCAAGAGAGGAGCTTTGTTCGAGGAGAAGGTCGGAGTCAGGTTCGGGTGAGCTCAACTCCAAATAGCCAAAGCATCATCCAAGCAAGTGGTAGCGAAAAGATCAACATGGAATTTAATCTTGATGACCCAAGCCACCTTAAGTCTGTTTGAGGGCGTCTCAAGTGTGAATATTAAAGTTGTCGCTAATTGGAACTAAGGCATCACAGTTAACATTGAGGGTGTCTTAATTCGGAACTAGGCACCCTCGATCAGAACTGAGGCGCCTCAGATCAAAAGTTATCAAAGTTGAACATTGGCTGCGCAGATAAAATGTTATCCATTGAGGGCGCCCTATGTTTCAACTGAGGCACCCTAAGTGTCACATCAGTAAATGGTCACTTTGACTATTGAGGTATAAATAGCCCCTAGATCAGTTAGGAATTAATATATAACAACTGTTATTCATTTTTCTAATTCTTGTATGAGCTTTTTCAACATCTGTAAGAGGCTTCACCGCCTTTAACAAAGGAGAATTTTAGTGAAACTTTTCAACCGTCTTGGATTAGTAACTTCCCCGGTTGCAACCAAATAAAAAATTTATAGCCTCTTTTTTGTTGTTGTTGACTTTTATTTTGTTCAACTAATCTATTTATTCGTGTTAAGAAAAAGCGAGATATTGAGTTCTTAATTGCAGGGTTATTCACCCTCCTCTAGCCGGCCTTACCTGGGCCTACATTTTATACTCCTTGTAATTGTCATAGTCTTAATTTTACTTGGTGTGCTATGGTCATTTGTTGTTCTAAGGCTATGTCATTTTTTAGAGTGATACAATTGATCTCTACATTGTTCTTCTCTTTTACTAAGCTATGGAAAATTTTCAAAGATGGACAGTTAAGCCATTGTTACAAACACGCTAGAAAAATCATGTTGAGAGTGTTAAACCTATAAAGGAGGAAACTGCATAAATAAGAGATGTTTTGCATGATTTTGAAAATAATAGCAAATATGCCAAAAAGAAGAATGAAGCTGAGTTCTTAGCATTATATGAATTTGAGAATTTTGAATTATTGTTTGGTGTAGTAATTTAGTACAAATTGTTGCATGTTATCAACATTGTGAGCAACTTTGTTTAATTTGAAAATATAGATATTAATATTGTTATTAAATTTTTAAAAGGAATTATTTTATTTATAGAGATGGCAACACCTACTATAAATAAAATAATTCCTTTTAAATCATTTTATTTATAGTGGGTGTTGCCATCTCTATAAATAAAATAAGGTCATGGTTATAGAAGAATTTAGAGAAGATGATTATGATAAGGTTATGGTTGAAGCTAAAGGAATGACATGTGAAATGACCATTAAAGCTGTATTTCAAGAGAAAAGTGTTATTTGAAGAAAGAAGTAATTTAGTAAAAGTTATAGTGAAGAAGTGACATAGTCAGCTACAGAATCTTTTCGAATAAACCACTCTCTCTTTATAATCGATCAAGCTCATTGTTCTATGAAAACTAGAACTGAACGGATTCAAAAATATGAAGGAAGATTTTGCTTTTCAATCTAGAGAGGTTATAATATGTAAATGATGAAGCATTATTGAGGTCTTGCAAGAATCTTGAAAATTCTCTGACTTATAGAAGTTGTTATGATATTAATGAGGATGATTTATTTTTTGAGTTGATATTCTTGTGCTCATTACTAAGACAAAATCAGTAATTGATGTAGTGACTTCTTGAAGAAGGCAAAAATCCTGGAGGTTTTATTGTAAAGGAATGAGCTCAATTGGTATCAGGATTCATAAACTCTAGTACTTATCCTGGAGGTTTAGAGTTCGAATCCTGAGGAAGGCAAAAATCCACTGGCCAGGGGTGGAAAGTACTTGTGAGTAACGGCACGGCCAATGATCGTCGGTTGACGACATAAGGGGTCGCCAAGTGGGCTGCCAGTTGGGCCGCCCAAGGGACCGCCAGTTGGGCCGCCAAGTGGGCCGCCAGTTGGGCCGCCAAGTGGGCCGCCAGTTGGGCCGCCAAGTGGGCCGCCAGTTGGGCCGCCCAAGGGGCCGAGGGGTCGGGTCGTTACACCACAGGTCGAATTTTTCCTAGGCACTAGTTGAGGTTGTTTGATTCGAGTTCAAGTTATGTGTCGTTTATGTTTTTGGGTTTCAAATAAAATCTGAGTTTTGTTTTCAATTCAGAAATGAAATCGCAATGAAAACGAAAGAAACCAACTAATGAACCAAACAATGTGATAGCAATTAGTAACTCAACCACTGGGCAATTAAATCGACTAATGCAACTTGCAAAATTCGGGAAATCAGGCTGATATCAAATTGATCCTAATGCTGACAGTGTTTGCAATTCAAAACAACTAAGGGCTGAGCATTCTATAGACAATTGATACAAAGTCATTACCGAGACTTAATTGATACAAAATGCATGCATCTAAAGTTGATGTGCAGAATTGATGTTAAGTGCAGGAAATGTAAACTTGAGCAGTAATGGGATTTAAAATTCAGAAACCACTTAATGCAAAACACACTGTTCCGAGTGTAATGGTACTCCAAAAGTTGTGTTAATTTTTGACACCACCCAATGCCGAAACTTCATTCAATTAGAGGTGCAGAATTTCAAACTGAGATGCAGAAATAACACTGAAATTCAGTGACAAGCTAGATGAAAAACAAGCTGATTTCAATCTCTATAACACACTAGAATTTGCATTCAACTTGGCACAAACTAGGGCTGGAATTTCACTTGAAACATAGTAAAAGAATGAAGCAAACTTGATACACAAGGGAGGTGTTTATGTGCTGAAATCTGCTGCTAAATTCAGAAATTGTAAACTGTCAATTTAGAGATAATTTGATCAATTCAGCTGGAAGGTGAGGCTATAAATGCAATGCTATGCATGAACTGAAAGAATTTCGAAGCTAGTGACTGATCAAGCTAAAACACATCTAATGCAGGATCAGAATGCAGGAATTGTAGAAATGATGACTGCAGAATTTTGATGTGTAGAATTAGCAGCTTAAACTCCTCTTGGATGCAAGGTTAAACAAGCTACTGATGTAAAGCCATTGACAATTGAAGCTGCAAATCTGAGAATCCAAGTTGGCACGCATGAACAGAATTCAAAGATTCAAGCAGGAAACTGAAACGCAAGGGATACAGCTGAACAAAATTGCAGAAATGGATATCGAGGCTTTGGAAATGAAATAAACTGAAAGGTAAATTCAGAAGAACAAACTTAATCTAACTTGATACAAATAAAAGACTGAAACGTAGCAGATTGAACAGAAATTACAGAAATGAAACAGAACAGAATTGATACGCATGAACAGGCTGATACGCAAACATGAAACAAGAAATAAACTGAAATAAAAAGTAATTATCCACTAAACACATTCCCTAGCTATTAAACTTGCAGAATGAAACGCAATTGAAGCTAAAACAATTCAGAAAACAAATTCCAAATAGATGATACGAAAAATTCAGAAATGAAACACTGCAGAAATGAAATTACAGCTACAAATCAAAAATTCAAGAAGAAAACTAATCCTCAACCATTCCCGAGCTCAAAATCTCCTTGTTCGTCACGCAAGGGCTGGTCTCGAACCCCTAAGCTCAGCAAACCAATTGGAAAACAGCTCAGTCGATCGAATCTGCTCAAACTGCACGCAGCTAGAATTTTCCAATCCAATCTCCTCTATCTCAATGGATGGATTGCGATGATGATTTGAGGATCATCTGAGCTCACCTTAGAACCCCCACAGATGGCTCAGATGATCGGAAGTGGCTCGTGGATGAGAAACAAGCGATTGGATAGCAGAACTGCCGAAACCCTCAAACAGCCCTGTTCCGGCACAAATTGAGCTGAAATCTCCAACAAAACTATCCTCCAATCATTCAGATGTTGATCCAAGGTCGAGGTTGAGGAGGTCACGCCTTCAAACTAAAGAAATTGTAGGAAAAATGAAGAACAGCGCAAGAAGAACGAAGAACTACAAAGGAAACGGCGAAGACGCGACAAGGAGAAAGCTGGGCAAATTTTTGATTAAGTACTTGACAACGGACGGCTCAGATTGATTTGAGGAAATCCAACGGCTGATCTTCATCCGATCTGACCCAAACTTTGATGATGTTGATCAAGGATCAGGATCTGCCTCGTGGTAGCTCGGATCCTCCAGATGTGCAACAGACGGTCTAGATCAACCTAATCTTTGAATGGACGATCTAGAACCCTCTGAGCTTGATCCAACGGTTGAATGAGCTCTGATTGGGATGAAACCTTCAGATCTTGATCAGAGTGCTTGATCAGCCCTAACCCTAGCTTGGATTGCTTCATATGGTCCCAGATGGCTCAGAACTATCCGCTTTTGAATCGGACGACCCAGATTAATCCGAAGCTTGATAACTCGATCCGGGTCCACTTCCGACTCAAGTTTGACCCAGTATGCCCTAGGTCCATGATCCTTTCATGCCTACAAAAATAGATCAAAAATTTAGTGGCCAAATAATCCAAATATGTACAGATTTACAATTAAGTCCAAAATAAAGATAAGTCCTAGAACCTAGGGTAAATTCATAATTACACAAGTAAAATATGGGTCAAACATGGATTTTAGCAACTAAAATAATCAATAAAATGGTACTTATCAGTACCCTGGATATGATGATATAGGGGGCGTAGGGGCGAGATAGCCCCTACCCCGAGCGCCGACCGGCGTGTCCGAGTGTCGCGGACCAGGTCGGGTGATAGCCAGTGAGCGCGAGTAGCCACGCGTCCGACTGGTAGAATGGAGGCGCAGAATACGCCCTGAGTCGGGGGTTTACCGAGTGATGTATGTCTGCTTCTGTTAGGTATCCCATCCTGGTGATGATACTGGAGCGTAGGTCGCCCTACGTCCGACTGAGGTGCACGACCTAGCTCTAGGTCGGGGTGGCCAGGGAGCGCAGCGATCCATGTGTTAGTAATATGAGAGAAGTGTCCTAAGGCAATCGCCTTATGATGTAAACATTTATTTTAATAAATGATAATTCACTATTTGAGTATACATGTTTTGTGTATTTGATTGGGATCTTAAACTCATCTACTGAATGTCCGCAATACAACTCACAGCATAAGAGAATTTGTGATGGGATCACAACTAGTGATTATCTCTAATGTGCAATTGTGAAGTATTGAAATTATCCCTAGTCGATGAATTGATAAAAACGGACACTATCAATTCTGTTGAGACTAGCATGGGTTATTCTCTAATCAGCTGATTCTCACTGGCTGGTGACATTGGGATGTCCGGAGATAAACATGGATGCTAGTTAAGGGAACTAGTTCATTGGAGTGACTAGCTGTAAGACTTCATATGGGAATCTACATGTAGATATGTCAATGAAGATCTTACTGCGGCTTAAGTGCGATGTTCCTTTGACTTGCGGTGTTCAAGTCATCTTGGTCATGGAGACTTATACTTTGACATCTTAAGCAAGCATCTCCAAGGAGGTGTGGACCCAGGATGATCGGGTATAAGCTGAAGTGCCCGAAGATGTTTGAACAGCCTACAAAGGATTCACCACTCCTTGCGAGGAGATGTATACCCAGGCCTATCGTCGGATTGTTACTCAAAGCCTCTGGCCAGAGCATATCATGTTAAGAGTGCGAGTCTCTTAAATACATGAGAGTAATTAGAAATCCAAAGGACGAGGAAGACACTACTTGGGCTAGGTGTGACGTAGTCAGCCTAGTGGGGACTGACACCATAGACCGTGTCCTGAACCAAGTGGGTATAAGGTGGTGAAGGGAATGAGGCACGATTCATTAGAGCTGCTGAAGGGTTTCAGAATAATTTCTTCTGGGGTCAAACCGTTGATCTTTCGATTAATTGGGGATCATGATGTACTACTAGGTGCCACTCATGATCGTTCTATAAATAATGGGTTAATTATAGACGGCCAACATAAATCGAAAGCCTATTTAGTCACACGCAATACGAGTAATCCGAGGGATTTAAAACGAGTTGAAAATTGGATTTTCCGATCAAGAGAAATAAGTCGAATCTGAGTTGGTCAGAGGCACAATGGAAGCTAAAAATGGCTAAGTCTTTTGAAGGCTTTTTGGGCGAATTAAATGAGTTTAATTCGCGACGGTTCGGGTCGGTTTGGGCCGGCCAAAGAGGGTGGGTGGCCGGCCAATAAAGGAGAATAAACCAAGTTTATTTTGGTTTAATTAATAAAATAAATCTAGCGCGATTTATTTTATAAATTATGGATAAATAAATTTGTATAAAGAAATTTATATAAATAAAATTTATAGAAATTTATTCTTTTATGGAAGATTAAAATAATCCATGAATTGGTTTATTTTAATTTTATAAAATCAATTATGAATTGATTTATCCATAATAAGAAAGTTTATAAATTTCTTATAAAATTTATTCCATAATTTAAAGAGAAGAAGAATTAGTTTTTATTATAAATTAGTTTATAATAAAGACTTGGTTTAAACGGAATAATTAGTTAAGAAAATTTATAGGATAAATTTCTTATAACTAATTCCGTTTAGAGGGAGACTTAGCAAAGAGTTGCTACTATATAAAGGAACCAAAGGCTAGCCCTTAATTCCTAACTAATCATCTAATGATAGAGCTCTCCCTCTCTCTCTCTTAATCTTCTCCTCTCCCTCTCCTTCTCTTGCCTAGGGCCGGCGCCCTTCATTGAGTTAGGGCCGGCTCCCCTTTTGGTTGCTAGGGCCGGCGCACCCTATCAACTCCAAGAGAAGTTGCCGTGAGCTATACGAAGAAGAAGAACCACAACAAGAAGAAGAAGAAGCGGATAGCGACTCCTCTCCTCTCGGAATTCGATTCCGTTACTTCTTGTTGGTTAGTTTCTAACTCTTCTCTTGATCCTTCTAGTTGTGCCTTCCGAGAATCTAGTAGTTATCGTCGGCACAAAACTCGTGACTTTGTGAAGTCATCCCGAAGAGAACTCGGCGTGGACGCGAATAGAGGCGGAGCTTCCAAGGGACGCTACGGTTGGATCTCGTCCCTTACTTCGAGTTACGAGAGGTACTTGGTAAATTTGTTTACTATTCCGCAATGTTTTATTTTATGATTATGTCAACACACCATAAGATTGCATGCTAGATACGAAGTTAAAATAATTTAGGAAATTATTTTATGCAAACTCTTCCGCTGCACGTAAAAATTTTAAATTTTACGAACTCGTATCCTTGTCGACATGCACCCGGTCCCAACACCATGCGTCCAAGTGGTAGAATAGCTGGTGGCCCGACCGGCTCCATTGGTGGCTTGGTAGGCACTGCCCCTGGGGGCTCCTAGGAGCGGGAACCTCCCCGAGGACGCCTTTGCCGACCTATCTCCTGAACCTTCCTAGCGCCAGGCTGGCTGGCGGGCCCGATAGATGAACCTACCCGAAGGCAAGGTCGGGATCACAAGCGTCCCCCTCGAGTCTAGTCGAAGGAGGCGGCGAGTCCGACTGATTGGACTATCTGTAGCGACCCGCCTTCTCTGCCTTAGACGGATCGTTACTTTAACTACTTCTCGACTCTAATGCATGACTAAAAATGCGGAAATCTTTTTTTTTCTTTTTAATCTATCTAAGAATGATATTCTAACTTAAATAGTCATGCATGATACCATGTCACACTTTCCTTCTCAAAAACTCGTAAGAAAATACTTATTGAAACTTGCCTTGCCCAACTCAGCTTTCGGGTATCAGTCGACTGATCAGCCTGAAATCTGAAATTTCAGGTTTCGGCACTTGCTTCAAAAGCCCACCAATCATATAGTTTCGAGCCATATAAAATCATGACACCATTTCTATACTCTATGCCAGTTTTCTAAACAATTTAGCCAATCAAAACGAATCCATAAACTTAAAATTAGGACTTTTGCGGAAGGAAATAAGCTATTCAAGTTTATGTGAACTTTAACCTTAGAGTTTGTACCAATCTTGACTCCTATGCATTCATAACACCAAATACATGTTCTATAACCTTGCTAAAGCATTATGAAATGTGAATGCAACTTTTCTAAACATATTTAAGCAATAAAACTTGATTCAAAGAGAAATTAATACTATCTTGGCACATGCATCTATTTCTCTAACAAAGTATCAATATTTCCAACTACTCACACTTCTACTCATCCAATGCAATCATAAGGATATGTATGCTAAATGAAATGACATGGAATCTTTACTCTAAGAAATTGAGCATGTAAAACTATCCAAAGCTTAAATGTTCGCTAAACTCCATAAAGCAAGAACTTGAAATTTGAATAAACTATAACATTGTAATTCAAATAACTAAATTGTCTCGTCTCAAAGATCTCTCCAAAATCAGCCACCACACACACTTTACTCAGCACCGCCTCGTCGCCTTCCTTCAGAATTGCTTGCCTTTACCTTTATCTGCAGTAAGAGGAAATGCAACTAGTAAGCAAAAAGCTTAGTAAGTACTATCTAGCTCACAAAATCTCGAAATGTGCAAACATGCTTCTTGAACAATATGAAAATCATATGAGATACTTATATGCTTGAAAGAAAACTAAGAACATGTGTAACTCAAAACATGCATACTCAAGCAATAATAAATCTCAATTTACTTTTCTTGGCTCAACTTGAAACTTTAGCTATTCTTTAACTTTTTGAAAACTCTTTAAATTTTCGAAACTTTGCTAAAGCATATACTTGAATATAATAATCACTTGGATCCACTGAAGACGTAAGTACCATCTGATATGCGCGTTCCCTAAAAGGTTGGGGTAGCGAGCCACCAATCCTAATAGAGCAGACCTTGGTCTACCAGGGCCAAGACCTTGGAATTGGACACCTGGATTTCTTTAACGACGCCCTTGGACGCCGGGTACTGGCCTTATAAAATAAAATAGCTTTTCTTTCTTTTCTTTCTTATCTGTAAATGCCTTGGCATTTTCTGGAGCACCTTGCGTGCTAAAATCCCTAAGTCTTGACTTTTGGGGATTTCTTAAGGCCTTGGCCTTTTCTTTTCTTATCTTTATCTTTTCTTTTCTTTTCTCATAGCTTTTCTTGGACCCTAAACTCACATAGGGTATTAATCAACATATATAAGCATATAATGAACTAATATCACATGCAAAAACTCAAACAAAAAGGAAATATCACTTTTAAAAACTTTTAAAGGAAATTCTCGCGGAAAAACCGCCTCTTACTGCAGGTGAGCAGTACTTACCTTGATATCTTGGACTTACAACCAAGATTAATGTCTAGAGCTCGGAAGAAACTTGAGATCTCGACGAATTCTTCGCGCCTACGCGTTCCTCTCGTCGCGGGGATCCCGAATATAAGAATATCTCTTGGAAAAGAGCCTTGACCGCCCCCTAGAGCTTGGTGTAGTTTCGCCCAGAATAGGAGGGTCGGCGTGAGGGTTTGGAGAGGAGAGAAAATAAAACTTCTCTCTTTAATTACCTATTTATACTTATGGGGCGGATTAACCTAACTACACCTTAAATAAAGGTCTCTCCATCCATTTATGTGCTTGATACCTAGCCCAGCTGGTCGCGCGCTCCCTTGGTCTCGTGTGGTCGCGGGTTCGAGCGCCCGCTGCCCTTAAGTGATTTTTTCCTTTTTTTGGCTTCTTTTTCCTTTTTCTTTTTCTTTTTCCATAAATACCAAACGGACTCGGAAAATTCCATAAAAATACTCTAAAAATTCCTAAAAAATATCTAGAATATTTCTAAACCATTTCTAAATAATTCTAAGGACTTTAAGAACTAAAAATGGGAATTTTGGGGCGTTACAATCCCCCATACCTTATAAAAAGTTCGTCCTCGAACTTAGAATAACTCTGGATATCGTTCTCTCATGCTGTCCTCACGTTCCCAATAGCCTCTTCATGCTTTTGATTCTGCCAGATGACCTTCACTAGTGCACTTCTTTGTTTCTTAATCTTTTAACTGCTTTGTCCACTATTTGTGTCGTTAACTGCTTTGTCCACTATCTGT